>NQII01002765.1:77004-102344 GCA_002778355.1 Clitarchus hookeri
CCCCCTTCTCCATCGTGTCAGGTTACCCGATTTTCAGGAACTTTCATCTCAGCTCCCACCTTTCTTTGACTGTATCGTGCCCTTGTCTGTAGAAAACTAGTTTATGGCAGTGTCATTTATTCTTCTGCTAAGCTGTCTGTGCTAAAACCATTAGTGTGTGTTCGCCGTGCTGGTATTCTTATTGCGACTGGGGCTTTTCGCACAAGCCCGGTTGTCAGTCTTTGTTCTGTGGCTGGTAAACATTCTCTACATTACAGGCATGACCAACTGCTGCTTTCCTATGGAGTGCGGGTGTGTTCTGATTCTTCGCACCTTCACCACACTGCTTTCCTCCATCCACCCGTGAACGGTTTTACTCCGCTAGGCCATGTTCTCCTCAGCTGGCGTCTGTCCGCTTTCAACACAGGTTGAGGTGCTCCTCGACCTAACAAAATTTCTTAAAATGACCACTCCTCCTTNGATGGCCACTCCTCCTTTTGGTGTACAAATGCCTTTTTCTTGATCTTGTGTCATTTGTGTTCTGTGGTTTTATTTGCTTTTTTTTACTGATATTTCCAAATCAGATATCTCAACTGGGTGCGCCTTTGTGACTGGTGCTTCTCAGTATATTTTTGGACTTCATCCATCTTGCAGTATTTTAACTGCAGAGCTTTTTGCTATTTTCAAGGCTCTGTGTTTCAGTAGGGTGTTTCACCGTAATTGCTTTGTGTGCTCCGATTCGATGAATGCCTTGACAGCTATTTGATCTGGCTATTTGAACTGATCATAGAAATTAAGCAATCCTAAAAATGTTTGTAACTCTTTTTTGCAAGTGGAGCATGGTGAATAGCTATATATTTAGCTGGTGTTGGGTGTAATCCAGTACTACCCTCTTGGTTACCTAAGAATTTTACAGATGGGTTTGCAAACACACACACTTTGACTCCTTCAACCACTGCCAGTGTTGTTCTTCATTGTATCTGGTAATGAGAACATCAGCTAGTAGCACCATAACTCCCTGTATCCCACACAGTATGGTCTCCATTAATCTCTGGAACACTGCTGGGGGTACTCTTGATACCAAATGGCGCGTGTTTCCCTCTAAACAACCCTTTCATGGTGTTCACCATCAGCACATCTAAAGTACACTTGTCCACCGATACCTGCAAATACGCATCTGCCAAGTCCAGTTGGGTGAAAATCTACCCTCTTGACAAATTGGAGAATGCCTCATTGGTTGTTTGTAGCGGGTAAATCTCTGTTTCACACTCTCACGCACTATTCACGGAACATTTGTTGTCGCCACAGATCCGCACAGATTTGTCAGCTTTGTAGACTGCAACAATAGGGGTGTACCAATTTGAATAAGTTACAAGCTTGTACACGCTATGTTCCACCAATCTATTTCTTTGCTAGCAGCATCTCGTAGTGCGAAAGCCACTGGATGGCACTTCCTGAAGATTGGCTTTGCATCTGACTCATCTCTATACTTACTGATGGCCCTACGTACTGCCCCAACTCCATACTAGCAAACACAGTGGGATGTTGGCTTCACTATGTTCACAGCCATTTCAGGTTTTACTGCAAGAATCCTTGCCACTGATATTGCTAGTGGTTCCAACCAGCTGTACCCCAACAGACTAGGCCCCATTCCATCAGCGACCAGCAGTGGTAACTTGGCGACCATGTTTGCACATATACCTTAAAGGACACGAGCACTCCTAACTTCTCCTGGGACCATGCATGTAACAGTAGATTTGCTTCTTTGAGTTGCAGCCGCTCCAAAGTGTCGGTGCATATGACTGTCAAGCCGGCCTCTGTGTCCACTTCCATCTCTAATACCCTGCCATCCAACTACACTGTCATTCTTATTGATGGCTGGCATTTGGATGGATGCATCTGTAAATGGTACAGACTGTACATGTTTGTGTCTTTTTTAAATGAGTCTTAAATGTCCACTACATGAAAAGCCCATCTGCTTTGGTTCCGTCTTGACCCCCCTATGTAAATTCTGAGCTCAGGTATTGTGCTTCCTTTTTGTTTGTGCATGCTCATTCTAAATACCCTTGCTTGGAACAGAAATAGCACACAGTATTGCAGTGTTTGCATTTCTTTGAGCTGTGCAACCCATTGCAGCGCAAGCAAGGCTACTGGTCCTGTGGATGTTTACGTAGTGATGGGACCCTCTCTCGCTTGGTTTGCCCCTAGGTGCAAGGCAACGCCCAACGACACTAACTTGGTTTACTGCTTCCGCCAGCTCGCTCACTTCACCTCCCAAATTACTTACATTACGACTAGCAGCTTCTGCCACCATGTCCGTGTCCAAAACGTCTTGAAAAGATGGCTTATCTTTGGCCAACATTGCGTGTTGCAGTAGCTTGTCTCACGCACTCCACATGCCAACCAATCTCACGTTATTCTGTTTAAGTGAGTGAAATTGCAATGTGTTGACGTAATGAGAATCTTGACTCTCCCTCAAGCTGATTGCGCTTGCAAAACTTCACTCTGCCTCAGTTAGCAGTGGTTGGTTAACACCACTAGAATGTCTGCTATGTCTACCTCATTTGTTATTTCAGGCAGACACAATGATGTTGCTAAGTCGTACAGCTCAGCTCCGCACATTGCGAAAAACACAACCTTCTTCTCATCGTTGTATGTCACTGTCCCGCGAAACAGTACTGTAACTGCTCCGAGTACGTTTTCCAGGCATCCCATCCTGGAACAAATTCTGAGAATGAATTAAACAACGCAATTTTAGGTAATGGTGTGTCAAATCACCATCCGATGATTCAATAACATGCAATGTGTTAAGGTCGTATCTCTCTTGCGAATGTGGTATCCTCAGTAACTAAAGAGATGCACTAGTGTTTACGACTCTCAACGTACGTAAACTCTACTTGAGAGAACCCAAGCAATGACTTATTTACATTCTCTGAGATCTTCTCGCAGAGAACTGCATAAATAACTCCACTTATTCAAGACAAAGTAACAACAATGTTGGCAGTCTTACACAGGTACATACATAACATAAATGTCTACAATTTTCCTCGAAATTATTATTTACTTCTGTCCGACTGAAATTCTGTATTGTCCATGGATATCAGCTTAAACATTAAAACACCACATGAGAGCATGAATTTTAAAAACCAAAATTATGTTTTAAAAAAATTTGAAATTCCAATAACAACACGAGACAAGGTGGAAATGAAAAGGAGCCTAGGGATGTGTTATAAGAGTGACCATGTCAGCTACAGATTCATGGGCAATACAACAGTTCTCTCAGAATTTTATACATCACAAGTTTTATTTCTAATTGTTACTTTTCATTACATCAAGAGTTTTGGCAGGGGTCTGGACCCCTCCCTTGGGTACATGCCTGGTCTGTAGAGTGTAACTTTAGTAAGGCTGCCATCTCTGAACAACTTCTGTATCACTCATGAAGGTACCTTAAATATTGATCTTAATATAAAAGTAGACACTGTACACAGCACACACGCCACAGTGGCGTGGATCATTGCAAGATATAATTCCAACTCTTGGAGATAGTACTACTTCCTGCAGTAACCACTGGTATTAGAGAAGCCAGATGCGTACAGAATAAAGCTGCACACATATCAACATTGAGATATGGTCTGTTCGTGTTTACAGTGCATTTTTGAAAGCCCTGCTCAGGATGTGTAAATTAACATTGCCGTGGACCGTCTCACATTATTCATGCATCATCCATGTGAAACCGTGGAATTTTTAAGAATGTACATTTGTTACTAATATACAAATGCGTGCTTTTAGGTATATAAAACAAGAAACACTGACTTCAGTAGCCACAAATTTCAACATTACACTTACAATACAATGTCAAGTCTTACAACTATTTTTCTTTATGCGCTGCTAACGTGACTGGGAGTTTGCATGCCAGAGTGTAGGTACTGTAGCACATAATGTAAATATAGACAGTTTTTTCTATCCAAAGTTTGATTTAAAAACTGCTCACTTTACCATGAACAGTCTTTACCTTACTAATGACAAGCTGGCAACCATAAATATATAGAAATTGTTTACAACATTTTCTGTGCATGTACTTTTATGGGTTATTGTGCACAAATGCATGCTATTATTGTAACTTTATAAGAACCATGGGGTTAATGGTTATTTCTGTTTTGTTGGTACCTTTTTATTTCTTGCAGACATTATATGCATACACCTTAACACAGATTACTTTGTTACTGGTCCTACTAATTATATCCATTCAGTCTCCATCGTTACTCGCTCTACCTTGTTCACTTCCTGCTATCGCACCACCACCAACCTTTGTGTCCTCACAGCACTTACAATAGTTGTTGTTGTTACCAACCTCAGCATGTTTACAACACATACAACAATTTTTGTATGTTGTGATTGGTGTGTTCCTTGGTCGTGTTTGGGATGCTTGTGGGGTACTCATGTTGTGGTAGTACTGGCTGTCAAAGTCAAGTTTTATTGTGAATTATTACAATCAAGATATGATATCTATCTTCCTTTCAGTTTATTTTTTCATCCCACAAAATTATAGTTGATGTTGGAGTCACTGCATTTTATTTATTTAGTTGCAGTTTTAGAAATCTGGTTAGACCATGTTTCCATGTGCCGCTGGGAGTCTCTGGTAATTGTCTCGTATGTTCATATACTTAAGATGCGTTTCAATATTGATAACGTCATGTACTCATCTAGTCCAGCTGATGTTTTAGCATGCTCATAATTGACGCCATATTATTCCTGCATATCATGTGCATGTATGTGTAAATATATTATACATAGGTTATAACTTATATGTCATTCATGTGTAAATGTGAAAAAATGTACAGGTTGTGAGAGAGAAAATGTTTCAGTGCATAGCTGAGGGAATAAACTTTTGGTGCAGAAAGTGTTTGCCGCTGAAGAAATGTTGTTGCAGGGCTTTGATATTGTCCTAATGTACATTTTATCTGTAATATAATTTAATAACTACTCATTATGATTACTATATTAGTAAATCACCATTACATGTCAAGTTTTCCTAGCATGTACACAGTTTTCATTTTTGGGCTTATTTATTCTGTGAAATTGCTCAAAAGCTGGAAACCAATTATTTTCACTGCAAATTCGCAATATGCATTTATTGCATTTGGAAAAATAAGTATAGTAATTTTGTTATGTCAAAGTTCACTGTTGTAATTCAAACATGTGTTTGTTTTGTTTCCTGGAACTAATGACAGTCATGAAAATAAAAAATGTCAGAAAAGAGGGGAGTTGAGTTGAAAGATTCCGGCAGCTTTTGACAATGAGGTCTTGAGCCGATGAGGGTGAAGTGAGGTGAGAATGGAGCAGTGCCGTAATTCTAGGATGGGTGAAACGGGAGACCCCTGAGAAAATCTGCCGACCAGCGGAATTGTCCAGCACGATTCCCACTTGCAAAAATCCGGGAGTAACCCGGCCGGGGATCGAACCTGGTTTGCCTTGGTGGGAGGCGAGCAGGCTAACCGCTCAGCCTCTGTGCCCTTGAAAAGAGGCGAGAAAGGGTTTCAATCCCCATAATCTCTTCCCTTATATATCATCCTGAAAATAGGTAAAAATCTACCTCTCAAGTTACGGGATCCCTTGATATGGTATTGGAGAAATTCAGAGATAGACTTGTCCCACTGCTCACAGTGGTTGTGTGTGGTTGTTGGATAATGCAGATGAGGGACTGGCTACATGTTCAGCAGCATTACTAACCTCATGCAAAAACACCTGGACATGTATTTGAAATGCTGGGCATACTTTCTGAAATATCGCTGGAGTTGTCTAATGACAGACTTAGCCGTCTAATGACAGGCTTCTGTGATATAATGCTGCATTTTGTCCTTGTTCTGCATCCTCTTAGAGTAGCAGTCAGTTGTAATTGCTGCTCTGTCTTTAGGAATGTCACCACCACTGAATGTCTTCTATCAGGATACTGCACAGCATATGACATTGCTGCTTCAGTGATACCATGTGTGTGATCACCTACCACTGTTAACAATCATGTAAGTGCTCCCCTAACACTATTAACCATCACGTAAGTGTTCATCTAACAGTATTAGTAGAATAGTTTGCTAAGTATGTTCTGGCATAAGGGTATGGGGGACATGCGCCAGGACCGACCACCTGCCATGTTATGACTTCACCCGGCCACCATATTTGATAGTGACCTAGACTCTTTATCTTGACACCATGCCCATGACCTTAGATAATCTTAAACACAAAAAATGTAAAAAAAAAAAAAAAAAAAAAAAATTAAAACATATTTGAAACAATTTATTTTTAAAATTTGTAAATAATTATTTTAAAAATTTATTAAATTAAACTTACACTTTTGAGGGTTTCTCCAACACGACGTCCAACAAACGACTGACCCACTTAATCAATCACACTGTCTTAATATTCCCACCCTACGCCACACTTGCTTAACCCCCTCTCTGCCCCCACCCCCTCCCAAAAAAAAATAAAAATGGCAAAAAAAATTCAATAATTGAGGAATATATAACATTAACTCACCCTCCCCTCACGTTCTCCCCACCACCCTAACCAACACCTACCACCCCTCATCACCACACTACCCAACAAATCAAAAATTAAAAAAATCACAAAAATAAAAAAATAAAATTAAGGAACATATAACATTACCCCACCTTCCAATCCAACTCACACCACCACCCTAACCAACACCTCCAATCCTCACCCTCATTCTACCAATCGTAAAAAATTAAAAAAATTGCAAAAATTTGAAGGAAAAAAAATTAAAAATCGAGAAACTTTTAATGTTACTCTGCTCGACCCTAAAAACCCCTACCCCTCACCTATACACCTCCCAATTATAACAAATCAAAAAAATCGCAAAAATTAAAAAATATTTTTTAAAATTTAGGAAAAAATTATATTGATGCATCCGATCACCATGTATAATGCCAG
Organism: Clitarchus hookeri; assembly: GCA_002778355.1. Taxonomy (NCBI): domain Eukaryota; kingdom Metazoa; phylum Arthropoda; class Insecta; order Phasmatodea; family Phasmatidae; genus Clitarchus; species Clitarchus hookeri. Next base: position 83,929 of record NQII01002765.1, read on the forward strand.
TGGTCTTGACCTTGACCCAATAACCTTAAAAACAAAAATCGAGAAAAATTGTAAAAAATTGACGAACATATTATGTTACTGACTAGGATCCCCATGTTGAATGTTGGCAACCTTAACCTTAAATGGCATTGAACCCAAAAAAAATTGCTAAATCCGCCTTCTCCATCCCCAAAAATGTTAAAAACCTTCCAAAAAAGTAAAAATTAAAAATTTCGTAAAATTCTGTCAACAGCAATAAAAAACTTACATGCAGGAGATCCGGGGCTCAATGGCAGGTGGAGCAATCAGCGACGAAGAACCTCGACACAAAGATCAAAGATCAGCAGACAACCGACAACCCCACCACCAACCCCCTACAATTTTATTTGCTAATTACTTGTGTTTGCTTGACCCCCCCCNTGTTTGTCGCTTTATATCTCGTCCTCTGCAGATAATTAATGTAACCAAAGGTGCGCCACATCACAATTATTCATCTGATGTAAGAGGTGACAGATCACACACTCTTCAGCATTCAGTCTGCTGAGTTTTTCTATTATGTTCATCTCTTCCATAAAATTCTGCACCGTATCATCAAGAGTGCTCATAATTTAACTACACATAAATTTTCCCACCAAACTAAAAACTTTGCCAAAAAATTTTTAATACCAGTTTGGACCAGTGAGCTATTGGAGCGTAGATATAAAGATGAAGTGTTCATTTAATAGCTTGCGTACGACCAACATCCCAATTTCATCTTTGGTGTTACCATTGTTGACTCCAGCTGGACTGCCTATGTTGCATCTATGTTATTCGCAATCTGTTCTGGTAAAACCCTTGAGACTTGTAATGTACGAGGGCAGCTACAGTGGTAAACAGTCTTATCATCCATACTCTTCTCAGACATCAATCCTTCGCAATCCTCGTGTGATCCTCCGCAATCCTCTGTGATCCTCCGCAATCCTCTGTGATCCTCCGCAATCCTCTGTGATCCTCCACAATCCTCGGCAATTCTCCACAATCCTCAGCAATCCTTTTCTAATATCCTTAGCAATACTCCTCACCAATCCTCCTTTGCAATCCTCTGCACCAATCCTTAGCACCAATCATAGGCAATCCTCCTCTGCAATCCTTAGCACCAATCGTAGGCAATCCTCCTCTGCAATCCTTAGCAATCCTCACCAATCCTCCTCCACAATCCTATCCAATCCTCTGCAGTCCTCCGCAATCCTTCTCGCCAATCCTCAGCAATCCTTCACAACCCTCCTCCATAATCCTCAGTAATCCTTCAATTAATCCCAATCCCTCTGTCGATACTTTGATCAATCATTCAGTTTGTCATCTGTCCCCACCCATACATATAGAAATTACAGTCATTTACCATCTCCAAATTTTTACTTGTTGGCTGGATTAATGTTTTGTATGCAGTTCACTATCCATGCATTTTTTATAGTCGGTCATCATTATTAATCTGTATGTGGAAATTTACCTTAATAGTTGATAGCTCATAGCACCACTTTAAAGTTATAAGGGATAAAAGGATACAGCACAAAAAAAATTAAAACACAATTTTTGCACCATTTTGCATATTTTTGCACATTACAATATCAGAAGAAAGCAGTTCATTACATCATGCAATGTAACTCCATTCCTACAGTTCATTGGTAATTGAAGATATCGCAACAATGTGTGAGAAATCCCTGTGTTTTTGCAGGTAAATCAAATGTATGTCTTCAGCACCATTACTGTCTTCATTTTTATAAATTCTGTCTTCGTGTTCATTTTCATCAATGCTGTCTTCATGGTTATCTTAACTTCCTGTTTTATATTCTATATTAAATTTACTTTTCTTTGTAGCAGGAGTTGGTCATCAGTATTTAGAGCTTATGGCCGTTTTTGAAGTTTGATTTCATGCAAAAGTCTTGAAAGTGTATATTTTGCACAAACCGACTCTACTGCACTCATTCAGTCTTTGGCATTAACTGTCTTATCATAATCACCTGTGGTATCATGTACCTATCGATGTAACAAGAGGTATTGGTTTCAACACTTGCTGGCTCAGTAGACGAATCCTTGCAGACTTCAGTGCGTTCCTTTAATGTATTGCCTTGCATAAACTGCGTGGGCCCAATGTTGTAATATTTCATTGCACAAAAAAGACTTCATACATGTGGTTCTCTCAAGCTGATGAGCATTTTGACCATAGGTGAAAACTTGATCGCAGAATTGACACCTATAACAATCAGGCAGTAATGATGCAGGTCACTGCTTCATGTTCGTTGAGGTCGAAGGCAGGTCTTTATATTCACAATTCATCTTCGGGGTGTGACGAGAGAGTTCTTCCAAATTGATGTTCATCTCATGGTGTCAGAACGACAACTGACATTTTTATATATACAAGCAATTGTTTTTACAGTAAATAGCCTAGCTTGTGTCTACAGAAGTCCTTCTACCCTACATATTTTTGAAAATAAAAAATATGGGAGCACTCTGAGAAAACCTACATACTTTTTGTCCCATAAGAAAACACGCAGATGCCTACATAATATATAATTTTAATAACCCTGTAGGCATATATATATATATATATGAAATTATTTTTAATTTATATTATACATAGTCATGTATATTCGTATCTTATATTTCTATGCTTGTACCTATAATTATTCGTAAGTAATAATATCTGTGTGTCTTCTACTGGGGTGAACAAGTTGTATGTGGGTTTATTCAAAGTGCTCCTATAGTTTTTACATTTTCAAAAAATATTCAGTGTAGAAGCCCTTCTGTAGGCACAAACTAGGCTCTTGACTGTAAAAAGAATCACTTTTATATAGAAAACTGTCAGTTGTTCTGTCACAGTGAGGTGAACATCAATTTGGAAGCACTCTCTTGTCACACCACAAAGATGAATTGTGAATACGAATGCCTGCCTTCGACCTCGGTGAACATGGAGCCACAACCTGCATCGTCGCTCCCTAGTTGTTGTCAGTGTCAATTCTGCGATTGAGTTTTCACCTGTGGTCAAAAACCTCGGCATGAGAGAACCACCTGTACAAAGAGTCCTTTTCGCCCAATGAAGCATTACAACGTTGGTCCCATGCAGTTTATGCAAGGTGATACATTGAAGGAACGCACCAAGATCTGCAAGGATTCGTCTACTGGGAGCCAGCAATTGTGGCAACCAATACCTCTTGTCGCATTGGTGGGTACTGATTCCACAGGCGATTATGATGAGACAGTTCATGCCAAAGACGGAATGGGTCCAGTAGAGTTGGTTGTGGGAAATATACACTTGCAAGACTTTTGCACGAAATCTACAAACTTCAAAATAAATGGTCATCAGCTCTAAATAAATCCTGATGACCATTCAACTCCTGCTACAAAGAAAAAGTAAATTTAATATCAAATAAAAAATAGGAGGTGAAGATGACCTTGAAGTCAGCAGTTATGAAAATGAACATGAAGACAGTGATGGTGCTGAAGACGATGGTGATTTTCTCAATGTTCTGACACACCCCTCTTCCACATTTGCTGCAACGAGTGACGTAAATAAGGCAGAAGAAGCTGAGAACACTGGCTACATATTTCCCGAAGAGCCTAATGAACTTATTGATATACTCATACACTTGATCGACCTGCAAAAATTTGGGGGCCTCTCACACATTGTTGAGGCATCTTCAATCATCAATGAACTGAAGGGTCTGGGTTATATTGCATCATGTAATGAACTGCTTCCTTCTGATATTATAATTTGTAAAAATAAGAAAATCATTTTTAAAATAAAGTAATTATGTTCAAATTTTTTGCGCTGTATCCTTGTATCCCTCATAACTTTAAAGTGGTGCTATGAGCACTCGATTATTAAGGTAAAGATCTGCATACAGATTGTTAATGAAGACTTCAAGTGTAAAAATGCATGGATAGTGGACTGCATACAAAACATTAATTCAATCATCATGTAAAATTTGGAGACAGTGAATGAATGTGAATTTCTATATGTATGGGTGGGGACAGACGACAAACGAAAGGATCGACTGAGGGATTGGGATTGATCGAATGATTGGGGAGGATTGCTGAGGATTGGTGAGAATTGCATACAGGATGGCTAGCATCAGGGAAAACAAGGAAAACCTGGAAAAGTCAGGGAAATGTCAGAAATTTGTGTGAGTTCAGGGAATGTATATAAAATAGTTTTAAATGTATTTAATATGGAAATAAATATTGGATTCTAGCACTTCTGTGACATGCCATCTTATGAATTATAATGTTACTTTAATTTATTCCACCTTCATAGGAAAATTTATGAGCCTGGGGACAATTTTTATATTTTATTAGTGCATTCCGTTGGATCCCTAGGCTAGGGATATGGAGCATGTCAAAAGTTGTTTAATGTTGTCGTATGCTTAATTGCAACTATTATTACACATATTTTCTTGCAGTTTTTTTTTTATTTTTATTTTTTTAATGCAGCAAGCCTTGGCATTCTCGAAAATAGGTTTGTAGATGTAAGATTTTGCAAGTAAATATTTCAAAACTAATTCAAACACTTTCAGTGGTTCTCATTNATTTTTTTTTTATTTTTTTAATGCAGCAAGCCTTGGCATTCTGGAAAATAGGTTTGTAGATGTAAGATTTTGCAAGTAAATATTTCAAAACTAATTCAAACACTTTCAGTGGTTCTCATTGAATTGATACATTTTATCATGTATTGTTTTTTATCCTGACTTTTTTTCTGCCTATGAGAATGCCAGAATTTAACCTCTGTGTCACCTTTTTCCATTTACCATGTTTGTACCTACATACATATTCTTTTTATTTTTTTATAAATATTTGTTTTTGCATAGAAAATCCATCTATATAAATAAAGTTGTTGATGTCTATGTTATTGTTATCCATAAAATATTTTGTAATTTATTTTATGAAAACAAAGAAAAATATTTAGGGAAATGTAAAGGATACCTGGAAAAGTCAGGGAAATGTCAGGGAATTTGCTATAAGTATATTGCTAGCCACCCTGGTGGAGGAATGCACAGGATTACAGAAGAGAATTGCTGAGGAGGATTGCTGGAGATTGTTGAAGTTTGCTGAAGATTGGTGAGGATTGGTGAGCATTGTGAAGGATTGCGGATGATTATGGAGGAGGATTGCTAATGATTGTGGTGGAAGATCGCGAATTATTGATGTCTGAGAAAAGCACGAAAGATAAGACTGTTTATCACCCTAGCTGCCCTTGTACATTTCAAGTCTCAAGGGTTTTACCAGAACGGTTTGCGAATAGCATCGATGGGGTCAAGGTTACGGTTGCCAACATTCAACATGGGGGTCATAGTAACGTAATATGTTTGTCAATTTTTTACAATTTTCCTTGATTTTTTGTTATTAAGGTTATTGGGTTGAGGTCAAGACCATTGGCGTACAACATGGTGGTCAAATTCATCAATATAATTTTTTCCTTAATTTTTAGAATAATTTTTTTGAATTTTGCAATTTTTCTTGATGTTTTATAATTGGGATTTGGGTTGGTGAGGGGAAGGGGGTTTTGCTGCGGTGTTATGGTTGAGCGGAGGGAGGGTGGGGTAATGTTATATGTTCCTCAATTTTTTTTTCCTTTTTTTCTTGATTTTTTTATGATTGGTTGGGAAGGGTTTGGTGAGGGGTGTTGGCTAGGATGCTGGGGTGAGCGGGAGGGGAGCTTGAAGTAATGTTATAGTTTCCTAAATTTTTAAAAAAATTGTGATTTTATTGATTTTTTATGATTGTGTGGGATTGGGAAGGGGATGAGGTGAGTGTGGCAAGGGGTGGGTTGAGGGAGGAAGGTTATGACAGTGTGATTGGATTTGAGGTGGGTCAGTTGTCTGCTGGATGTGATGTTAGGGGGACCTCCGGAAATGTATGTTTTATTTAATGCATTTTTTAAATGAATTTTCTTAGAATTTTATAGATTTTAATGTTTAAAGTTATCCAAGGTAATGGGCACAGGGTCAAGGTCACTTTGATCCAATATGGCGGCTAGGTGACGTCATAACATGGGCGGTCGGCACCTGGCGTCTGTCCCCCATCCCTTTATGCAAGAACATACTAAACTATTCTACTAGTTACCATCATTTGTTTGATCCCCTAATAATGTTAACCACAATATTATTCATTGTCTTCAACAGTTTACTGTGAACAAATTAAATGTATATGACTGTTGCATATCTGCTTCTGGCTATATATATTTCTACAGTCAAGTGTAGATTAACCAGTGTAATGGTGCGGCGGAAGGGCACAGTAAATCAATATAACTATTAAACCAAATAATAGATGTAAAAGGCATACATTCAAAATACAAACATTGCATCAAAACTCATTTAGCTAACTGTGTGTACTAAGTCATATTGGTACGCCTCTGATGAAAAAATGATATATTTTATTAAGGAAATGAAATTTTTACTAACAAAGTGACATATTCTGAGTAAAATGATACCCCAGTTGTGCACAAACAATCATTGAGCAAGTTAAAATTAACGTAAAACCAGACCACGGTGCCTTACATAATCTGAACACAGCGCGCAATTGAATCTTCTCTTTAAATTTCCCACGGAGCAAACAAAAGTTTTACACTAATGAAAACCTAATATTTTAACAGGTAAAGATTGCCTCTTAAAAATTACACTCCAGGTCTCCAGCATTATGCTCACAGATTATGCAAAAACTTAGAAAAACTGCAAGACTCCATAACAGTGAATAAGATGCCAGGAGCAAAGACCATTTTAAAGCATCCTGTCATGGGAAAATAAGACATGTATTAATGAAATGTAAATTTATTCTAATTGGTAAATGTGTTTTGAATGAAATGCACTAAACGCCTGCTGATTCGGAACAGCATTTCCATCTAAAAGTAAGCCACTTTCATGAGTACTGCTTAAGGGTGCTGCCTAGGGCGGGACCAACCAAATTAAAGGATAGGGTTTTATATATTAAATGATTTTAGGCATGCCTGAGCTACCTTTCATAATATTTATATCAAACAAAAACATTTTGTGCCCTTGGAAGAGAAGAACCATGCTACAAAAGAGCAAATAGGAGTTAACATTTTTGTGATTTATTTGAGTCTATAGATCTACATTTACCTGCAATATTCAGGATATTAAAAATTTTACATAAAACTTTTTCTAGAACAATGGACAAAGTAATTTTTTGTTTGAAAGTGATATAGTGAAAGGTGGTATAAGAAATGCCTAAAATTGTTAAACTGTAAAACTGCATCTTTTTACTCAGCTGATCCTGCACTAGCCAGCCACATCAATATAACACAATATAACAAAAATTACAGCACGTAAAAAAATGTATACAACAAAATTGTTTATATCATTTCATATTAATCTGCAAAATGGTTGCCCTTTGGGTAAGGGTTGCCCTTGCATTTTCAGGCTTAATATCTTAAATTTTTCATCCTAAGGTTCATCTTCCCATGATGGTCATGTTAAATAAATGTTTCATTAAATATCCAGTTTCAACTGTTTTAAAGGCCTACAAAATGATGTAGCTTACAGTAAATGTTAATGATTTGCTCCATGTATTGTGTTAACGTGTAAGCAATACACAGCATTTATGTATTGCTGCACGTTCCTCGCATCCAGTCGATCATTCCATCTTCTCTATCCAGTTAAACACTATTACAGATACCAAACTGGTGGTAGCGCTAGAAAAGCCTAATTTTTGCATGGTACTGACTGTGTACTTTCATGGAGCAAAGGCAGTAAAGTTTCTTAAACACTTTTTTTTTTTGCAGTAAATGTGCGAATTTTAGAGCAATGGCCACACTGAAAAAGGTTTATCCAGCATACAGTGGAATCCATGAGCTGAAAAACATGTGTATATAATCATTTATATCATTTACAAACACATTGAATAAACATGTGACAATGATGTACTAGTTGTCTCTGCATAGAATTCTCTCTACTTTCGCTTACATTACGGTACCACTTACTACTCTTACTTCCCCTCCACTATCGTGTTTTGAAGATGCCGTGTTCAGGATGAAGTTCCATTCATAAGAGATGGGGGTGAGGAGAAAAATATTGATCAGTGCCCAGCTGAAGGGTAAAGTGAAAGGGAAATTGAGACAACCAAACGAAGCCATCCTCACATTATTTATTTTTAGAACTTCCCTTCTGTGAGTGCTGGAGATGGAGGCAGCCTGCCAACAGCGAGTGACAGTTACGAACCACTGGCTGACAGACAGTCACAAGTTGTGCTCGGTATTACATTTAAATACTGCATTGGTATCTGAAACACAAATATTTTTTAATATCTGAAAAAGATTTTTTGCACTTTCTAATTGAATGGACTTGCACAGAAAATATTAACTGGTAACCGTTCGTGAAACTTTTTTCTTCTAGCACAACTACTGTCAACAGCTCTCCCTCCCACATTTTCCCCTTGCCAAGTGCTGCATAACGGGACTGCAGAACGTGAGCAGCGTAGCCTACAAAGGCATGTTTATAATATTGTCGTTGATACGTAGAAACAGACGTTACTAAGACGATCGTATATAGGTCTATAAAGTATAAACTGTTCATGGAAAGGAATTGTGTGACCTGGTTAAGCCACAAACTGGTTGATCCGTCCCTAATAAATCAAATTGATTGTATTTGCTATATTTTACATATTTATTAACACACCACTTTTACAACATTCACATAGTAATTTTATCTAATATCTCATATAGTTTACACATAACATACACACACACACCATGTTGCCATTGCACACTTACTCTTCTCTCTGGTCCTTTTCTGCCAACCTCACGTAACACATACTTTCCCATTAGTACTAACTTCAACTTATTATATTATTACGTGTTGCTACTTTGCATCGTGCAAGCAAGTGAAGAGCGTGTGGAGGTGAGTTGTAATATGATACTCCGACGGTGTTTACAAAGCAGATGTAACAAAGGCCAGCCGCGGCTTGCTGTTGCGATAAGCCTTTTGCGACCCGCACGCTCCTGACATTCAGCAGATTGAATTTCTGCGTTTATCTTAAGAATGTTCTGGTTTAACGACAGAGTTTTTCTCAGCTTGACTAGGGGTGTGGCAAGGCCAGCGATAGTATTTAAGTATGACGGGCCTCCGAGCCAGGAGTTTGGACGATTGTGGGACCTTAAGTAATAAATGACGAGCCAGAAGAGCAAGGAGTGGTGACAGAAGTGATCAACGATTGTAAAATCTGCAACTGCAACCATCGGTGCAGTGAAAAGTGTACTGACTGGGAGACAGGACTATTGAACTGGATGTGTGAGTGTAAAAACACATTTCAAATGATGGCAACAGACATGCTGAACATGTGTTAATGATGAATGTAAGTTAATTGTTTAGAACCAAACATAGACATTGAGAAAGACTTCAATTAGAGTGAGTGAAGTGAGTGTGAAGAGATTTGGGCTGCTCTTAATAGCGAGGTCTTGAAAGCCAATGAGGGTGATTGAGGTGAGAATGGAGCAGCNCAGTGAAAAGTGTACTGACTGGGAGACAGGACTATTGAACTGGATGTGTGAGTGTAAAAACACATTTCAAATGATGGCAACAGACATGCTGAACATGTGTTAATGATGAATGTGAGTTAATTGTTTAGAACCAAACATAGACATTGAGAAAGACTTCAATTAGAGTGAGTGAAGTGAGTGAAGAGATTTGGGCTGCTCTTAATAGCGAGATCTTGAAAGCCAATGAGGGTGATTGAGGTGAGAATGGAGCAGCNGTGAAGAGATTTGGGCTGCTCTTAATAGCGAGGTCTTGAAAGCCAATGAGGGTGATTGAGGTGAGAATGGAGCAGCACTGAAATGAAAAGGCGAAGGAAACCGGAGATCCCCAAGAAAATCTGCAGACCAGCAACGTCATCCAGCACGATTCCCACATGCGGAAATATGGGTGTGACCCAGCCGGAGATTGAACCCAGTTCGCCTTGGTGGGAGGAGAGCAGACTAATTGCTCAGCCACTGCGGCCCGACTTTCATTAAAGTTGATATAGACATTAAATATTGTGCTCACTGAGAAATAAAAAAGTGATACTGGAGATAGATAGCTTAATGCTTTATANTTGCTCAGCCACTGCGGCCCGACTTTCATTAAAGTTGATATAGACATTAAATATTGTGCTCACTGAGAAATAAAAAGAGTGATACTGGAGATAGATAGCTTAATGCTTTAAATAGTAGCTGTATGAATATATTAAAATCAAACTTGGTTCTTTAATTTTTATTACGACCTCCTTCCTTCACAAACTCGGATACGCCCCTTTGGCATCTGGTAACACTGGTGTCATAAATGGGATGGAGGCAATTTTTAATTAAGCAGTTGTAAATCAAGTTAGGCAGGCTAGTAATTAGAGATATAAAGAAAAAGTTGTTAATTGTAATAGTTGTAGGCCATAAATTGAGGGGCTAGGTAGCCAAATGGTTAATGTGAGCATGAGTGTTAATAACCTTGATAACTAAATTAGTAGTGTAAAAGAAAGTAGTGAAACTATAAATACCCTAATTAGTAGGGTAAATAGCCAGATAACTAATGTGAGTGAATTAGTAAATAGAAAAATTGACTCTCTAAATGAAAATGTAAATAGAAAAATAGAAAACATCAGTGAATTATTGAATACTAGAGTTGACTCTGTGGATAAGAAAATATTGAGAGTGTAAATGAAATAGTGAACTGTGTAAACGACAGGATGGACAGTGTAAATGAAAGGATGGCCAGTGTCGAGAATGAAATGAAACAGGAAATTAGTGTATTGAAAGAGTAGCAAGAATTTATTCAGCAACGTAGTTCCACTACCATCACATCTGCAGCTGGGAAAAGGGAGGAAGCAGTACACGTCATCACCAACGCAGCAAATTCGGAGGAAAGCTAGCAGCTTTGCAGCATTGGTGTCGCAAACCAGGAGTGGTGAAGGAGGTCTCAATTAAGTCTGCCCCTGTACTGAGAGGCTCTGCACTTAGCATACTACAATCTCTGCCAGAGCCAGAGCGACACTGACTGGAGTACCCCACACTAGTGTCGGCCTTAGAACTACTTTTCGGCGAACGATATTTGTGACATGCCCACCATGCTCAACTGCAAAGCTGGCACTCAGCGAACAGGAGAGCCATTGCAGGAACTATGGCAAGACATTGTGCGGCTTTCCCACCTATCTCTGAAAGGGTGTTCCAAGGAGGCTTGCAACATCATCGCAGCCTGCTTTTTCATTGATGCCATCGCCGATACAGAGGTACCGCAAGTGGTAAGTCTGGTTGCACCCCCACGCTATGGAGGACACCCTGGCCTGAGCACTGGAGGCAGAGTCAGCAAGACAGGATACCACACCCCGATGCCCCATACAGGCAGTTACACTGAACAAAGACGATGAAGATAGAATAACGAAGACAGTGAAGGAAATGCAGAAGTTTATGAGAGATACCGTTTACAGGGTCTGCGCTACAGAGCTTCACCGCCCCCACTCAAATGACCTGACTGTTGGTCATGTGGATAGCCGGGGCACCTGAGGGCATACTGACCACAACAGCAGCAGCGGGAAAAGAGGCAGCGAGAGGCAGGTGAGAATACAGCACATTAAGAAAACTTGTAAACACCGATCTTGGGGGGTGAAGTGGTGACTGCTGGAGGGAAAACCCTGGTGTTGTTACATGTATGGTTAATGAAACAGAATTTGGATGCAGTACTGGTGGAGGGGAACCTTAATGATGTTCCATGCCAGATGGTCGTCGACATTGGGGCGACCATAACAGTAGTACTACGAGACATCCTCGGGGCTTCCCCCCAGCAATCGCCCGACAACAGTATGGAACGATGCTATTTGACTGCAGTAACAAGTGAGACCATACCAGTTAGAGGCAAGAGGAAAGTGATCTCGAAGCTTGGTGACCTTAGCATAGAGCACGATGTTCACATAGCATAAATAGAGAATGAATGTCTTGTGGGACATGATGTACTACGTAGGCTTGGGTGCTGTATCAATACGCGACTTGGTGTGTTACGGGTAGGCAGTACAGAGTTGGGGGTGTCAACATGGCATGATTTGTCCTCCCCAGTTAGCTCCCCAGTAGTCTGTTGTCAACCCACTGTGCTACTAGCTTCTAGTGAAATTGTATTACAGGCAGATGTCAAGGAAAATTTGTCAGACGTTTGAGTCCAATTGAGCTAGCAGAGAGGGTTGGCGTACTGCCAGATAAAGTTGTTATAGCAAGGACTTTAGTTTCTTCTAATTCTGACATTTTTCCAGTTAGAACGATAAATTTGCCTGATAGTGCCATTCTTCTTGAGGAGGGAGCCGTGATAANAATTCTGACATTTTTCCAGTTAGAACGATAAATTTGCCTGATAGTGCCATTCTTCTTGAGGAGGGAGCCGTGATAAGTGTTTGCAGGCAGGTCACACAGGTACTTCCAAATGTTTGAGAAGATTGAAGAGTAAAACAAATAGAATGCCCTTTACCAGAAGTACTGGAGGAACTGTTAGTTATGACAAGAGAAAACCTTAACTGGCGACAGGATAAGACTGTCTCTAATTACTGCAGAGAAATAGTGATGCCTTATTGTGTGGACCAAATTACTTTGGAAGGACTAATGTGACCTGCCACCATATTGATACAGGAGACACTAGGCCCATCAAAGACCCAATAAGATGCCTGCCACTAGCTTTGCATGAGGCAGTTGAGGACGTTAGATCCATCAGTTAATCCGTGGTTATCACCCATTGTACATGTAGAGAAGAAAGATGCCTCTCTGAGGTTTTGTGTAGATTATCACCAGCTTAGTATGTGACAAAGAAATACTCTTATCTGCTTCTAAAGATAGATGACACATTGAACAGCCTAGCAGGTTTGCAGTGGTTTTCTACTTTGGACATGAAGAGTGGGTACTGGCAGTATGAGGTGGCCCCAGAGGATCAACAGAACACTGAATTTTGTGTCCAAGGGAAAGGAACCTGGCAGTTCAAAGTTATGCCTTTTAGGCTGTGTAATGCCCCTGCCATCTTCGAATGCCTGATGGATATCTGTCATGTTAACCTAGATGACATTGTTGCAACAGGAAGGGCATTTAAAGAGCACATATCACGCTTAGACTCTGTATTCCAGAAAGTGGTTGCAGCCAAATTGAAACTGGTTCCTAAAGAAAATAAATTTCTTGGCACATGTAATGTTGGCTTATGGAATTGGAACAGACTCCAAGAAAACCAAAGCAATAAGAAATTGTCTGACACCAACTGACAAAACTGAAGTGCGGGGTTTTCTGGGTTTATGTGCGTATTACTGCAGATTTGTACCTGGGTTCGCCACAATTGCCAATCCACTACATGAANAATTCTGACATTTTTCCAGTTAGAACGATAAATTTGCCTGATAGTGCCATTCTTCTTGAGGAGGGAGCCGTGATAGGTGTTCGCAGGCAGGTCACACAGGTACTTCCAAATGTTCGAGAAGATTGAAGAGTAAAACAAATAGAAAGCCCTTTACCAGAAGTACTGGAGGAACTGTTAGTAAAGACAAGAGAAAACCTTAACTGGCGACAGGATAAGACTGTCTCTAATTACTGCAGAGAAATAGTGATGCCTTATTGTGTGGACCAAATTACTTTGGAAGGACTAATGTGACCTGCCACCATATTGATACAGGAGACACTAGGCCCATCAAAGACCCAATAAGATGCCTGCCACTAGCTTTGCATGAGGCAGTTGAGGACGTTAGATCCATCAATTAGTCCGTGGTTATCACCCATTGTACATGTTAAGAATAAAGATGCCTCTCTGAGGTTTTGTGTAGATTATCACCAGCTTAGTATGTGACAAAGAAATACTCTTATCTGCTTCTAAAGATAGATGACACATTGAACAGCCTAGCAGGTTTGCAGTGGTTTTCTACTTTGGACATGAACAGTGGGTACCGGCAGTGCGAGGAGGCCCCAGAGGATCAACAGAATACTGCATTTTGTGTCCAAGGGAAAGGAACCTGGCAGTTCAAAGTTATGCCTTTTAGGCTGTGTAATGCCCCTGCCATCTTCAAATGCCTGATGGATATCTGTCATGTTAACCTAGATGACATTGTTGCAACAAGAAGGGCATTTAAAGAGCACATATCATGCTTAGTCTCTGTATTCCAGAAAGTGGTTGCAGCCAACTTGAAACTGGTTCCTAAAGAAAATAAATTTCTTGGCACACGTAGTGTTGGCCCATGGAATTGGAACAAACTCCAAGAAAACCAAAGCAATAAGAAATTGTCTGACACCAACTGACAAAACTGAAGTGCAGGGTTTTCTGGGTTTATGTGCGTATTACTGCAGATTTGTACCTGGGTTCGCCACAATTGCCAATCCACTACATGAACTGACTGAGGCAATACAGAAATTTCATTGGACCTATGAGTGTGAGGATACTTTTAGTAAGGTAAATTCTGATATCTCCACCAGTCCTGGGTTCCTCAAAAAGTGAGAGCATGTTCATTTTGGACACTGATGCTAGTGGTGTAGTCATTGGAGCTGTGTTATTTCAGGTTGAGGATGGGAAGGAAAGACCACTAGGATACTTCAGTAAGATATTCCATAAACTTGAAAGAAGTTACTGTTTTATGTGCTGGGAGCTTCTGGCCATGGTGAAGGCAATTTCACACTTCACCCCAACCATTATGGCAGAAATTTTATTCTAAGAACCAACCATACTTCATTATGATGGCTACTAAATTTTAAGAACCCCGAAGATCATATAACTCAGTGGATACAACATCATCAAGAATATGACTTTGAAATACAGCACAGATCTGGATGCCTTCACAGCAATGCAGATGCACTTTCTAGGAGGCCATGTGAGCCATTCTNGCACAGATCTGGATGCCTTCACAGCAATGCAGATGCACTTTCTAGGAGGCCATGTGAGCCATTCTGTCATCATTGTGAACACCAGGAAGAAAAGAGTGGCGAATCACTGAAGGTACGGGTGACAAGAATTGAAGGTTCAGTATCTNCATACTTGAAAGAAGTTACTGTTTTATGTGCTGGGAGCTTCTGGCCATGGTGAAGGCAATTTCACACTTCACCCCTACCATTATGGCAGAAATTTCATTCTAAGAACCAATCATGCTTCATTATGATGGCTACTAAATTTTAAGAACCCCGAAGATCATATAACTCAGTGGATACAGCATCATCAAGAATATGACTTCGAAATACGACACAGATCTGGATGCCTTCACAGCAATGCAGATGCACTTTCTAGGAGGCCATGTGAGCCATTCTGTCGTCATTGTGAACACCAGGAAGAAAAGAGTGGCGAATCACTGAAGGTACGGGTGACAAGAATTGAAGGTTCAGTATCTTGTGATGGGTCACGTTCCTAGAGTGATGAGGGTATTAGAAAAGATCAGCTAAATGATCCCACTTTGCATCCATTACTAGAAAGAAACTGACTTTCTGCCAAAACGGTAGGAGATATCTAGTATGAACACAGCAGTCAAAACATACTGGGCACAATGGAATTCCTTCGTACCTTAGAATGGAGTGCTTTACAGGAACTGGGAAAGTAATGATGGGAAACATACATGCTCTCAGTTGTTTCTTCCAGAATGCAGAGTTCCCAAAGTCTTAAAGGAACTGCACAACACTGCAGTCAGTGGGCATTTTTGTGTTAATAAGACCGTTGACAGAGTTAGACTGGGATTCTGCTGGCGTTGTTGTTGGGAGGACGTTGAGTAGTGGTACCAGATGTGCGACANGTTGACAGAGTTAGACTGGGATTCTGCTGGCGTTGTTGTTGGGAGGACGTTGAGTAGTGGTACCAGATGTGCGACATCTGCACCGCAAGTTAGGGCCCAAGGACCAGGCAACATGGCCACTCCAGAAGTACAATGTTGGAGCCCCATTCGGGAGGATGGCAGTAGATATTCTGGACGCCGTGCCTATCACAGAGAAAGTTAATCGGTATCTGCTGGTGGCTCAAGATACTAAGTGGCCAGAAGTCATTCCCCACCCCAAACCAAGAAGCACGCACTGTGGACGATGCACTCATAGAGCATTTCTTCTTGAGGTTTTGGGTGCCACTAGAACTCCATTCTGACCAGGGAAGAAAGCTTGAGACCGCAATGTTCCAGGAGATAACAAAGATTCTGGGAATGAAAAAGACAAGGAATACCGCCTTACACCCTCAGTCGGATGGAATGGTTGAGAGGCTTAACCACACTGTTAATAATACGTATCCATCTTTGTGACAGACAACCAAAACAACTGGGATTCAAAGGTGCCATTGTTTCTCCTTGCATACCGCTCAGCAGTTGAGTCCGCAAGTGTAACACCATCAAGGATGCTGTTTGGAAGAGAGCTACGCCTTCCTAGGGACCTGCTATTTGGCAGACCGACAGAAGAATAGCCTGTAGCTCCTGATTATGCCAGCAAATTACGTAACAGACTAGTAGGCATTCATGATTTCGCTCAAGAGCACCTCAAAATAAATAGTGACAAGATGAAGACGCGGTATGATAGAATGGCAGGCGAGATATTTCAAGAAGGACAACTGATGTGNAAATAAATAGTGACAAGATGAAGACGCGGTATGATAGAATGGCAGGCGAGATATTTCAAGAAGGACAACTGATGTGGCTGTACAACCCACTTATGTGAAGCCTGAAGCTACAGAAATGTTAGGAAGGCCCTTACAGGATACTGAATAAGACCAATGATGTGGTCTTAAAATTTGTTGTCAAGCCTCTCTGGTGAAGCTGAAGGTTTGCCCACATCGACCGACTGGCACTCTACGAAGGTCCGGATGTTGCAGAGTCGGTTCTGAACTAACTGACTTCAGAAGGGGGCAGTGTTACTAGTTGCTGCTTTCGATCGCACGAGCAAGCGAAAAGTGTGTGGAGGTGAGTGTTGTAATATGATACTCTGGTGGTGTTTACAAAGACTGCGTTGGAAAGGCCAGCCGCGATAAGCATTTTGCAGCATGCATGCTCTTGACCTTCAGCAGATTGAATTTCTGTGTTTATCTGAAGAATGTTCTGGTTTAATGACGGAGTTTTCTCAGTGTGACACGGGGTGTGGTAAACCTTCCAGATCAAGACCAGCGATAGTACTTAAGCGCGACGGGTCTCCGAGCCGGTAGTTTTTATGAATGTCAGGAGTTTGGGTGATTGTGTGACCACAATAAATGACATGCCAGAAGAGCAACGAGGGGCAACGGAAGTGACTAGCAGGTGTAAAATCTGCAACTGTGAGCATTGGTGCAGTGAAGGTGCGACTGGGAGCCAAGACTATTGAACTGGACGAATGAGTGTAAAAGAAATGATTGCAATAGACAGACTGAACATGTGTTAATGATGACTGTGATTTTATTGACTATAGCCAAACAGAGACATTGAGAAGGATTTTAATTAGATTTGATATAGACATTTAATATTATGCTCACTGAGAAATAAAAAGAGTAATAGAATAGATGATGCATTAATGATGTAAATAATAACTGTGTGAATAAATTAAAACCAAACTTGGTCCTTTAATTTTTATTAAGACATCCGCCCATCATGAACTCAGATACGCCCCTCTGCCATCATGTAACTCTGTGGTACATTTAATAATTTATTTATATATGTACTATATATATATATATATATATATATATGTACCACACTCTAACCCCTCCATTGTTTTACAACCCCACAATCCTGGTCCACAGTTTGTCATTATGCTTACTTATCCTAATAAATATACTGACTCTTAACACAGTTTATATCTGTTTACCTTATTGTTTACAAATCCAGTACCTTCCTAGGTATAACTTTTGTGTCTGACCTAATGGTTTCAAACCCTGGAAAAGTCTTATTCTTTTTCACGTAAACTAAATTTCCCCCTCACACCTCTGTTGCCTGTGTCACTTAAGTGTGCTCCTACTGTTTTCTATTTTTGACCCTCCCTTCTCAGTGTCCTCTACTCCAGTGCCAGTAGTCCTCACTCCAAGGGCACTCCCATCAATGTCACTATCCGCAGTTTTGGGCTGGTGAATTCTTGGTGTAAGGGTTAGAATTTGCTGTGTTTGTATGGATGGCTTGGCATGGACATTTATTGATTCAAATGTCTTTTCATAATCCAGTTGTAATGCGTTCTTACTAAAAAATATCACATTCCCCAAATTTTTTGTTATTGTTGCGCAGGAAGCCATCTTACCATTCTTGCATTATAATACTTGACATAAACTTCTTGACCAATAACAAACAATATTTTTTTTTAATAGTCTGTAGAGTTTCTAAACTGTGACTTTTTTTGCTGTCAACATGGTCATCCTGTGCAGTAGTTAATAGGTACAATTTCATTTGTAGCTTACGCCCCACCTCAGTGGTGCCGACTTCAATTAGAGTTTTGGGAGGCAACAATTAAAATGTATTTGTTATAAAGGGACACAGATCACCCAAATAAAGTGAGGGGGGGGGGG
>NQII01002765.1:104149-122719 GCA_002778355.1 Clitarchus hookeri
GGGGGGGTTTTCCCAAGGATTGCACCCCCCCCCTCCCCCCAATTACAATTTGGATTTCAAGGTGCAAAATGGTGCTATTTAAGAGCATTTTTCTTACCCAAATGTTGAATTTACTGATGGTAGAAATTGTGATTTTTAAGATAAAATTTTGTTTGAGTGATTGATACCTTTATCAAACTCAGAGCCTTGTCTGCTCAAAATCAGTAATATATTAATATTGGGAGAAACATAATATGAATGCTGTATACTGCAATTTAAATACTTATTTAAGCGTATGAAGGTGCCTTAACAAAAACATGTTTATTTATAAAATTAATTTCTCTATTTTATAACCTACATGATGTAAAGGGGGAAAAGAGGCATGTATTAAAAATATTCACACCTTAATATGACAAAATTAACTCAGTGATAGAACTTGACAAATACTTTTTCTGAAGGAATGTCTTGTTTCTTTGCTTGACTACCAAATGTAGCATATTAACAGTCTTTACATAGAAATGCAGTTTGCTGAAGGAATTTCTTCTTTCTTGCCTCATTTCTATGAAGTCATCTGCTACCTTATCCAGATTTAATGCATCAGCAGCCTCCTTGTGGATAAGTGCAAGGCTCACAGAGAGTAATATCAGCTGCCTTACCANTCGTATCATTGAGCGCAAATGTATCTGAAGTCTTTCAAGACCAGAGAAAGACCTCTCTGTTTTTATGGTTGATATGGGAATTGTCATCACAATTTTAAAAAACTTGAGTTGCGNCATTGAGCGCAAGTGTATCTTAAGTCTTTTAAGACCAGAGAAAGACCTCTCTGTTTTTATGGTTGATATGGGAATTGTCATCACAATTTTAAAAAACTTGAGTTGTGAGAGCAAAACCTTAAGATGACCTTCTTGCTTAATATGATTCGGTATTATACTTTATGTTATCAAAAAGTTTTCCTTATTTCGGCAGCAAATCATAAAACATCCCTCTGTGACGCAGAAGACAATCAGGGTAGACTTCATCTTTGAAGAATTTCACAATGTCTTCTTTGTTTGTATCACTTCCAAGCAAAAACTGCTCCTCTACCAGCAAGAATTACACCGTAAACATTTTTGCACATGTTAATTTTTTACTTCTTGTGTCACTGGCGGAAGTATAATGTTTGTTCATGAGAATTTATAAAGTTCACTGCCCAAATCTGTGGTACCAATTATCTTTAGTACCTTCATGTTTATGTTCGTGAAGGCAGCATGTTGTCAATACTCTGTCATCGGTGTGGGAATAGAAGACAGCTACAGTGTAAAATTATATTTATATTTTTTACAAGGTAATGCAGTAGTACACAAAATTAGGTAAGGCTGTTGTTATTGGGGTAAAATGGTATTGAGTATTCTGCACAATAACTACTGTTATAGTTAGTCTTCATACATGAGAGGTTTTGTTTGCCAAGCTGTGTTACAATTTTATTTTATTTAAATTAAGTTGCTTATCACTTGATAATGTAAACTAAGGTGATGTGTTTACTTGTATCATCAGTTGAAATGACAAATTATATCAATTATCATATTTCATCAGGATAGGTTTGGTTCAAATGTGCAGTCAGGGAAAAATGCTAATTTGGTCTGGAGAACCTGGATAAGTCAGTGAATTGTGATATAAAAAAAAATTGAGTCGACATCATATAACACTACTTCTGTTGTTTCCCTGCCTAACAATATATCATCTATAAGAACAATGGTACCTTGTAAGCCTTGCAATAGTTTCTTCATTTCTCTTGGAAACCTATGAGGTCCCAATGCCACCTGATACACCAAGCTCTGATATCAATAAATACCCTTGTGTTTTTAAATATTTAGCAAGTGTTTACTGTGCTTGCTAAGTTTGATCTGCTTGTAGGCTCTAGACAAGTCAAGTTTGATAAAAAATGTTGTGCCATTCAGAGTACTTAACTAATCCTTTGCACTGAATATCTGTCAACTTTTAAACATTGGTTCTCTTTGATCTTATAGTTCCCTGCANATGCTTGCTAAGTTTGATCTGTTTGTAGGCTCTAGACAAGTCAAGTTTGATCAAAAATGTTGTGCCATTCAGGGTACTTAACTAATCCTTTGCACTGAATATCTGTCAACTTTTAAACATTGGTTCTCTTTGATCTTATAGTTCCCTGCAATTCTTACAGTTGAATAACTGGGACAATTGGTGACCCCCCAATCTTAATAACACAAGCCTGCGAAATTGAAGTTTTTGAAAAATACAAGAGAAGTTTTCACTGATTTGTATGTTATTTGGTGTGCTGATTTCAAAAATTACCTCCATTTTTTTTAATCACGTCGGGATTTTTTTGTAAAATCGATATGGATATATTGGTTAAAATCCTATTTGAAAAGGAATTCTCTCAAACAATTTTGCATGTACTATCTGCCAGATTGCACGAGCCGCCTCTGGTCGAGAGAAAAATAGAAAGTTCCCTTAGTTTAGACTTTTTACATCAAATTATGGTGGAGTTTCTAAAAAAAAAAAACCAACATACAGTTTTAATTTTTTTTTATTAAGGTAACTTACATAATATAGACGATTGGTGAAGAGGAGCAAATTGTATGTCTACATGAAAGTGAGAAAAAACATAACAAAACAACAGTTTCTATTTAAGTCCGTATACTTTTTCCTTTGAAACTTCTTTTTGAAGTTCTTCTTTTATGTCCAATCTCAGGCCTATCTCGTGTTAACATCCAACAGTAGTCGGCGAGCATGTTCTTGTCTCATCTTCCTTGATATTTGCGATCCATATCTTTGATGTCTTGATGGAACCTTTCACCCTGTTCTTCGCTGACTGCTCCTAAATTTTCGGGGAAAAAGTCNGACCTCCATTTTTTTCGATCACGTCAGGATTTTTTTGTAAAATCGATATGGATATATTGGCTAAAATCCTATTTGAAAAGGAATTCTCTCAAACAATTTTGCATGTACTATCTGCCAGATTGCACGAGCCGCCTCTGGTCGAGAGAAAAACAGAAAGTTTCCTTGAGTTTAGACTTTTTACATCAAATTATGGTGGAGTTTCTAAAAAAAAAACCAACATACAGTTTTAATTTTTTTTTATTAAGGTAACTTACATAAAATAGACTATTGATGAAGAGCAGCAAATTGTATGTCTACATGAAAGTTTGAAACAAATTTAAACTGAGAAAAAACAAAACAACAGTTTCTATTTAAGTCAGTACTCTTTTTCCTTTGAAACTTCTTTTTGACGTTCTTCTTTTATGTCCAATCTCAGGCCTATCTCGTGTTAACATCCAACAGTAGTCGGCGAGCATGTTCTTGTCCCATCTTCCTTGATATTTGCGCTCCATATCTTTGATGTCTTGATGGATCCTTTCACCCTGTTCTTCGCTGACTGCTCCTAAATTTTCGGGGAAAAAGTCCACATGTGAGTGAAGGAAATGTATTTTGACACTCATGGAGCAACCCAACGCTTGAAATTTGTCCAGCATATTCATTACAATAGGTATATAGTCAGGATCCTTGTAGTTACCCAGAAATTTACTGACGACATCTTTGAAGGCAACCCAAGCTTCTTTTTCCTTTGTTGTCATGCGAGTCTCAAATTCTTTATCCTTCATAAGCTTGCGGATATCTGGACCAACGAAGATTCCCTCTTCCAACTTGGCTTCGGATAAACCTGGAAACTTTTTGCGCAGCTATTTGAAACAATTGCCATCTTTTGCAATAGCCTTGACAAACAGCTTCATTAAACCTAATTTAATATGCAGAGGGGGTAGCAATACTTTTTGTGGCTCAACTAAGCTGTTCCGAATCACATTATTGGTGCCTGGTTTAAGATTTTGTCTTTTAGGCCATTCTTTTTTGACACAATGTTGAGTTTTATCACTGCTGTCCCACTCACAAATGAAACATGGGTACTTTGGGTACCCGCCTTGTTGACCCAGAAGTATGGAGATAACTTTCAAATCACCGCAAACNACATGGGTACTTTGGGTACCCGCCTTGTTGACCCAGAAGTATGGAGATAACTTTCAAATCACCGCAAACTGTCCAACCATGGTCAGCATATTTTATTTTGTTGAGGACAAGAGCCAGGTTTTCATAGCGTTCTTTTAAAGCCTTCATAACTCAAAACGCTGGTAGGATTATTGCTCATTTGTCATTCAAAACATTCCATTGACTTGCCACCCCGTTATCATCACTACTCTGTCCTATTCCACCCGCTCGTGATGGGTGGGCCGAGGTAAGCAGTGCAGACCAGCGACACATAACAATATTTAGGATCATACAATTATAATAACAGAACATGAAAAGTTTCACTAACACACATACGTACAAGCATTGCACTGTTTACCATTGTCTGTAATTGTTTATATTTACATTACAGATGATTCTGCGTATCAAACAAACAAACAAACTCAAATGCAATATACTTCCGTACCTTGGTAACGTCAGGATGCGAATTGCATTCACATTCTATTTGGGCCCATGCCTCCTTTTTGGTGGTCCAGTTAATGTAATCAGTCTTCTAATTTAAATAACTTTCATCCAAGTACAAACAAGCCAAAATAAAATGGCTCATTCATTCTTTGGAAAATGCTCTCACTTTCCAGCTGATGCCACTTTTCAGATCAAGACAATATATCACCATAGACTACATAAGAACATTAGAGTACACACAATATTACACTTCTTCCTATTGGCTGTCAACAATGACGTTTCCGTGACATCACTAAGGTTCGAGTGTCTTTGGTAAGGAAAGGAGCGACCAAGCCTTTTCGCGTCTTTGCAACATACTTTACTTTGCTTGAAGAACAAGAAAACGAGCGTCTCTGCATATGACTGCAATGACTTTGAATTTACCTTTAGCTAAATTGATTTTTATACTCCGCCCAAACCAGTTTGTATATTCTATAAAGGTTTTTCCAGTCATAGACTTGCATTGGACTTACTCTAAATTGCAGTAGAGAAAGCCAGCCATTGTTCACAATTAATTCTCACAAGGGATTATATTGTTACACGTCTTATTTTTGGTTTTTGCAGTATTTTCAAAAAAATGATACAGCTAGTGTAGAAGGCTATGAGGGGAGAGTATATATATATATATATATATATATATATACATATATATATGTATATATATATATATATATACATATATATATGTATATATATATATATCTGAATGATATCCTGATTGTGAGTTCTCGTCTCAAAAGTGCCCATCACAAGCTTGTAAAGGTGTTTAAAAGACTGAAAGTTTATGTCATCAGTATTCAAAGGGAGAAGAATAATATGCTGTGTAAGAGTACAATTTATCTAGGGCATTGGATATCAAGCAAGGGCATTCAACCTTCCAAGGATTTATGACAAAGCAATTCAGAATGTTCCAGTCCCTAGACATATTTCAAAGCTATGTTCATATTTTGGGTTGCTACAGTTCTACAGCAAGTGTGTGTTGAACATAGCAGCAACATTACATCCACTATACCAATTACTGAAGAAAGGTCAGTGAGGTTATTGTTAATTTCAGAGCTAATGCCATATGACCCAATGCTGCCAATTATTGCTATGACAGATGTGAGTGTAAATGGCATGGAAGCCAAGTTAGCTCATTTAATGACTTCTGGAGAAGAAATGCAAATAGAATTTGCATCCAAAATCCTGTTGTTGAGAGCAGAGGGTAGATATAGCCAAATAGAATGAGAAACCCGTAGTTAATGTTCACTGTTTAAGAAATTTTACAGTTATCTGCATGGGTGTAAGTTTTTTCTGGTAACTTATCACAAAGCATGAACAGCATTGTTTGTAATGAAGTATGAGGTTGCAGTTATGGCAGCTGCCATAATTCAACAATGGCAATGATGCCAGGGGATTACCAGTACAAGGCGAGGTATAAGCAGGTTTCGGAGATAGATTATGCAGTTGGATTATCACATTTGCCATCACTGGTGGGAGTAAGGAAACTGAAAACCATGGATGAGGTAGGCAGTCTTGTTTCTGTGTGTCACCTTCTACTGGGAGCATCGGACATTGCTGAAGCAACATAGGACACCAAGCTGTCTAAGATATTGCACCTCATCCTATGGTGGTGATCTTAAATGGTTTCACCAGAGCTGAAGTCTTTTGTCTCCAGAAAATTGAAACTCTCCATAGAGCGCAGTTGTACATTATAGGTAAACAGAGTGATAATAATAATAATGGTGTGTGGGGAGTGCACCCAGGGCAAGGCAACACCCTCCGAGTGACGGTCTTTCCAGCTGGGACCCGTAGGTGACCGTCATCCCCGAGCATGACAGAAATGAAACCCTAGAATGGAGCGGCGCTGGAATGCAAGGGCGGGGAAACGGGAGTACCTCGAGAAAACCCGCCGGCAAGCGGCAATGTCCAGCACGATTCCCACATGCGAAAATTCGGGAGTGAACCCGCTGGGGATCAAACTCGGATCGCCGTGGTGGGAGGCGAGCGCCCTGGCCACTACGCCACCGCTCCCCCTAACAGAGTGATAATTCCAGTTATATTGCGAGAAGAGATTCTGAAGATGTTACACAAGAACCATTTGGATATTACAAGAATGAAAATGTTAGCCAGAAGTTATGTGGGGGATTGCAGCCATAGAGTTGGCAGCTCAAAGATGGCAAAGAGTACACCTGGTTTTTTCTGACAGTCCAAAATAGAATTTCCTGATTCTTAGTGAGTGATACCTTTTCAATGTGGCTGGGAGTGATCCAATGAATGCAACAACTACATTTCACAAAATGGAATAGTTGCAAATACTGTTTGCAGCATTCAGGTTTCCAGAAGTAGCATTCCGAGGAGTTTGGTAGCTTTTTGGTACAAAATGGTGTGAGAAATGTTAGGTTCATCCCTGCGTATCATCTGCAGTCAAATGGTGCTGGGGAAAGATAAGTACGCATGTAAAGTTGGCACTGCACTCATCTTTCANTGCGTATCATCTGCAGTCAAATGGTGCTGGGGAAAGATAAGTACGCATGTAAAGTTGGCACTGCACTCATCTTTCTGCTACAAGAAGACCAGCAAGTTAAGCACAACTATGCACTGCAACATAGGCTAAATGGGATTTTATTTGCATACAAGGAATTGCACCTTGTTCAGTAGCCGTGTAAACACACGCAGAGTTGTTTCTGCACAGACAATCATGTACCTGATTGTCGCTGCTGAAACTATCCTTTTTACATTAGGTGTCATATCGTCAAGAGCTGGTTCAGCTTAGGATGGACCGGACTGTGGGATGGGGAATGTACTGGTTAAAACAGTGAGGGGAGAAGATATCAGGTGGAAAAGAAGCAAGTGCTGTTAAATGCAAAGTACAGGTGGGCAACAATGCCAGGTCACTTGACATCTAGGGTCAATTGGTTGCACAGAGCGCAAAGACAGAAGTAGCGTGAAGGAAATGCAAGACGGGAAGAAGACAAAAGTCCTCAAAGAAATACAAAACATTGCAGGGCACAGCTCGCGAGCCAGTGGCAGTGACAAGATGCAGTACACACTACGAAGAACAGAACAGACCATAGTGCTCAAATGGGAGCGGCGGAGAAGTGTTTACATGATTCTCGCAGCCAATACCAGTGACATTGTAGTATCACAGATGTTCGAGTAAACTGTTTATATCACCTAATAGGTTAAATTTTTAAAAGGTTTGTTTGGCCAAAGTTAAATTGGGGAGTATAACAGTGTTCTGACTAAGGTAGTTATTACGATAGAGGATAGGTATAGTGTTTTGGTTTTGGAACCATTCACTTGACAGTCATGGTAGAGTTGGATATAACCTCTTAATGGCTCATAATAAATACCACACCGTAGTATATCCTTAATTCAGCAAACTACGGTCTCCCATTTTGGTAGAGTACTCGCTACTTGTACTCTGGGGTTGTGCCTGCATTTTAATGATGTGCTCACAGTCATAATGAGGTTCTGTTGTGTAAGTCACTATTGTGTCCTAGTGTCCTAAGTCCTAGTATAGCACACTGTAAGTTACAATAACTTGTTTTGTGTTTGCTTTTTATTTTTGTTTATATATATATATGTATGTATATGTATATGAGGGTTTTTGAGTTCCATGAATAGTGTGGACTTATTGTTAAAGTTAATAATATTAGTATTTAAGAGAGTGAGGATATTTTGCAATTTTGTTAGTCATGAATTTTTTCTAATATCATAATTTTTTGCCTTTTTTTATGGTTTTTACAAATTTTTGTGTATTAATGTAGTATGTGTCCACCCGTATTTTTTTTCCCTGTAATTTTTGTAGTGTATAAGATTTTCCTCTACGATATTTATACATTCAGTGTTTTTATATATTATCAGAATTCAAAAATGTAATAAAAGTGGCTACATTGATCTAATTGAAGTATTCCATATGCATTAATTGCCATAAAAATTGCTGCGCCCAGAAGGAGACATTGAAATGGTATAAAAAATTTCNAAGTATTCCATATGCATTAATTGCCATAAAAATTGCTGCGCCCAGAAGGAGACATTGAAATGGTATAAAAAATTTCACAGGCAATGGGAATGAGGACAGAAATAACTTATTACATCAAGACAATTGGCTCATTTATTCTGGTAGAACGGTACATTTAACAAATACCTTCAGAACATTGTTATACCTCCCCTAGTTGGCTACATGAAGCAAAGTGGACCGGGATGGAGTCATACAGACCTCTGAAGTTATCTTGTGGAATATCAGTCTGTATTTGTTGCAACTGTTGCTCCAAATTCATTAGTGGCTAAAGCTGCTGTCCCATTTTGACTAAACTGCAATATTGTTTTTTTTTCAGCCAGAAAGTAATTTTTTACTAAGCCATCAATGTACTTGAGTTATTGTGCATGTCTAATTAATTCTATTAATGGCTTTCACAATCACTTCTGGATGTAAAAATGTGTATAATTCCCATCCACCCTGTTACGTAATTTACAAACTAAAGTTTCTTTAATTTAATGCAGGAGCATTTAAGTATATTTAAGTAATTGTATGGTACTTGTTTTTTTCTAGGTGCACCACTTTGGGTTAAGAGGAATCCATCTGCTGAAGATTTAGAAGCCACAGATACATTCATAAAAATAGTTGGAAGTGACAAATATCAAGCATTACTAAGTAACAGGAAAACCAGAAAATGTGAAGTGTGGCAAGCTGTGTGTGAAGAAATGACGAAACTGGGGTATAATGTGGCCGAAAACAAAGTTGATGGAGGGGTTAGATGTTCGCAGAAGTGGAGAAATCTGGAGAGGGCATACATTCAGTACGTCACCAGTCCACAAGCGGACANGTTCGCAGAAGTGGAGAAATCTGGAGAGGGCATACATTCAGTACGTCACCAGTCCACAAGCGGACAGAGCTGACAAGAAGAGGAGGAAGAAGCCACCAGTTCAGTACGATCTGCTGCACGCAGTCTTGAAAGACAGGATCGATGTAATCCATTCCGAGATGAACATGGAATCATCACCAAGTGTGGAAAAATTAGAACCCGAACTTCAGTCAACATTTACCTCAAGCTGTGACACGAGTAAGGAATGTCACGATGATGAGTTACAGTCAGTCAAAGGTGACACTGCTGAGTCACCAGATCAAACCAAAGGTAATAAAAGGTACTATTTATAGGAAATATTATTCATAGAGTGATACTTACC
Source organism: Clitarchus hookeri (assembly GCA_002778355.1). Taxonomy (NCBI): domain Eukaryota; kingdom Metazoa; phylum Arthropoda; class Insecta; order Phasmatodea; family Phasmatidae; genus Clitarchus; species Clitarchus hookeri. The sequence continues at coordinate 113,780 of NQII01002765.1, forward strand.
TTTTTGGAGTGATGTCGATGTACGCGTATACACATCATATTAGTTAACCTTATCAAATCCACTACTTACTAAATAATTCTATTGTTATGTGCTTGTTACCAAGGGTGGGAAAAGTACCCATCGTCTTGGTTTGACAACAACTGCTTTTGCCACTCCCCTGCACTGTCCGTCAACCCTGTTGGCCTTTTGTCAATTGAAGCCCTCCTCCAGGCACATTTGCAGGTCACCTGCAGGGCAATGGCAAAATAGGCCCTAGTACATAGGATATAGTAGAGACAACACGCTGACTTCTGTTTCACCTCATGAAGCTGCTCTCTGCAGTCATACGAGCCGCCCTGGCAGTGTCAACTGCTGGTATAGTGTGAGTACTCCTAGGAACAACCTGGACTCTCAACACACTTTGGGTCAGGGCTATCACTGTCCACCGCTTCTAGATCCTCTTTCAATCACTACATGACACAAGCCTCTTCCACTCCATCCAAGATTGCATGAGTCCTGAAATATGTGCCTAGTGTGCTTCTTCAAGCATGCAAATGACGTTCAGGTATTTGCAGAAACAGTAATGCAACATGATGGAACACTAAGGGAAGTCCTAACCAGATACTGTAAGCATGGCATAATCATTAACAGGTCCAAAAGTTTTTTGGTGTGAACAAGAAGTTAACATTCTCAGGTAATGCTATTTCGGCTGAAGATATACCTATATAACCTAGTATAGGCTTTTGGCAAGTTTACTGAACCTAGGTACAAGGTAAAATTATTTTGTTTTCTGGTTATTGTGAACTATGTAGGGAATTTAATTCTAGGGAAAATCCAGGTGTTGGTACCATAGAATGTCTTACTGATGGGAAACCAAAAAATGTATAAGGTTCACAAAAGCAAGGGGCATTTTGAAACAATCAAAGACCTCATGCTTTGGGTATCATGTCTGCCACACTTTGACATAGAAAATAAACTAGTTAAGTTCTTTTTATGGATTGGGTTGTGCTTTATTGCAAATAAATAATGACAAAAGTAGAGAAATTGTTTGTTACGGTTCTCCTACCATCTGAAAAACAGAAAGCAGGTATGCCCAGATTGAATTTGCATTAACCTGGGCATGCAAAAAATTGCAGGAATATATCCTAGGTTTACCTGTGATTCTGGAGACTGATCATAAATCAAAAAATGTAAAAGAATTAACACCTAGATTTTTGAGATTCCAGATACAGCAAATGAGGTATAATTATTCTGTGTCTTATGTTCCAGGGAAACAGTTCCTGCTGAATGCTTATTAATAAATCCATTCCAGGAATCAGATATTGTCAATGAAGAACTATCTGCAGATCCATCAGCGCATGTTAATAGATCTACAACTCCAAACATTCTAGACCTCTTTAAATAGCACAAACAGTCAAATGTAACTTGCCAGAAATTTAACTACTGTTCTAAATGGTGGCCTAACCAAAAGAACCTACCTGTGTATTACCAATACCGAGCAGACATTTCTTTCAACCAAGGGTTTCTGTTACAGGGGACCAGGGTGGAACTGCTGAAAGGTTTCTGTAACACTCAGTACAATACTGCAGAGGTGTAAATTTTGCAAGATATACAGATGCATATAATATTTAAGAGAGAATAAAATTGATAGAATGGGTATTAAATAACATGCAGATGAGATTGTATTCAGTTCAGATTGTATGTACTAATTGTGTATGATATTATTTGGCATTGCTGTTATCTATGATCCCTTGCTAGGGGTTCATATAAGAGGGGAACAGAGAGGATATTGAGCATGCAGTGGCACCATGATGAGTGTCGTGGTAGCTGTAGGGAAATATGTTGTCTTGTGGGGAATTACGTTGTCCTAGGTTGTAAGTGTGGTAGCACTGCAGATGTTTGTTAGGGTAATGTAGGTTCTTGATAGTCTATAAATGGCTTTCTTTTTGCCAGAATAAGTTGGGAATACGTGACGTATTACACTGGTGACGATCATGGGATGTGATGAAATGTAGTGTAATTTAGTATATGGTTGTTGGCGAGTTATGGCGGCGATGGGAAGAGTGGTAAAATTTAGCCCACGCGAAGAAGAAGAAGAAGAAGAAGAAGAGGTGGCATCGTATGTGCTTCAGCTAAAGCATTATTTCAAGGCCAACCAAATTAAAGGTGAGAATAAGGTGTCTGTGCTAATTACCGTTATTGGGCCAAAGGTACTTGTGGTACTCTGTGTTTTAGTGTCTCCGGACAGTGCGGATGCAAAGTTGTATGATGAGTTGGTTAAAGTGTTAAGTTGAACACTACAATCTGGAAAGGTTGTGGTGGTTGAATGTTATGTTTTTTAACAGCTGAGTGTTTTAACACATAACCCTACAATTCTGAGGTAAAAATCAACCTGGTCCCTTGTAACAGAATCTCTTGGTTGAAAGAAATGTCTGCTCGGTACTGGCAGTACAGTAGTTCTTTTTCTGGCACATTACAGTTGGCCATTTGTGCTATTTAACGAGGTCTAGAAGGTTTGGAGCCATAGATCTATTAACATGTGCTGATGGATCTGCAGATAGTTCTTCATTGACAATATCTGATTCCTGGAATGGATTTATTAATAAGCATTCAGCAGGAACTGTTTCCCTGGAACATAAGACACAGAATAATTATACCTCATTTGCTGTATCTGGAATCTCAAAAATCTAGGTGTTAATTCTTTTACATTTTTTGATTTATGATCAGTCTCCAGAATCACAGGTAAACCTAGGATATATTCCTGCAATTTTTTGCATGCCCAGATTAATGCGAAGACTTTTTTTTTAAATCTGCTTTCTGTTTTTTGAGATGGTACGAGAACTGTAGCAAACAACATCTCTACCGCTGTCATCATTTATTTGCAATAAAGCACAACCCAATCCATAAAAGGAATTATTTGCACTTAACTAGTTTCTTTTGTTTTGTATGTCAAAGTGTGCCAGACATGGTGCCCAAAGCACGAAGTCTTTGATTGTTTCAAAATGCCTCCTGCTTTTGTGAACCTTACATATTTACAGTAGAGCACTCCTAAACCGGAATATTTGGGGAAAGAGCTATTCCGGTTGTGGGAAAATTCTGTCTATGGGAAATGAGGGTGGATGGTGTGAAAAATACCACATTTTTAGTCTGAACTCTTGTATATGTGGCACATAGTTTCAACTTAAGAAATCGACGAGTGTAAATTATTAGTTTTATCCTTAAAGATACAAAACCATTAAAAAAAAATACTGCGTACTGTTAATGAAAATGTTACAGTCGTAAAACTCCCGGTGCTGCGTGAATGACCTTCATTCACAACCTGCTAGTGGGGGTTCTTATCGCATCGCGTGCATCTCTGCGTAAGTAAGAGAGAACTGGACATAATCTAGAGCTGCTGCGGTGGCGTCGTGTTACCATTTTTGTTGACGTGCAACTGATAAAAAACTTCCCGAAGTATAGTCAATTCCATGGATAGTCTTTCCCTTATCGCATGGCATGTCGGCACAATATACATTTATAAGAGCAAGATTGAAGTGTCATAGACAAAGTTCACAAAGTACATTTCCACCAACATGTTAGAACTCTAAATTCTGAGTCACGTCACGCCACTAAAGCCAACGGCATGTGTCGCACATTGCCATTAGTCACTGTCACATTATGCAGCGTAGTTGTAGCCGTGCCACTAGGGTCGGCTGTCTCTTCATCATGCAGCTCGTTTACAGTAGCCGGTGCAGATAAGATCTTGAACACATCTGTAATGCGTGTTTGTTTAGTTTTCTTGGCTTTCTCTACCTCCAGTTGTTTTTTCAGCAGGTACAGACTCATTAACTGCTGTTCGCTTATGTAGCTCCTACACCATAAAATTCACACATAGACTTCCAGTTTTTTTTAATACAGCCACTTTCTTTTGAATCAAATGCATTTTCACTTGCAGTTTAGTTGTATCTCTGGAAGCCGGTATCTGTTGTTTACTCAACATAATCTGTAAAACAATTAAAAAGATTGATAACATGCACATGGATATGCGTTTACTTTATGTCCAACTAGAAACAAACAACTCATCACTAGTGCGTTATGCGAACGACTGGCTATTTATAGAGTTGTGCTGGCACGCTTGTGTGCAGCTAGCAGGCATGTACAGTCTGGTGCAAGAAATGAAAGACCTCTCACAAGCGCGGGAAAGTTATGGCACAAATTTGCGATATTTGAAATTTTTTGGAAAATTAGTTCTGGATATGGGGAGTTCCGTTAGAGGGAATTCCGGTTGAGGGGTTTTATTTGTTGTATTTGGTTGTATTTGGTTTTCCGTCAGTAAGACATTGTATGGTACCAACACCTGGATTTTCCCTAGAACTAAATTCCTTACATAGTTCACCATATACACAAAACAAAATAATTATGCCCTGTACCCAGGTTCAGTAAACTCACCAAAAGCCTTTACTAAAACACTTTTAGACCTGTTCATGATTATGCCATGCTTACAGTACCTGGTTAGGACTTCCCTTAGAGTTCCGTCATGTTGCGTTACTGTTTCTGCAAACACCTGAACATCATTTACATGCGTGAAGCACATTAGGCACACCTTTCAGAACTTGTGGAATCCTGGAGCTGAAGTATTAAAATATTCTGAGGCTTCCTTCAATCCGAAGGATAGTTTGTGCATGTATTGTCTGAATCGAGTTATAAAAGTAGCCAGGGGTTGACTCTTCTCACTTAGCGTAACTGGATATAATTCTGAGTTGACATCTGTTTTACCAAACACTTTCACATATTTTAGCTGGCCAACTGAACATATTGGAAACACCGCTTTTTCTACATACCTGTTTAGTTTACTAAAATCACAGTATATATTCATACATCATAGGAAATGCAGAGTCAAGAGTTCTGCCTATTCTAAATCAGGATACAGAGTGTGGATCACCAACATGAGCTGTTATGAGCGAGTTCAGAATATTGCAGAAGCACCAAGGTCGTACATTGTAACTACTTACAAAGGCTTGCACACAGGAGCATAAAACAGCTTATAGAAGTATTGGAAGGAAAGAGGGAGGAGAAAATAGACGGTGCCAAAAACACAGTTAATAAAAGGGGAACCGACAGTATATTGGGTTCAAGCAACAACATAAAAGAGATGAGTAGCAACAAGAGAGAAATGATGAAGCAGATAATTCTGAGGAATATAGTCACCCAGCAGGGGAGAGAGTGAGAACATCAAGCTTTACTGAAGGTTTCCAGCAAGGGAGTGTAAGAGAAATAAAAGAATCTTCAAAAGCCAGTAGAGGCATTTGTTAGAGGGGCAACAGTGACCAAGTTATCAACCAGAAGTTGGAGAACAATGACAAAACCTCACCAAATAGACCTGTAGGAGCATGCATTTTTATGTGACGTGCAGTTCAGCAGAGTAGAATGATGCCCAGGTATGTGTTGTGTAACAGAGATAGTGAAAGTGTTACAGATCAAGTTCTCTAGTGCGAAATCAGGCCCGGATGTAGTGTAGTATAATTTGTGCAGAGTACTGTTTCTGCCTGGACAAAAGTGAGAAAGATGGATGTAGTGTAGGGATAGTGCAGGATACTCAGAGGTTGGCAGACTTGGGGAAGGACAGTTAGTGGACATAGGTACATGGTGGGCAAGAGAGGTTTATAGTTAACACTACATTTATATTTTCAGCAACCTGTTCTTGGTTTTTGAAACATGAGGACAACATTGTCTGCCTTTTCTCATATTAAATACATAAGGAGATCTGTTTTTTCACAATCTTCACATTTGTGTTTACCACTCATATTTAGGACAAAGTGAACCATGCCTTTCATCAGAACAATGCATTTAGATCCAAAAAAAAGTCCAGTGGACTGAGTGGTTTGATCTGTAGTCCCATGGATTATGCTTCACCACCTCGTGTTACCATCTTGTATGCTTGTAATAATGGCTATTAAAATACCCAGAAATGCAATATGAGGTACATATTTTATTCCTCAGAGTTTTCTACACACATTGTTCCTTAATGAGGAGTGTACTGCTGCCACCATGTTGTGTATAGTCTATTTGCGGTTTCTCAACACTTTTTAAATCAAACATTTGAAAAATCACCCCATGTATGATGTGCTTGGTTGTTTCATAAATATGTAATTTATCACAAGCATTTTATAATTGCTTTAATATAAAGGTACCATATTTTAGGTTAAATGGATTTTTCACTTATATATTATTTTGTTTATAATAAACATGAATAAAAACAGACAGAAAAAGGTGCGTTGGAAATGCATAGTAATAAATAGTTGTTGAGCAAAATATTATTCAAATGAGTGTACACAAATGCGATGCGTTGTCCCTTTGTTGTAATTCTCTAGACTTGGTTCAGTTTTGTTTGCACGAGGTGGAGGAATAGCCTGGAAGTAGAACTTTAGCAGGGCTTCAGAAAAGTTTGGAGTAATTGTGAATGGACTATACTAATATCAGTGCAGTTATAACTTTATGGGACTGTCTCCCTGAAACACAACTGTTTGGCTTCAGTGTCCTTGCCCAAGTGACCTCAGTCCTGACTTCCCTCAGCCACGCACTGTGACTGACGGACCTAACAATTTTCACTTCAAAGACAGATTTGTACATACTGTTGCGTGTCGCTCCTTTACGTTGCATGAGGGAGCAAAGTGTGTGTGGAGGACAGAGTAGTGGTATGATAGCAGGTGGCGAGAACAGAGAAATGTAGGTCAGGCAAGCTATAATCCATGAAGCATGTATTTTGTTTTGAAAAGTGAGCCGCCGTGATAAGCCTTTTGCGGCTTACGTGCACCTGACCTTCAGCAGATAGAATTTCTGCATTTGTCTGAAGAATGTTCTGGATTAATGATAAAGTTTCTCTCAGCGTGACTCTGGGTGTGGTGAACCTTCCAGGTCAAGGCCAGTGACTATAAAAGCACGTTGGGCCTCCGAGTGGGGAGTTGATGAGTGTCTCAAGATTGAACGATAGACGTCGAGTGAGAGAAAAGAGTGGCGAGAGAAGTGACCATTGGAAGGAAAATCTGTGACTGCGAGCATGGGCGCAGTGAAGAGTGTGACTGGCAGGCTAGACTATTGGACTGGATGTGTGAGTGGAAGACATTACAAATGATGGCAACAATCAAACTGAACACGTGTTAATGATGAGTGTTAGTTAAATGACTTTACCCAAACAGACATTGAGAAGGACTTTGATTAGGGTTGAGATATACATTGAATACTGCACTCACTGAGAAATTAAAAAGAGTAATAGTGGAGATAGATAGATTGATGCTGTAAATAATAGATTTGTGAATAAATTATAATTAAATTTAGTTCTTTAATTTTTATTAAGACCTCCATCCCTCATAAACTCGGATATCAGGCGTCTTGTAACAGTGGTGTCAGAAATGGGATGGAGGCATTCAATTGTAAATTAAGTTATGCAATTGGCAAGTAATTAGTAACATTGAATAAAATAAAAGCAAATAATTTTAATAGCTTTAGGTTGCAAAAATTAGGACTGTTTTTTGCAACCATTGCAGTGAGTGTTAACTATAAAAATTTCTGCAGAACTGGAAGCACTGGGAGCATTAATTGAGAAACTAGGGAGCCAAATTGTTAATGTGAGCACAAGTGTTAATAGCCTTGATAGCAAAATTAGTAGTGTGAACGAAGCTGTAAGTATCCAAATTAGTAGTGTGGAAGAAAGTGCAAATGAAACTGAAAAACCCAAATTAGTTCTGTAATAAGTAGTGTAAACAAGAATGTAAACAGCCAGATAACTAATGTAAGTGAATTAGTAAACAAGAAAATAGATAATGTAGACAGGAAAATAGAAGGCATTAGCTAGTTAGTGAACACAATAATTGACTGTATAGACAAGAAAATAGACAGTCTCAGTGAAAAAATGGAGTGTCGAGAATGAAATGAAACAGAAGATCAGTGCAGTAAAGAGGCAGTTGGAGGAATTTCTTCAGCAACGGAGTTCCACTAGCACCACACCAGCAGCCAACAAAAGTGAAGAGGCCGTGCAAGTCGTAACCAATACAGCAACCTCAGAGGAGAGCCAGCAGATCTGTGGCATTGGTGTCGCACAGCCAGGAGTGGGGAAGGGGGTTTCAATTAAGCCCGCCCCTTACAATGGTCAGACTTCTTGGCGAGAGTACCAACACTAGTTTGAAATAGTCACCACTCTGAACAGTTGGTCAGCTGAACAGCGGGCTTACTACCTTGCCACTGTACTTAGCGGCCCTGCACTGAGCATTCAGGGAATAGTAGAACAATTCAGTGTTTTTGCAACAGAAATGCCAGCTTCTCTAAGCAATGCAACCCAATGAAAAGCTAGTTTAAAAAAATGTAAATTAGTGCTCCTTAGGCAGCTGACGAAAGCTCTCACTTATTGCTGATAACTACCATTTAAATTTGTTATAAAATCACTTTGTGAATTAAATACATTTCTCAGTGATGCTACATATTTCAAGGACCAACACATTGTATTAGTAAAACTCATTGTTTGCTTTTTTGTTTTAGAGGGAGAATACATTATTGTAGAGTTTTCGCCAGACATTGAAAATATGCTTGGCATGAATGTTGGAAATAAAAATGAGCAACAGCATACAGAAAATGAAGGAAGCCAAAAAGAAAGTGCAAGTGTATCTAAAGCAATGCGGGAAAGTTCAGGTAATGTACTTATTCATTCTAAGAAATTCTTTTCCTGTTTTGGTTTGTTTTGGAATAATCATAGAATAAATATATAAATAGAGCTCTCATCAACCTGCAGAGTACACATTTTTGTGCATCGACTTCACACAACTGGCACGTCAGGTGACTTGTAGGTGGAAAGAATGTGAAGAATACAATGGCTTTAAAAAAACAGCACCTCTTTAAGTTTCAAATTTAATTCAAGGTTGCTGTAAAACATTTACTTAAGTCTTTCTTTTTGCCTTTATTACTACAAGTGTGTGTGTGAAATTGGTTTGG
>NQII01002765.1:122755-142950 GCA_002778355.1 Clitarchus hookeri
GGGGGGGGGGGGTTAAGTGCTTAAAATTAGTATGGATTCAAAACTTTAACTTACAGCATGCCTGGATAAGACACTTGGGTGAAATCTGTAACCTGTTTATAACAAACTGAGAAAATGTGAAGAAAATAAATGGCTCGTATGACACCTCATCTCTAATGCATTCATTACCAAATATTTATTGAGTGATGAAACTGGAAACTTTAAATGCAATCGCAGGTAAAGGGAATTTGACATTACCAATGTCTAAATAATAGTTTACGGACACTAATGAATTCGCTTAAAATTTTGACAGCATTGTTCTACCGCAGTTTTTAAAACTTAGTACATGTTTTGTAAAAAAACACTTACAAACAGCAAAATAAATTTGGCCTTTTGTGAAGATAAAATTATTCTTTGCTGATAAATTTTAAATACTTATATCATTATGATGCAACAGCATGAGAATACTAATACCTATCCAAATATAATGCACATTACCAAATTGCACTGACACATTTAACCCAAATGGCTATGCCTCTTTCTCCCTCAAGCAAAATGAAGTCAAGCCTCGCAAAAACACTTCCCCATTTCGTCTGGTGTAAAATTAATAGGAAAATGTGTAAATAAGACACTAAAAACAAAAGCACATTTCAATTACCAATTTTTCATGTGAACCTATTGGAGAATCATTAGTAGAGCGCTGCATGCCCCAAAATAATTGAGTTAGCCTGCAGTATTAACATGTGAGTCAATTTTATATACCTGGAAATTGGCAGCAGTGTAATTGACCCAAACCCATAAAAACAGAATTGCTTAGGATGTAGTATGAATTTGAAACCACCCCTTTCAATCCATTACTTAGCAGAATGCGGCATGCGGCTGGTCTAGCTGGCCAATACCTGTTATGACATCACCACTTATACAACGGATAGCGTTTTCTCCTCTTGCTGTCTGAGAATGAAACATTGTAGAACACTGCGGAAAAAACCACTCAATTTTTTTTTCTTTATTTAATGCAATTAACTTGTTTTTAAAACAAACTGCTCATTTCAATTATATGTAAATTTAATTAAAATTGTAGATGTCTTAAGAATGAATTGATGCCCCAGAAGTATAAATAGACTCTTGTTTCTACCAAAAACAAGTTCAGTGCTTCACGTAACTCAGCAAACACTGCATTCATTTTGTCGCGTGTGGCGAGAAAACCAGAGCATTAATCAAAAATATATCAATGTTATTTTATGATACAGACATTTAAGAATAAAATCGTATCTATAATTAGTTTCATGAGTGCAACATATTGTAATTTTCAGCATGTGGTAATCCATTTTCAGTCTCTTATTGAGAGAAAACAAGAAGAGTTATTATTTAAACATTATTTTAATTTGATGCAATATATTTCAAACCTGAGTCGTTTTGAGCTTGTACGAGATGAAAAAAATTACTTTTAGAAGGATGTGATATATACAATACTGTAGCAAAATAAGTGACTATGCTGCCATCTGTTGGCCAGCATCAGTGGCGGATTTACACATTTGCCGCCAGTAGGCTATTCAAATTTTGCCGCCCCTACCGACCTCTACAATTGGATACCCTAGTTCACAATCATATTAATTACAATTTTTTTGTCAATGAAATTGTAACTTTATGATTTGTGCACTATCGTCCTAATTACACCATCTTTTCCCGTAATTAGTATTATTGTGAACTAGGGGATCAATTTGTCAGTTTCTAGATTATTTTTACAACCCAACGATTTAGTTAAGATTGCACAATAAATAGTTTTTGGGTATATTTCTGAGCTAATAAAAGCTCAATCATGTACTACTAATAAGATGGGGTAAGGTATGCCTCAATACTACTTACACAATAATGTACATTCGGTAAACGTAATTAAATAATTTTTTTGCACTTACTTACAGTTTAAAAACAATATATTCAATTATTTGGTAACAATCCGGCTGATGTCTATGAAATTCAATTAATTAAGTTATGAAAGTTTTACAATACCTTTTTGCGCGATTTTCTATTGGCAAAATCATCAATTATATCGTCGTATGAAATCTTGTTCATAAGTTCTGACTATGCACAAAAGAGCTAAGGCGTTTAGCTTTTATTGGCTTAAGGTAGATCTTAGATAATTTTTCACCTGTTTTAAGCAAGAAAAGCTTCTCTCACCCGAACAATTTGTCGCTGCTGTACATAGAGCCATGTGAATGGCTATATCCAAGTTTGGATAAACGTTTTGCAAATTCTTTTTTCGCAGGAACGAAGATAGACTTTTCAATGAATCATAATCTGGTTTTACCAAAATTCTTTCAGAAAAAGGTGGCATTGAAAATGTATGCATTCTTGAACTAAGTCAGTCTCTAAATTATTAGGATACATTTCTTCCAAGAAAAGGGCTTTTTCCGTAAGGGTTGATGATGACAATTCACTCATTTTGGTCAGAAACGAAAACTTTTCATTGAACCTGTTAAAGGCCTCCTGCCATTTTTCTAATTCGGATACGAGTCTATCAATGAGGGCAAGAAATGTGTTAACCCTGAAAGTATCAATCGCAGTCATTCTCATTTCTTCATCGGGTGTTTCATCATAATTTTTTTTCCTTTTCGGTTGTCTTTTTCCCATGTCTTTTGTATACTGCTTCGACACGCTTAATTCCATCGCCTTTTGTTCGAAATACTTAAAATTTTCTCGTTCAGCTACGAAAAACTTGCAAAGAGATTCGTAAAGATCGGCAACAGTGATCAAATCTACGGTAGAAGCCTGAATTTGAACATTCACTTTGTTTATTCTTTCCAAAAAAACATTCCACACAACAACCATTACCGCCGTTTCCAGTTTTTCTAAATTCAAAAGTATTCCCGTCGCTTCGTTTCGCGTTACAGGCTTTTCGGTACAATCATCCTTGATTGATTCCAAAGTTTTAAGGACTTCGTGCCAACAATCTCTCAAACTTCTACATGCGTCCTCTCTAGCTGACCAACGTGTCAGATTTACTTTCTTTAGCATTTTCCCTTTCCCGATTTCAGTCATTAATTTTTGCCAGCGCTGTGTCTAACTTACCAAAAAAACTAAGNTTTCTTTAGCATTTTCCCTTTCCCGATTTCAGTCATTAATTTTTGCCAGCGCTGTGTCTAACTTACCAAAAAAACGTAGATTTCTTGAAGCAACATGAAGAAGCGACAAGCTTCTGTGCAAGATTCAGCAGCCGCAGTTGCCACTAAATTTAAAGAGTGGGCAGAGCAAGGAACGAAAAAAGCAAAAGGTGCTTGGCTTTGAATTTGAGCCTGTAAGCCATTGTACACACCAGACATGTTCGCGGCATTATCATATGATTGTCCACGACAGTTTTCAATATTTATGCTCAGTGTTTTGAGTTCCAAAATAATGGCAGAAGACATTTCTTCAGCTTTATGTCCCACTGAGAGCAAAAACTTGAGAAATCTTTCACACGGTTTGCCTGTTTCCAAAACGTATCTAATGACGAGGGTAAGTTGGTCCACATGTGCTATATCTGGTGTTGAATCGATGATTAAGGAAAAATATTTCGCCCTTCTTATCTCGTCTCCAATGTGTTTTAAGACTTTATGACCCATCAAGAGAATAAACTCATCGCAAACGGTCTTTGATAAGTAACTGGTACTTCCAGATCCTTGATTCCCAAATCGTTCAATATGACTGGCTAAAAAAGGATTGAATTTAGCTAACAGTTCGAAAATCATACAATAATTTCCGTTATGCGGATCACCGAACTTTTCATTTTTTCCTCTGAAAGCGAGGCCTCTTGAACACAGTCGCTTCACTACGGCAACAACCCTCTTCAGAACGTTTCTCCAATAAGTAATTTCTTCATCAATCTGGACATGCAGTAAATTATCGAGTCGGCCATCAATCTCACTTCTAACTTTCAAACTAAGGATACTAGATTTATGACGCGCAGAGTTTTCATGCTGAGCTACTCGGTGTTCTGCATTTTTCCAGTCATTAAATCCTTCGTTCTCAAACTGAGTCTTATTCTCCAATGGACCGAATGCCAAACAGGGCCCGCAATATACAGATATTTTACTTTCAGAATAAACCAGCCAATTTCGGTCATTCACTTCATTATTTTTCAGTTTTCTTTGGAAGATACTCACTGGTAAGAAACGATGCTGATCAGCATATATTTTTTCACTTTTAGAGAAGTCACAAGACTTGTTTTGATCGAAGCCGTACCTTGCGATAATCTCCCTTAAGGTATCGTTGATTTCCCATAAAGCTGGATCTTTGTTTAGATTTACTGTTGTTTGCACTTGGTCATTACTTAACGTCTGATTCTGATACGCATCTTCAATTGTTATACTTATTGATGATTCCTCTACCGCCTCTACGTCAAAAACATAAATATGCGTTTTTTCAAAAGTAGATGGTTCAACAGATGACTGTTGTTGGGCCGCAGAGTTCAAATCAGTTTCATCTTTTCCAGATTGTATTGTGCCAGTGCATGTTGTTGAAGTTCCTGGTCTTTCAACACTTCTTCGACTTCCACTTTTTAAAAAACTGTCAATTTTTATCGTTTTACGGATAATCTGTTCTTGTTGTTTTTTTTANTTCTTCGACTTCCACTTTTTAAAAAACTGTCAATTTTTATCGTTTTACGGATAATCTGTTCTTGTTGTTTTTTTTATTTTGGCCTTCTTTTTATACTCAGCTCCACTAAGTCGCATTCTCCCATCACCCATTCTAACAATTTCTTGGATTCCAAGAACTGAAATAAAAAAGATTGCATTGNTCTTCGACTTCCACTTTTTAAAAAACTGTCAATTTTTATCGTTTTACGGATAATCTGTTCTTGTTCTTTTTTTTTTATTTTGGCCTTCTTTTTATACTCAGCTCCACTAAGTCGCATTCTCCCATCACTCATTCTAACAATTTCTTGGATTCCAAGAACTGAAATAAAAAAGATTGCATTGGGAGTTTTATTTCTCGTACATCCTTTGTTCAGACTTCAGACATTGAATAGTTACCTAACATAAGTACAATAAATTTATTTAAGTATGATATAACAAAAAAATTGAAATTTCTTTGCATAGCTTCCGAAACAGCTATTTATCAAGTTAAATTACGTCTTACTGATTCGTTACGGATGATTTATTGTAATATATTATGATTACTTACCTACTGTAAGTTTCTACGCACAGGTGTTATTATGCTATGAAATTATTCATACAATCCACGAAACACAGAAAAATTACAGCACACAACCAGAAGAAGTAAATACGGGACGGGACTTGCCGTTTGTATCGCCGGCCGCCGCTCTATATCTCTCTCTCTGGAACTCGTATCCACCACGCCGCGTATGCCTACAACAGCACAACCCCACTTCGGCTCCTGCGCTCGTGCAGTCAATTCGGCCAGACACACTTAGCGAACGGTCATGTCACTCGTTCCCACGCCGCAACCAAACCCGACTACACAAATTGTAGAAAAATTTATCTAAGTGGTGAGGTGAAACATATTACATGTTGAATTGTTTGTGTGGACCTAATAACATTTAGGTATAAAAATATGAATCTTTTTAATTTCTGTAAGACATNTAACATTTAGGTATATAAATGTAAATATTTTTAATTTCTGTAAGACATAAAAAAAAATTTGGCTCCAAATTTGCCGCCCCTAAAATCTGCCGCCCTAGGCTCCAGCCTACTCAGCCTGCTGGTAAATCCGCCACTGGCCAGCATGCATAGCTTGCTTTGGAAGCCATGCTCCCATAAAATGATTCGCTTTTCACATGTAAATTACAAATATACAATTGAGTTCCCAGAGTTTTATATTTTCTGCGAGTTTCTGCATATTTTTAACATAACATATTTCCATTTGCAGTGGTTCAGCTTGCTAATAATAAATCAATTTGGCATTTGGCAATAATTTCATTGCATCAGCCTTTGTGAGGCCGGCTTGTAATTTTGCTCCTTGTGCATCCTCTCCCACTCCAGCTACAGGCAAAAATAAATGTTATTTTGCCTAACTTACCAGTTCCGTGCTTGATTCGTCTTCCAGCCAAAGTTTTTAAATTTTTTTCGCCAGATTTTTTTTTTATTTTCCAACTGTGCCCTACCAATTGATGGTAGCGTCACAACCTCTAGTATGTTATTGCTGCGTGCTAACAAACCTATTTTAAAATAACCTTTAAGTGCAGCTTCTTGCCTTTTTTCCCCTGAGAATGTTGTAAAATTGCTGTACTCGTTAGATTCATGCTTGTAAAATAAGGGTTTTACTTTACTTTGTTTAGAGTAAAATTTCAGGTAGGAGTAAGATAAGATTGGACCCAACTTTGACTGAGTAAGAAATTATGTATCTGGTTACAGTAAAATTATAGGGCCTGGATGGAAATTTAAACAAGATTGAAATTAGATTTTTTTTAGTAATAGCTCAAATTACAGAAAAAAAAGACTCTGAAATACACATTTTTAGTTGAAAATCAAGTATTAATATTGTGGATTTGTGTACTTACTTGTTTTACAGTTATTTATAACCTCGGTAAACAAGGGCTAATTGAAAACAATACTACTTCAATGTGTCGACTGTTTCATCTTGCACATTTTTAGTTCAATCCAACAAGAGTGAACTTTTGATTCAGATTATACACTCAGGTCCACTTTCCTAATGGACTGCATTATCTCACTCCAGTCCTGTTTTAGTATGGTTCAGATGTGTTTCCATCTGTATTCTTCATTTCATTCACAGTTTAATTCAGATTGAAATTTTACTTAAAACGAGGTAAAAGATAAAGCATAGACTTACCAAAGAAAATTGAGTTCCAGGTTCACTTGGACTGCCTTTGAACGAGGAAATGAAAAAGTGAGATTTGGACATTGCTTAACAGCTGGGGTCTTCAGTGTCAGTGAGAGTCAAGTGATGTGAAAATGGAGCAGCAATACATCGTAATGGTGGAGGGAAAACCCACTAATGGCAATGCCTTCTACATTTCCCAGATGTAGAAATCCAATAGAGGCTGAAAGAAACGGAGTCTGGTTGTTTGTGGTTGGAGGAGAGCGATCTGATGTGACCTCATCACCGCAGTTCCAATCTTGAACAAGGGAGCATGTTGCCAATATGATTGTGCATTGCGTACATGAGTTCACATAATTTTTTAGCCTAACAGCAGCTGCAGTGGTTTCAATGTACAGCCGTATTCAGGTGATCAGTAGCAAGCTAGAAAAAACAATTATTTCATAATTTCTTTTTCATGAAACAGAAGAAGCTGATTTTGCAAACTTTTTTTTTCATTGTTATTAGTGTTGTTTAATTTTATCTTTGTGGCTTTCATTTTGGTGATTAAGGTGGATTACAATTATAATTGTGAATACACCTTGTAAAATATATAGAATTAATCTAAATAAAAGTAATGTTGAAAAAGCAATCCAGTAATTAAAAAGTTTTAACAATGAAAAAAAAAATTTCTGAAAATTAATTTGTTGTTGTGTATTCCGAGTTTGATAAAAAATAAAAAAATTTATTCAGTAAGTTTGTTGTCAGTGAATTTTTGTAGGCTGATAAAAAAAAGTGAAGCATCCAGAAGGGATGATCCAAATCAGATGTGCTTTTAAAACATGCATTCCATCATTAGAGTTACCGTGATCTGGCATGTAGATCGGCCATCACAGTGCATTAATTGGCTCCATCATGATTATTGTAATGGTTGGATCGCATAATGTGCGCCAAGCATAACGCAATCCCACGACATTGATGCCGGCCAACCAGACACAGGTACTGAACACCCAATACCCAGTGTCATCTCGCACCATGTCTTGATGACTGGCATCAGCCGGATTATAGGTTCACCATTCCACGTGTCGTCTGTCGCTAACACTAGAGCAGGAGTGGCGGTGTTTGGGATAGTGTCGTAACCTGGAGACACCGAGTGATGGATGATGAGTGGCATTGCATCATGTTCAGTCCTGAATCTTGGTTCTCAACCACGGATAACCATTGTGTGAGCATAGCTACACCGAGGGATGAAGATGCATTTTGTCAATGTTTTGGAGAGGCATACCAGTTTTACTCCTAGCATAATGACATTGGGAGTCATAAGTGTGACTTCACATCACCTCTGGTAGTAATTCAAGAGACCCAGATGGTATAGCAGTGCAATGTGTCGGTGAAGTTTTGCATCCTCATGTGTAACACCTCGTTAGACAGCATTCTGATAGTCTTCCAACAAGACAATGCTCATTCTGCTTGACACGCATATCTGTGGACTGCCTGTGTCATGTTGAGGTAATCTCGTGGCCAGAAAGTTCCCCCAATCTGTCCCCGATAGAACATGTGCGGGACTAGCTAGGTCAACTCTGATTCAGTGCTGATCTGCAGGGTCGAGGGCCATTTAAAACATCTGTGGGCAGACTTTCATTTGGAGAGGATACAATGGTTGTTCAGTGAATCCTTTCTGAACTGAATCTGAGCATACATCCAGGTCCAGAGTGGGTGCTACATCACACTGACATAAGACCAGAAATGTGCCCTTGCTGTCAACTGTTTTCCATGTGATCTGATATTGTAATCATTACAGTAAAATCACGTGACTTTTCAGCACATGCAATTTTATTTCATTTCTACCACACCTTCTACATATTTTAACTTTTTTTGTCCATGAATGTGAATGAAAAAACTGCTTGTCTTTGATTGTTTGCATTACACTAGATCTTGGCAAAGTGGAGACCCTGACTTGCTGCTACATATCATGTGCACTTTTTGGTTTTGGCACATAATGTTTGCAATAGGGAAGTTGATAAACACATGACTATAACTTCTAGTCTTGTTATTTTTTGTTGTAATTTATAAAGAAAGAAAATTGAATGCTATGAACTGTTCCTTGGTATAATGCGAAATGAGAGAAAAACTTAAGCCTTGGAATAAAGTAAACAGCTGAAACAGTTGTGCTGTTTCGAATTTGTATTTCCTCTTACATCTTCTTGTGCAATCAGCTCTTCACAGTTAAAAATTAAACTGCAGTATTTACAGCAGTAAAGTTTCTGGTAAATAAAATTGTCAGACCACTCCCTTTCCTCCAATCTATGTCATTTCATTCCGTTTCTGCAGAGTATTACTTGCCTAATTGCTACATCATTATGTAAGAACACATTGTTGCTACTTGTTACAAAGCTAGTAGGTATTGTACTTAACCAATTGTTATTTTTTTAGGTGAACAACTTTGGGCAACAAATCATGCAACCGCTACAGATCTGGAAGCTACAACTGCATTCATAAAAATTGTCGGGAGTGATAGATTCCAGTTACTACTGAACGACAGGAAAACAAGAAAATCACAGGTTTGGCAACAAGTGTATCAGCAAATGATAAAACTAGGCTATCGTGTAAGTGAAAGTCTGAAAGATGGTGGTATCAAATGTGCACAGAAATGGAGAAACCTGGAACGTTCGTACATTCAGTATGTTGGTCAAATAAAAACAGCAGGAGTGAATAAGAGAAAGAAGAACAGGAAGCCACCACTTCACTATGAAGAACTTCATGCAATTCTGAAGGGTAAAAATTTTACCAACTATGATGAGACGGTGATGCCATCTGGAACAACGAACGAATATGAACAAAGGACCTATAATTCTGACATAGACATGCCTGAAGATTTACCTACATCTTTCTCATCAAGCAGAAATATCAAAACTTCAGAAGCCACGCCACAAGATGTTTTAGATTTTGTTGTGAATGAGGCAAAGAAACAGGAAAAACAGTTTGCAAAACTCTGTGAAATCTTGAACAGACAAAATGATGAGAAGAAAAGATTAACTGATGCTATTATTGCATATCTTGGTCAGCCATTAGAACCTCGGAAACGAAAGGCATCTGATACTGATTCAGATTAAAATTGCTTCTCTGTGTTAACACTTCATGGTGTATACATGGACGTTACTGTAAGTGGTACTTCAGGAGTTACAACTGTACTGTTGTATAATGTAAGTTTTGTGTTCACTCAACAAATAATTTTTATTTGAGTGTAAACTGAGAATGAAAGTGCACTTTATTTTTCCTGCTGAAGAGGTGGATAAATTTTATTTTTGTAATTGCTGTTTTTTTCTTTGGAAGAAAATACTAAAGCAGTGGGAAGTGACATTCGCCGTGTTCATATGTATATAAAGACTCTGCCAATGTAATAGCCCCACTCAGCTGTTAACATGTTTTAAGTACTGGGGTTATAGTGACGGCCTAAATTGTGAGTTTTTGTCTCACTTTATGAACTTAAATTCAGATTGCAATGTGCTCACTTCAAATGCATGAAAAAGTCATTCTGAAATGAATTTGTCATTGACAATGATCAATGTTCTCTCTATACTGTTAGAAATAAAGAGCTTGAATACCAGCCTATCATTTAACAATGTCCAAAATAACTCCACATCACAAGGACAATAACAAAGCACCCGCCATTACATAACCACAACTTCAGTGTAGTCAGAAACAAAACAAGGCTTGGGTGTAGACAACTTTAAACAGCAAAAAAAACATGACTAACTCTGAACATAGCCACATATGCTGCATCTATATAAAAAGAAACAAAGCATAAACACAAACGACTATAACAAAGAGAGACAAAGCATTTAAGCATTGATATTTTTCTTAGGTCCCATTTTGTTTGCATATTCCTCGGTTTTCCTCCTGGACAATAGTTTAATCAGCACATCTGCTGCATTCTTGTTAGTTTCCGCATACTTTAAACTGATTACCCCCTTCTTTATTTTTTGCCCCTATTGAAGTGATGCCTCACATACTGTCTTCTCTATTTTTCCCCTAATGAAGTGATGTCTCACATCAATGTGCTTTGAGCGCTTAGAAGTGATTCTGTTGTTTGCAAGAGAAATAGCTCCCCGATTATCCACCTGTATTTCACACGGTTCACTTACAAAGTCACTCTGCCTTATCTCCTCCAGCACACGTTCTGCTCACAGCTTCTGCTACTGCGACGTATTCTGCTTCCACAGTTCATAGTGTGGCACTATGTGGTTTTCTTGCTTGCCGCACCAGTGCTCCACCTGCCGGCATTATCACAAAACCACTGCATGACTTCCTGTCTTCTGAACTATTTACGCAGTCAGCATCTGCGTAGACTTCTATGATCTTCCCCTGCTTCTCATATACCATATGAATGTCTTCTGTACCCTTGAGATAGCGAAAGACGTGCTTCACCACCTGCCAGTGCTGAAGTGTCGCGTTGCTGTTAAACTGGCATTGCCTACTAACCGAGCAATGCAATATCTGTGTGCTTCGGTGTTTAATGTTGTTTATTTTCAAATTCACGTATTTTTCACCTCTTTTGTTTTACTCTCATTGAATGCCATCCACACTTAAATTTTAATTGTTTATGTGCAAGGGAATATTGTGTATGTATTTTGTTTATTTTTCATGCAAGGATCTTATTGTTGCAAATTCCAGCAAGCAGAAAGTATTGCAGGGTGAACCGCGTGCCGCCATAGTTCGGGCTTTATGAGCTCACCAGATTCAGTCACTATTGAGTGTTTCAAGGGGTCGGTCGGCATGCATCGCATCGTGCTCTGGGTGACTTCGCATTTTGGTCCCAATCACTTAACTGCAATAGACTGATTTAGCTTACTGGAACCTTTTCTTTCTGCACCTGGAGACGCCACCCCTTTTCCCCCAGGATTATCATCGCCTGGGGAAGCTTAACATGCAATTTAATTCATTTTTATACATGTCCGTATGTTTGCAGTTAGCCTATCTGGTGGGCCACAGCCCAGAACCCGCATAAGTTATCACTTAGAGTGACGTAAATTGTATGTGCAAAGATAACTACACCCAAGTTTTCAAACTGCGTGTGTTTTTATTTCAAGTACGGCCTTCGAGGTCCGAGCCCCCTACAACCTGCTTTTACCTAATTCTATGTAAGTCGCCTTAATAGCCAGCATGCTCAACTCGGAGCTTTTCACATTTAAAGGCATGTGGGTCAGCCTTAATAGGCCCACTTCATTCAGGCATGAGGAATGTCAGATTCTCCTGGCCTGAGGGGTTTATCTAACAATTCACCGAGGAACTGTGTACAGCCCGCCGTAACCAGAGATCATCCTCAGCAGCAGCAATCATTGATGCCGCCTACCGACGATGTCTGGTGCCTAGTCGGGTACCCATCACAAAACCTACCTAACAAATTGTTGCACTGCCCCTCAATATTTCCATTAACCCATCACCACCCTGCCAAAAGGTGTTAAATTGTCACCCTTCCACATGGTGTACCTTTTCTTAGTCATTTCTTTCACGTTTTTCGACCCAGAAACCTCCAAAATTTTGCGACACCTCAGACCCTCTTTGAGCATTTTCTCCTAGACATCATCAAGACCATGTCAGGAGCAGTGTGATCAACCTAGGACAACACTCTGGCACCACCCAGATGCCAGAATGATTCCCAGAGATGCCATACCACATGGTGTAAAAGCTTGCTAAAAACATCTTCGCGGCCACCATTACATCAACTGTGCAAGACACTCGCAGCGAGTCGGCCATAACGGGACAGCGAGGCGTCATAACCCCACCCGCCTCATCCAACCAGCGCTGTGAACTATGCAGCAAGAGTGGGCAGGTGCACTTACCACTAATCCCCTCCCTGTGTCCGCACCAAAACACCATCTGGTAGTATCGATCGGCGCAGCGGGCTGTGTGCGCAGGCGCGCACACCCCCTCTATCGCTGTGTTGGCAATGCTTGCGCCCTACCCCACAGCATGTAGTGGCCAAGTGCGAACTAGGCACAACATATTGGAAGTGAGCTTGTAAGACCAGCACAAGCGACCGTGCTGCGAACACAGGACAGCTCCGACATAATCCAAATTCAAAGTCATTGTAAATTCAAAGTTGTGGACAACACCAGTCAGAATTCCAATGTCCAGATTCCAGTCAACAAAATGTTGTGTGCCAGTTTGCTTTGCACGAGCCAAGGTATCCCTTATCTACACTGTACCTCGTGCCTACAGCACTATCATCAAGCGTGCCTGACCGTGACCGTACTAAACAAAATATTCCAGTGCTCACAGTGCCTCAGCAACAATCAATTGAACACTTCTACCATATAGAAAGATTTGTTAACTGGTCCATACTGTCAACCAACACAATGTCACCGCCCAGGGGACGAAAGCAATGGTGTGTTGAAATTTGAAATGCTGAATGTGTGCAGTGTGTGTACACCGGCAATGACTGCGGCCTGGTGAGACACTGACAATACAAAACGGCAAATTCACGTGTCGGCAATGTACAGCAGCGGCAGACACAGCACTGCAAGGCCCCCCCCTCCCCACCAAACCTCTTAATCACTTGAGGCGAACATGGTAGATGTAAACAAAGAACCGCTGCTCGCTCATTCCACCCACACTCAACCAGCCGGCCTTGACTGAGGCACCTCTCCCTATCCCTCCTTCTGCCTCTTACATTTCGCGACTCGCTACCTACTTTCCCACGCCTGTCTTCCCCCAACAGATGATTCCAGAATTACCAACCCACACACAACTACTTCTGCAAGCAAACCCAGTAACACAATTTTCAGTGGATAACCTTGTTCCACCAGCTGCGAGTACATGGCCACAAAGTAGTAGAAGGCTCCACCTAACAACTGCAGCCATACCAAGATTTGCGCCTGGACCAACCAGTGTTACCAGATGCTCACGATTCCAGTCGCTACCCACCTTTGCGGGCTCACCTTCAGAGGACCAATCAGCATTCCAGAGTGATTGTACAGCACGCCTGCAATGATATGGGATATACATGGAGGAGTGGTCCAGCTGCATTGAAGCGCAACTCTTCGGAGAAGCATGTTCCTGGTTGCAATCCATCAATAACTACGGCCTACAGTGGGAGGAGTTCCTCAATGCTTTCCAGTGTCGTTTTGGAGGAGCATCACACTGCCGCAAGTGCAAAGCAATCTGACATTGGAAGAACAACCACCAACAGAGAAATTAACTAAATTAATCACCAGGAAAATACATCTGGTCAGATGTTCCCAAGTACACCTGCCCGAGTGCGAAGGGGTTGCAAAAACAGTGCGCCCCGAGTACCATGCCGTGTTGGTATCACTGCTCAATAGCAGTCTAGATGAACTCATGCGCGCCGTGATAATCCTGGAGCGAAATCGTGCCAGCCGCATCATGAACGGGAACGGAGTGCCACACGATGGAGCCACGAGCAACATCAGAACAATGTGAAGGGTAGGGCTGAGCCGATACCGGTACCGATATATNGTACAGCAAAAATTACAACAAAAACAATAGTGCAACAGACAGTGTGTGAAACAAAAATGTGAAGAGGGATAGAAGCCAGCCACCGCCAACTCTGTGCCATTATTGCATGATGCTAAGAAGGACAGGAGGTGGCGAAGCTGATCTTTGTTGTAGTAAGCTTTGAAGTTAAAGGCCATGGCTTAATCGCCATATTGAGGTGGGCAAAACAAATGGTACTAGCATTGTGTATACTGGATTGTAGTACTTAAAAAAATGTGTTTTTAAACTGTTTTGATGGAAATTTAAGTGTTTATATTATGTGAAAACTTATGCCAGAAACCCCCTCGGACATCTTTTTGTCAATTCCACCTGTCATTCAAGTTATTGTGCAATTATTAAAGAAGAAACTACCCGGGCTTTTGGGTGTGATGTCAAAAAAAAACCCGAACATCGTGTTTCCGTAACAGTTTTTCAAAGTTTACACAAAATTGTTATTTATGAGGCATCCAGCTCAAATGAGTGGCATATATAGATGACCCGAAATGGTAGCACATGCAGTGAAAGTCTCGTGGATTAACAAACTGACACAATTTCAGAACTCGGGGTGTTTGCTAAGGTGATATTGTACAATACAGATAATTTACAGTATTAATTGTAGGGTCCAGTATGTATACGAATATTATTGGTTAACTGTCCAGTAGTCTTCCACTTTTCACTGATGACCTTACCTTAATATAGTTAGTGCACAAAATACCATTTTAATGTTTAATCCATCATCCTAATCAATTTCGTAATGAGAAGACAATGAATCTAAGGTAACTTTCAGATATAAACTAAAATTAGTACATTTAATATTTATGTTATCTTATAAATGGATGCTCCTGCACATCATTGTTTCTAATAATTTGATGAAGCATGCTTGACCTCAACATCTGTACACCCAAACTCAAATGCCATTATCTTCTTCAGAAAGATTGCTGAATTTCACAATTATAGAATTAGGCCTAATTAAGGATGTATTGTAAAGTGCAATTTCTTTGGTAATTATGAATAATTTCTAGGGGCTTTGAAATAAATAAACACAACTAAAAATATAGACACATGCTGTTATGTATCACTTGTACTAATTGTGGTGAATCATGACTGCATATCCGCATTGTTATATTTGCGGTACATAATTAAAATTGTGATCATTGGGACTGTTATTAAGAAAATTGTAATTATTGGGATCGCTACGAAGATCAGAAAATTGTGGGGTAAATGTTGTATGACATGAATAGAGCTCTGCAACAAGAAAGGTTTATAGGTACAAAGAATGCCAAATACATCCCCAAATGCCTCCAAAATTGTAAATTCACACTAAATCTGCGCCTCTGCAATTCTCTGCGCACAAGCGATAGCTGGTGCAGACAGCACAACAATTCACCTATTTACCAGTTACATACAAATTAGGTAAAAAAATGTGTGACGCAGGTAAATCCGTAATCCCTCCGCACTCCACTTGCACACAACAAATCAGAGTGGCACAGATTTGCGCAAATTAAGTTTTCTGGGTTTAATTGATGGTCGCTACGAAATTCCACCAGTTACAAACCTCAAATAAAATACAAAAAACCTTTTTATCTTACCATAACGAACATCTGTAATACAATTGCTGAATAACTATCCTTACAACAGAAATGACACAGGTGTTGACAATGTTATGCAGTTGTTTCATTGGTGCAAAGTAATTAATAATTTGTCTATTTATAAATAAAGGTATCAAATAATTTCTATGTGACTGGCCAAAAGTACAAAATGAACATTACACTGCACCATATTACTGGTATGTATATTAGAGGACCTTTGTAGTGGAAAATACTGTCCATGGGCAATTAAATTAAACCCAGTGATCTACTACGTACTCAATAACAAGAGGCCACAAATAGGTCTTAACTCAAAATTTGGACTTGTTCCACACTCTGATATAACTATTGTTATATCACGACACATCCGCACTTCGGCAAATAACAGGAATATTATGTCCCAAAATTATGACAACATAAGAGTCCATCTCCCTTGCTACGACTCAAAATCTATTCTTAACAATNTCCGGAGTGGAGGACACTACTGCGGCAGCTACAGTGGGCACAAAGGGAACAGTGAACGCCTGGTTCACGTCAAAATATAGACACATGCTGTTATGTATCACTTGAACTAATTGTGGTGAATCATGACTGCATATCCGCATTGTTATATTTGCGGTACATAATTAAAATTGTGATCATTGGGACTGTTATGAAGAAAATTGTAATTATTGGGATCGCTACGAAGATCAGAAAATTTTGGAGTAAATGTTGTATGACATGAATAGAGCTCTGCAACAAGAAAGGTTTATAGGTACAAAGAATGCCAAATACATCCCCAAATGCCTCCAAAATTGTAAATTCACACAAAATCTGCGCCTCTGCAATTCTCTGCGCACAAGCGATAGCTGGTGCAGACAGCACAACAATTCACTTATTTACCAGTTACATACAAATTAGGTAAAAAATGTGTGATGCAGGTAAATCCGTAATCCCTCCGTGCNATCCGTAATCCCTCCGCACTCCACTTGCACACAACAAATCAGAGTGGCACAGATTTGCGCAAATTAAGTTTTCTGGGTTTAATTGATGGTCGCTACGAAATTCCACCAGTTACAAACCTCAAATAAAATACAAAAAACCTTTTTATCTTACCATAACGAACATCTGTAATACAATTGCTGAATAACTATCCTTACAACAGAAATGACACAGGTGTTGACAATGTTATGCAGTTGTTTCATTGGTGCAAAGTAATTAATAATTTGTCTATTTATAAATATAGGTATCAAATAATTTCTATGTGACTGGCCAAAAGTACAAAATGAACATTACACTGCACCATATTACTGGTATGTATATTAGAGGACCTTTGTAGTGGAAAATACTGTCCATGGGCAATTAAATTAAACCCAGTGATCTACTACGTACTCAATAACAAGAGGCCACAAATAGGTCTTAACTCAAAATTTGGACTTGTTCCACACTCTGATATAACTATTTTTATATCACGACACATCCGCACTTCGGCAAATAACAGTTAAGTCAAGTGATTATTCTTGCAGGATGAGTGTAATTAACATATATTGGCGGATCCAGAGGGGAATCACATATAATATGTACTCCCCCCTCCCCAACATAAAACTTTTATTTTTACAAGAAAGTGTCCTATGAATGTTTTACAATTGACGTGAAATAATATCTGAATTGTTTAAGATACTGACTTTATTTAATCAATTGAATATTATGTCCCAAAATTATGACAACATAAGAGTCCATCTCCCTTGCTACGACTCAAAATCTATTCTTAACAATAATTACAAATAATTTTTTGTACATTTCACATATGCATCAGAATTAACCAATTCAAAATACGCAACGTAAACAGGTAGATATTGATAATTTGTGGATAGTAATTTGATGTCAGGCGTATGTTCTGGAGAAAATTGCAGAACCTTAACACCTGTTAAATTGCGTACAAAAATTGTTAAGCATCAAGGGTTTTCAGCAGGAAATGGCCCCATAGAATGGCGTCAATTTAATGCCTGTTGGCTGGATGATGTTGGGTCAATGAAAGTTTTGAGGGGTGGTGACAAACATTGTTAGGGGGAGTTGGATACCCGACTAGGCTAGGTGGGCCGTTCGCCCAGATATGCGCAGTCCATCGGTGAAATTGTTAGATGATCCCCTCTGAACAGGTAAACCAAGCGTTCCCTATGACTGATACTTAAGTCGGAATAAAGTGGGTCTATTCAGACTGACCAACGCGCCTTTTACTGATAAAAGCTTGGTGTGAGCATGTTGGTTATTGTTATAAATTGATATCAAAATATATATTATCGCCATTTAATGGGGATTTAATGTAACTTTGTACATAGATCTATCTCTATGGATTGTCAATAGTGAACCTTGATNAAGGTAACTTTGTACATAGATCTATCTCTATGGATTGTAAATAGTGAACTTTGTTTCTGTCTATCATAGTCTATGGTATAAGTAAATAAATAAATGCGTACTTGTGAACTGAAATTCATACGTTTTATTAGGTTATGGGCCCAGACCATTATTTTGGCAGAAAAGTAATAGTTTATTGTTAGTTCTTTGTGTTTCTGTTATTGAAAATGAGTTCCAACTATCTGGCTAACGTGCCGAAGCTCAAAGGTCGTGAAAATTACGACTATTGGGCATTCGCCTTCGAAAACTTATTGAAACTCGAAGGTGCAGACAAGTATCTGAAGCATGAAACTCCTGGTTCTGCAGGAGCAGTCGTCGCGGCAGACATAAAGGCACGTGCGAAGTTGATTTTGACGATCGATGCATCGTTATTTGTGCACATAAAACACGCAAAGACCACGAAGCAATTGTGGACAACGCTAAAGACTTTGTTCGACGATTCAGGATTTTCGAGGGGAATTACTTTGTTCCGTCATCTAATATCGATCATATTGGAAAGTTGTGAAAATGTGACGAATTATGTGACACAAATAGTGGAAACCTCGCAGCGATTATCTGGTACAGGTTTCGAGATCAACGATGAGTGGGTTGGATCTTTGATGCTAGCTGGATTACCAGAACGGTTCATGGATTGAACACTCAAGAATCGATATTACGGCTGATTCAATTAAAACCAAACTATTGGATATGGAATCTGTTGACATGAGTGAAACGGAACGTAATTCAGCATTAGTTGCAAAAAGTTGGATCAAAAAGAAAAATAATTACGGCAACACTAGCAAGCATGGTCAGACTTCCCAAACGTCGACGTCAAACTCAAATGTCAACAGAAATACGAAAACAATAATTACTTGCTATAAATGCAGAGAAACGGGCCATTATCGGAACCAATGTCCTCTTTTACATGAAAAGGCAGATAAGAAGAAACAGTCTAACGCTTTCAACGTTGTTTTTCTTTGCGGAAACTTCAATAAAAATGATTGGTACGTGGATTCCGGAGCCAGCATGCATATGACTGCCAACGAAAATTGGATAAAGAATCCGTTGCATTCACCGAACTTACCTGAAATTATTATTTCTAATCAGACAAAAGTTCTTGTTGTTTGTTCAGGAGACGTCAAATTCACAACAAGTCGTAATTATGAAATAAACATAGAGAATATGTTGTGCGTGCCTAGCCTTACGACTAATTTTTTATCAGTCAGTGAGTTAACCAAAAATGAAAACAGCGTCGTGTTTGAGCCCAACAAATGCCTTATACGAAACAAATTAGGCGATTTAGTTGCGGAGGCTGCACTGATTGATGGAGTTTATAAGTTGTGTCTAAAAACAACAGAGAGCTGTCTACTTACTTCTACATCAGCTGTTGATGGTGACACATGGCACAGGCGACTCGGACATATTAATAGCAATGATATGAATAAAATGAAACGTGGATTAGTTGAAGGGATGGATTATCCCGACACATTTGTAACCAGCAAGTCAAACTGTGAGATTTGTTGTGAAGGAAAACAAGCCAGGTTATCTTTTCCCACGGGTACACGAGCAACAGCAACACTTCAAATCATTCATTCAGATATTTGTGGTCCAATGGAGTGCAATTCAATTGGCGGTGCCAGATATTTTCTACTGTTCATCAATGATTTTTGTAGAATGACTTTCATCTATTTCCTGAAGGCAAAAAGTGAAGCATTAAGTTATTTTAAGGAATTCAAGTAGATGGTAGAAAATTGTCAAAACAGAAAAATCAAAATCTTTAGGACTGACAATGGGCGCGGATATTGTAGCAAAGATTTTGAAGATTTTTTTAAGAGTGCAGGCATACTCCACCACAAGACTAACTCTTATACACCAGAACAAAATGGCCTTAGTGAGAGGTCTAACCGAACCATTGTCGAAAGGGCTAGGTGTCTACTCTTCGAAGCTGATTTGGAAAAGAAGTTTTGGGCAGAAGCAGCCAATACTGCAGTTTATTTAAAAAAC
>NQII01002765.1:153581-165437 GCA_002778355.1 Clitarchus hookeri
CGTCGGGATGCCTACAGGTGTCAGGCCGGGCTTTGTTGACGGTAGCAGCATGGTAGCCAGATCCGGTGGTGGGTGTCAAGGCCACGGCCCACCCCTCATGGCTGACCTTCCTATGCCAGCTCTTGTAGAGGTGGTCCACCCGAGGGAGGAGGGGGTGTGTGCGCTTATCGATAGGAGAGGGGTGGCGACGTATTGCTGTCCTGTTATGGCCGACTCGCTAGTCGTTCCATACGCCATTGATGTAATGGCATCTGTGAAGCTGGTTTTGGGGGCATTCCTTTACACCATGTGGTGTGGCATCTCGGGATGTCGTTCTGGCATCCGACTGGCATCAGAGCATTGTCCCAGGTTGATCACATTACTCCTTATGTGTTTTTGATGTAGCAGATCCGAGGACAGTTAAGGCTATAAGTGAACTACAGCACCCAAATAATATCCCCAAAAATACAACTTACAATCAACGTAATTTTTTATATGAGTAGCATATTAAAAGTCTTTTAAGGTGATTTACCATACGTCTGCACATACAGTTTCTGGTTATCAAATAAGTCTTTATTTGCCCATATGTATGTAACTGAAAATGGGTAGGCTATATTGTATGTGTTAAATAGCATTGCAAATCTTTTGTAGGCAATAGTGTACATATTCATTTGAAAAGGTAAAAAGTATTTTTTTTAATCTAATGCCTTAAATAGGCTTATGCTGGTACACTCAGGAATTTTGAAGTAATTCCACTAAAAAAATCAGCCTTTTTATGTAATAAAATAAAATATTGAAACATTATTGTCTGTTAATTCTTATTATACAGTTTAAAAAAAATTGTATTTTAACTTCAACATTTTGGAAGCTTAAGTTACTCTATTGTATTATTTTAATGTATTTGCTTATTCTATTGTATTACTCGGTAAGTTATCTGTATGATAAATGTCATAGCTGTACTGTCGCTAAAATTCTTGATTCTCTAGTCATAACATGGCACTGGCCAAAGTGTGCCATATGAGAATCACTAGCGTTAATTCTAACAACTGTACTGAGAATGGAAGATAAATGAATAAAACTTAGATGTTCAGTTACACGAGTACACCGGCGATATATGTTGATATGTTATACAAACTTCTTTACACGAGGAACTACAACATATACTTTTCAGGTTGGTCTCCTGTGTTAATGCCACATTAATCTGATGAGAATGTCCATCGAACTTTGTGGTTTGAAGCCAGAATGCCATAATATTTGTACCATTCCCATTACGAGACGCAACACCATAGTAATTAAATATTTCGCCTTTTACAGTTTTCGAGTACTCTATTACAAGGTGTCTTAAAATCATCTAAATCCGCCATTATCTCGTGAATATATACTACAAGCTCAAAGATTCTCATTGTTTTTATATAAACACAACTATTAAAAAAAATCATTAAGATTGCTATGGTACACAGCTACCTCGAGGTTTGTTTATGCCGGTTTTTACTCTCCATTTTGACAAATTCAGTGCTACGTTCTTGCTAATGAAATCCTCGAATTGTTCACTATATGCTTGCTGATTTTTAGACCTTTGTGTTTCTTGCTACACGGGCTGTTGCGGAAAGCCATGGCTGTATAAAAAAATGTGTAAAGTTGCCGCGAAATGCTTTAAATAATACAATATTTTGTTTATTTGTGTTAATACCGTATTTGATTCTAGCTTGATGTTTTCCTGCGTTTCTTTCAGGTATGTGAAACTGTGTCCAGAATTTTCCGAGAGTAATGCATTTTGTGCGATATAGGCAATGCCGTCACCTTATGTTATAGGTTAAAAAGTTCGTCGTATTAAATAGAAGATTGGAGTTTTTATGTGTGTAGTTTTATTATGGCAGAGAACTGGGTTGTTACAAACAGCCGTGGTTTTCAGGCTGTCTCTAAATATAAAGAATACTCTTTATAGAAAGCACTAAATTCGCGCTCTCTTCTCACTCTCTTGCTCACGACTATAGTTATGGTGAAGGCAATTGTAGGATTGTTTTACTCAAAGTATCTTGTTGGTCCTTAGGGCTCCTTTCCATAACGTTACTCCGAGAGTAGAGTAAAGTAACGGGGAGTAACAGCCGAGGAAAGCCAAAGTAAACTTTGTTTTTGATCGAGGATGATGTAAAAGCATTCTGTGCTTACCAATATGTACTGATTAGGCAACCCGTGTATATTGCAAATTATGTGTGCCTCTTTCCCCAAATTCTTTCTTTTTCAAAATATGGGTTATATACATAAAAAAAACTTTACTTGCTATAAATTAACCGTAAANAATTCTTTCTTTTTCAAAATATGGGTTATATACATAAAAAAAACTTTACTTGCTATAAATTAACCGTAAACATTATGTATAAAAATTCTACCTTTATAAGAGTTAACTATTAAATAAAAATACAAATTTTATTACTTGTCATTTGTAAGTTTCCTGTGTCGTGGTGAGAGTGTATCCTCCCACAAGTTTATTTTTTTACATCTTAACTGAGTCAGAATATTTTAATTTTATCACATTTGTTTAATTTTCGTTTAATGTGGTTAGAATTGTATCTTTAGGCCAACCTCTCTTAAATATCTTTATAATGTTATTTTCTTAAGTATTGTAATTTTACTACAGAGTTCAGTTTATATTCAATGGTACAAGTTTATGTACATTTATTTTCTCTTTGCAGGAGGGTATTTAAAACACATTTATGTAAGTTTATTTTGCACCTCAGAGAAATGAACTTTTACAATTTTTGATCTAAGTTTGTGATAACAGGATGACATTATCTTAGATATTTTTCTGGCTCATTGTCTTTGTGTAAACCCCGGGACTCTCAAATCAGACATGATGGAAGGCAGGGTAATTATTAAGTTTAGGGGTTTTTCTGTAAAAATAAAAATAATTCACGGAAAATGGTATATTTCCACTTTACTAATGATGCAGAACACGAATATACTAGGGGCATTAACACCCGACTAATTTCGTAATATGTGCCCACCTAACCTAACAGAACCTAACCCCACGATGGCTGACTCACTATTTTACATTTTTAAACTAACCTAGGATTGTTGGGTTTTACACTAACCTAGGATTGAAGGGTTTTACACTAACCTAGGATTGTAGGGTTTTACACTAAACTACAAATGTAGGATTGCAGGGATTTGAAGGAACCGTAAAAAAATACCAAAAGAATGTAAATTGACTCACCTAGGTACGGGGCTGGTATAATTCCTCTGACGTTAATAAGACATAAACAAACATATTTCGCAAGTTTTTTAAATATGTGTTCTACTTATTTTAACATTACGCCCTCTTGAATATGAACAAGGTAAGCTGTGCAGAACCCATTAATGCAACTTTTGTTGGTCTAGGACGTTTCGTTCAGAAACTTAAACAAACTGGCTATACTGCTCATTTCGCAATTTTGTTCAATTTTTTTTATATGTTGTACTTATTTTAAAGCTACGCCCCTAGTATATTTGTGTTCTACGTGATTAGTAGAGTAGAAATATAGCCTAATATTGAATTTTTTTTGTGTTTTTCAGAAAACCCCTAAACTTAATAATTACAGAAGGCAGTCCACTCTAATTAATGCACACCAATTTTTCAGTAAATTTTTGCCAAGACTATCCAGTATGAGCTTAGGAGAGGTGTTGATAGGTGTCTCATAGTTCTATAAATGTGTGTGGACAAGCAAGAGTCCTGAAATGCCAGATGTTAGCTTTTGAATGGGTTTTAATTCAACAGACCCTGCCGACTGCACTTAAGTAGGATGAGCATTCCTAAAGACTTACGCTGCCATCTAGTAATCATACAGCAATGAATTTCTCTGTTTTTCATCAAAAGTTAAATTATTTCTGGAACTTATTACCATTAATTTTATTTGGAAGTTTTACAGTTTCAACCATCTAGTACTTTCCAGAGGCCTGAGTTTCATAATTATACCAAGCATGCCAGCAGAGGTGTAATAATTCCTAGCATCTTAAATTGAGACACTGATCACAAAAAAAAAAGAGGTGATAGTTAAATTAATTTTATTATTTTAATTTGCCTGACTCGGTTACAGTACAATCTTCTCTAATTTCATATTGATTTTTAATTTTAATTTTTACTGTAATTTCAATATTTTCTGTTTGTAAATAGGTAAAATTTAATTTAATAAACATAATTTTTGCAGTTAATATGTGCTATTGTTAATGTAGTGTCGCCAGTAGTCAGTATATTTTGTTTGTTGCATTCGTACAATGGGCCTTTGTGTGTCTTGTTTCCTATACCTTCTGCTGTTCAAATGTCATAAATTTGGAAATTGGTAAGTTTCCTTTCCATGTACGCATCCTCTAAGGCGTCACACGCACGAGCTGGGTTTCAGATTGCTAGGAGAAAGGTACCGGCGTCTGCCAAATACTCTTACACACTGCAATATTTCATTCTGTTTTCAACTCCTGTTTTAAATCAACACGTACATACACACACAAGTAAATATTTTATTTATTTATATTTATGTTTTTCCACCAACTCAGTGTGTGTCTGTAAAAAGAATGACCATATTTCCTTTCAATTTGTTTAATTCTACTAAACGTTCCTCCGTCATTTTCATT
This sequence comes from Clitarchus hookeri, assembly GCA_002778355.1. NCBI lineage: Eukaryota > Metazoa > Arthropoda > Insecta > Phasmatodea > Phasmatidae > Clitarchus > Clitarchus hookeri. The sequence goes on from NQII01002765.1 coordinate 158,166, forward strand.
TGAGACTCATTACTCGCTGAAATAGTGTGTGTAAAAGTTTTACTCTTGAAGATGCTCAGAGTAACTACTACACATTTTTTGGACACTGTCGATAGTGAGTAAAACATTTACTCAAGTGTTTTGGGACAGCCAAAGAGAAAATATTACTGGCAGAGTAACGTTTTGGAACGCCGCCCAAGAGCGAGAAGAATTGGGGTCAACTTCACCCGGGCCAAAAAGAGTTGATAACTTCGGGGAGCAAAAAAAAATACATGAATGCACTGTTCTTCATAAAGAAAAGAACAAACATGGCTGAGTTTGCAGACGTTTTATGAAATTGAATTGCGAATGAACAGTCGTCTGAAGATGAAACTTGTTTTAGCAGTATCGAATATTTGTTGTTTGGTGTCTTGACCACAGTAACACCTTCTGCGTTTCAGTTTCGGTGAACTGTATCTCTACTGAATGATAAGACTAATTTGTAAAATACCAAAATTATTTTCAACTTTAGTTTATAAATTGTTTGGCATAATGACAGGCAAAGGAAAATCTAACGTTTTACTAATTATATTTACGAATATTGTGGAAATTTATACTATTCATGTAAACTAACAAATGTAATAATTGGTTTTAAAGCGAAACTGTTATATACCATGTGTGGCCAATGAAAATCCCAGTTAACCACAAATGTTCCAAACTAACTAACCTATCGGTTGTAATAACACGTATCCCCTCTAGTTAATTGTACAACATTACCGTCGTTTGCTATAGTAGTGTGAATTGTGCATGACAGAACATTTAGTTTATGTTTGGACCTCTGTTGTGAGTTACCAAGTTTTACCATATGAAAAAGGTGCATAGGTATTGAGATTATATGCTGTTAGAGAGACCAATAAAATTTTACGTTCATTGCACTCTTGGTTATTATTTATCTTAAAAAAAATATCATGTATATTCAGTATAGAAAATATACTTAATGGAGATGTAAAAAAATGTTGACAAACATAGACACTGAAAGAATTATTACCAATCAATACAGTAATAATTGAACACATCAGAAAACACTAGGAAATTGCAAAATACACAAACAAGATCATTCAACTTAAATGAAAAATTATTGGGTAAAATTTTACTATAGGGGCTTTTCTGAAAATAAGAAAAAAAACTCCTGAAAGTGGTATATTTCGACTCTACNTCGAAATATACCACTTTCTGGAGTTTTTTTTCTTATTTTCAGAAAAGCCCCTAAAGTAAAAAATTACCAATTATTGGTTTTATTATGCACGATGAAGGGGACCATTGGATGAAAAAGGACACATCTTGCAATCATATTTTAGAATGTGAAAATTACTCAGACAAAATCAATATTCATTTTTTTGTATATTCCTTAGTTTCAATTTATTAAAAATCTTTTGTTGAATACCAACTCCCACAATATATAAGCAAAATAAATTATTTGATTGATGAAATATCTTCTTTCAGATTTGAGTTGCAAATAACTATATTGATTTTGAAATTACGTGATATTTAATAAAATTATCCAGGCTAGCATTGGGTAAATCATTGAAACAAAAATTAATGTATTTCTCCTTTTCTACTGTTTATGGCTCAGCTTCAGGCGTTGGCATCCTCCTCTGGCATCAGCTGCGTCTTTAAAGATTTTTAACACAAACACTCTAAATCATGCTCTTTCAGGCCTCTTCTAAGCTTGTCCGTTCACAATAATACACTTGCACGTCTCTCCAAACAAGCCTGCTATTAGGATGTAGCAGAGTATTAATAATTTTAAACTGAAATCAGCAACGCCCTAACAAACCCATCTTCTCATGATTGCGCTGCATTGTACAGTACAGTGGGACGTTGACACTCTGCATTTGATGTAGAGGTGATGTGAACAGTGCAGGTACCCAGAGTTGCGTGCCTCATTCCACAGAGGTTGCGCTTAAAGGATACGAAGGAACTCGCATGACGTGACGACTACTCAATCAGTCATCCGTGTGCAGTCGAATACAGTACGCTGCAAGGTGAGAGTTATCGTAACGGAAATGTACTCCAAACACGAGAAGGTAGAAATGCTGCTCATCTATGGAGAATGTAAGTTAGCAGATGAATGTGTTCCGTATTATTTTACGGTACAGTGTAGTACGTTCAAGTGAGTTGTACTGAAACACACACATAGTTCTGTTACCATTATCAGGAATGAGAGGAAAGGTTTGAGGGCCGCAATAGAGAACATTGATTGTCAATGTAAAGGCTGTTTACCGTAAAGTGTGAGCACTTTTGAAAGCCCTGCTAAGTTTTACTTTCAGCCCATTGGTTGCGTATCTTTCCACATTCCTATCAAAATAAACACTGCCATGTGTCTTTCAGCGAGTGTTTATATCAGCTGGCTCATATATGTCCACTGCATACTCATTAAATAAACTACAAAAATAATAAATATTGTAATCAGCACTGTAAACACACATTAATTTCAGTAAATGATACTCATTTGTGAATATTGATTGATGTTCATAATTTTTTTCCTTGTTTTGACATATATTTGTGCCTTTCCGAGGTCATGAGAAAGTGTGCTTAGTTTCGATTAACAGAATAGCAGATGAGTGAACCATGATTCTTTTTATGCTATAAAAACAATGCCAAACACATTTTGAATGCTCAGCTTTGAAAACTGTGAATAGCTGATACGCTCGCCTGTTAAAGAAAAGCATGCTTTTCGAGAATATAGTGTATTTATTCTGACAATCGTTAAATGTCCTAAAAAATTATGTTTAACAACATTTACAAGTAGAATTATATTGCATAAATATTTCACAAATCTCTATTTTAATACAAAACNCAAATCTCTACTTTAATACAAAACTACGCACAAGCAAATGATAGACATTGGTAATAGATTACAAATAACAAAAACAAGAATCATGAAACTCAATGGCTGAATAGAATTAATCCAAATTTTTGCACTATGCTTTCACAATAATATTAATCATTTTATGTGAGTTTTGTGAAAATTCATCCAGCCATACAGTTTTTAAAGCACACAACACTCTTGCTTAGGTCTTCTGCTCTGTTAAAATAATTTTTGCATATAAAATTTAAATGCTTACGCTGATATGAACGTGTCTTCACCAGAATACTATAAACAGATGACCTAGCTGATGACAGTTGCATTTCATGTAACTGCCTGTGACTGAGCGGTTAGACTGCTTGCCTCCCGCCAACGCGAACCAGGTTCAATCCCCAGCCGGGTCACTCCGGATTTTTGCAAGTGGGAATATCGTGTCTGGCGATGGCGCTGGTCTGCAAGTTTTCTCTGGGATATCCCGTTTCCCCTACCCTCGCATTTGGGCGCTGCTCCATTCTCACCTTATTTCATGCGCATCGGCTCTCAAGACCTTGTTGTTAAGAGCCACCCAAATTTCTCAACTTAACTCAACAAACTTCAGTTGCATGAAACAGCACATTTTCAAGGTAGGGCATGTTATGTGAAATTTCAAGAATTTCTGTAACAAGAAAGTACTTGAAAATGCGTAAAGCAGAAAGATATAACAAATAATGTCACTTCACTCAGTGCATGTATACAAATGTTTTATTTTTGTGTTAATGAATACTTTATTTCAAGAGTTACAAACTGACACTTAAAATTATGTTGGTCGTAAACCACTGTTTTGTTGACACGCTAAAACGGACAGGAAAAAACCAAAACAAAACATTGAACCAGCTAACTTGAGTGTTGTGTCAGCCAGGTGATGATGTGAAAGAGTTAGAAAGATACATTTTTTTTCAATGATGCCAAATTTTATCTTATTTCAGGGTGTCAACCTAAGGGAATACAGGGAAATGTCAGGGAATTTTCACTTGGGCCAGGGAAAATGTAAGTAATTGCTACTCTGCAAAAGTTGTTTGTTGTTTGAATACAGGATAATGTAATAATGAGCATGTGCATTTTAAGATTTCAAGTTGTAAGTGTGTGAACTGGCAGTAATACAACTTTGCCATGTGACATATAGCCTGTACATACAAAATAAAGTATTTGCATGTTTGAAATGGGCATTTGTGTGAAATCAAAAGTATGTATCATGATATATACCGATGGGCTGAATAAAATGTTGGCCCTGCTAGTTTGGTGTGTTGCAGTGTAATTTAATTCTACTTCACGGATAACAGATTTGTTCTGTCAGCGGTGGAAAAATGTTGTTTTGGAAGGTTTCATTCCTGAAAATAGGTCAGGGAAAATGGTAAGATTCTGACTAAAAAACAGGGAAAAGTCAGGGAATTCCAAAATGGAATTGGACATCCTTTATTTGCATACATAAAAAAGAATGCAGGTGATAAAAATGTTTAACTTTATGACTAGCAAGTTGTCAAAACTAGCAATGTGTGAATATTCAAAAATTTTAATAGTTGTAAACAGTAATTTACGAATTTTTCATATTCAAACTTAATATATCTTCTGCGAAAATTGTAAATAATTTACATTACCCTTTCAAACAGTTATTAGCTTNTTCATATTCAAACTTAATATATCTTCTGCGAAAATTGTAAATAATTTACATTACCCTTTCAAACAGTTATTAGCTTGACATTATATGCTACTAGTTTGAAGTCATTCATTTAAACTTTTATACCATTGTTATTAGAGCTAAGACCACTANCTTGACATTATATGCTACTAGTTTGAAGTCATTCATTTAAACTTTTATACCATTGTTATTAGAGCTAAGACCACTTGATAACTGGAAGTTTTTATGAATTTTTGCCATATGATGCAGCAGCAAATGAACAATCATTAAGACACTGCTGCATTGGGCTGATGGCATCCAGTGCAGTGCCATGCCGTGCCGACGCTGTCCTGAAACGTGATCAGCCGACGTGACCTGCGACGTCACTGCCAACGTGCAGAACAGTGCCGTGCAGTGCAGTGCTGACCAAGTTTGCCAACCTTTAACTTGGGTTTGACAGCCGATCAGCAGGGTGTGCGTGGTTCGCTATCGATAAATACGTCTCAATGAACGAGTCTATGAAACATGAGGTTGACGTGCGCGGGCGCAAATAAAGATGGGGAAATGAGTATTTTGTTTGTATTGAAAATAAAAACAGTAAGTATAAGTAGCAAGTGTTTTTATTCTTTATAGTAGTAAGTGGGTTAACAGCATTANTATTGAAAATAAAAACAGTAAGTATAAGTAGCAAGTGTTTTTATTCTTTATAGTAGTAAGTGGGTTAACAGCATTAATATACAGGAAACAAAGGAGTGATTGCAAATAAAGCAATCGCCTTGCTATCTATAGCACACCTCAATGGAACTACGTTAGTCACCATGGAATCAGCACTCCAGTTGGCATCAGTAGGGTATCAGCAGTTAGCATCAGCCTATTGTAGCAGGGCCCTCAGGTCCAAGTGAAGCTGTTTACATTGGTATGATATTGAATATCTCATTTAGAAACAAGATAGAATCCAGAATTATTAAGAAAAACCCTCGCACGCTCATTTATTTTCACTGTAGCATTTACGGAAATAGGATAAATTACTTTTTTCTTATCGTTTGCAGTCAAAGAATCAAGCTCAAAAAGAGTATGTTACTGTTGTTACAAAAATGTCTTTGTATTGCTTTTGTACACATTCTACATGACCCGTGTGATGAAAACATAGATTTGTTTTGGTGATTCCGGGAAAAACAGCGTACACAAACAATACCAACATGGCATCGCGTCATAGCTGCGCTAGAACATGAACTAACAACATTTGTAGTAGAGGGTTGCACTAGTCAAATTGGTCGCAAGCCACGCATTTATAAGACGTTTCATCTTATATAATAAAAAATTATGGTAAACAAATTTTGTTACTGACTCAGGACTGTGGTAGCAAGAAATTGCAAGCACTAACAAACAGTTTGCGGTACGTTAGCAAATAGTACTGCAACCAAAATCACCAAACCACCACGTTTGCATAATCTTCAACCNAAACAGTTTGCATTACGTTAGCAAATAGTACTGCAACCAAAATCACCAAACCACCACGTTTGCATAATCTTCAACCGTGAAAATACGCCTATTAAACTTAACAGTTTCACGCCTGTTTTAAACAAAGATGACCACTGAAAACAAAACTGAATGATCGCTGAAAATAAAACTGCAATACCAAGGAAAAAGTTTCCTTTCCTGATAAAATGTTTTATTTTTATTGCATAGATTTGTCAGCTATTTTTGGCAATTAAAATATATTTATTTATTTATTTTTCATTTATTGGAGCCCATTCTGTAGCGAAGCCACATGCCTATAAAGCATGCCATATAAATTACAATTAGGCCTATACATATTTCAAGTCTTCCCTGCACACACGTTACCATAGTTTTGTCACATTGTATCTTTCTCATGTTTTCACATTTCATGCAAAAATCACACACACACATACTTGTAAAAATTATATATTGCACTTGAAGATGTAAGTATTATTTGTGTGGGAATGGTTTGTTTTGTGATCAGTGAAATTATAGTTATTTTGATTACACATAACTGAATACAAAGTTATTTCTGTTATATATAACTGAAATGAAATATTTACTGGAAGCTATTCGACTTTGAAACTTTACTATTCTATTTGAAAATATTTGAACCTCAAAATCCACCATTCAAACACCCTGAGTTAAAACTTGGAACTACTTCTTGTAGTTTGCTGCCAACTTGACGGGAGACTCCACGCTCGCTGTCGTGTGGGGGCTCTGCTGGTAGTGTAGCCACAGCCTGTGCCACGGCCTCTCGAGTACCTGCTAGTAGTCAGGTTTGGGAAGGGTGTACGGGGGGAATTATTGTACAGAAGGGTAACGGAGTACGAGTTGACAGTTTTGTCGCATCACAATAACCCCAGTCTTCCTGCTTCAACCTGAGGGCCTGAGGGTTCCAGCCACCAACAGTATCCCTCAGTCGCCCCACAATGTGTGGTGTATCATTATACACATTTGTTTTTATTACAAAGCGCGTGTTACATTGCATCAACTGACATGGATCAATGTCATTGTGCATATAACTGGGTCACAGAATTATTGTAGGAAATATCCACTAAGTTTAAGGTGTGCCTTATACGAGAATTTTATTAAACACAAATTCTGAGGATTAGTGAAATATATTTACTATTTAAATTACTTCCGTTTGTCAAACGACATACGTAAGGAGCTATATTGGTTCTATTCAAAGAATGCACAACATATGCGAAAATGTATTAGCTATCAAATATTGTACTTTAAGAACAATGTATACATTTAGTCAAAAAGCATATTTAATTAATCAGATTTT
>NQII01002765.1:171707-229489 GCA_002778355.1 Clitarchus hookeri
CCAAAGCTCCAAGGCTTATACAACACAATACAAATAATGCAGCTGAACTTTATAAGAGTCTTATTGCTAAATATAATGCTAAGAAAAGAGTACATTTCATTCAGAAAGGCTCGTTCCAATGACAATACTATGTTGCGTGGATGCAATAAAAAAAAAAGAGGCATTCCTAGGACCCAGTCCATTAAAAAAGTTGGCTGGACGAAGTCCCGAAAGACACAAAAGGGAAAATGGGGTATGGGGTGGGGGGACAATACTGACAAACCACGAAAACAATATAGTGTCAACTCCACCTGACATTGATTATGGCCCAAAAGCTGAATAACCAGATGATCAGTTAGAGATGAAAAGGAGATGTGAAGGATTTGTTGCTACATTACAAATTTCTAATAAAAAGAAACTTCTGGGCAGGCAGATAGCAAGTTATGGCATGATGTGAGACGCCCTCGTTTGACTACAAGCAATTATGGCGTAGCGTGCCAATGGAAGGATAAAACCCCTTGAGCAAATCTTGTGAAACAACTACTATTCATGCCTAATATTTGTGAATCAGCAATATAATACAATCACCAATGTGAATACATTGCTGTGAAACAGTTTGAAAACCAAACTAGATTAACCGTTGAAAGGTGTTGTTTCTTTGTTAGTCTACCATAATTTGGTTACACAATATTATGTAGTGATAGAAGTAAACTGCATTCTATTAGCAAGAACAATTTGGCTTAAGGAATAAGCAAAGCAAAAAATAAAATGTTCTTTCTTTAACTGGCATTTGATAATGAGGTGAAAGTTAAGAAAACACATTACTACTATTATCAAATTCAGAGGCACCTTAAATATCACAGAACGTAAATGTTATTTAATTGCGTTGTTTGACAGAAATTAACTTCTTTCCATTGAGAAAGTGCACAGAGATGAGTAACTATGGCAAGAAAGAATGATTCCGGAACTTGAATGATTCCGGAACTTGAATGATTCCGGAACTTGAATGATTCTATATGAACAGTTTGCCACCTGAGATAGTAGCACCCGTTTTCTTGTCAAGGAAAAATTTTTGCGAGCCATTATATTGTTACAAGCGGACCTTTTGTCATCGTAAACTTCGATCCCCCCCCCCCTCTCCCTCCTCTGGCGTAAAAAATGCAGTCTGATATCCGGAGAAAGGCAAGGAGGGTTACAAAACGAGCCGAAATATCTCTAACACAAGCCACGCTATGTTATTGAGGCTGATATAACTCCCATCCTTGGAATATCGAATAACTTGGGTAGTCATTGCGCTAATTTGCGAAGTTGCGAAGAACCGTCTGGGCCAGGTCAGCTCAGCTATATAAAAGCCATGGTACACCTCTGTGTAGAGTTTGGTATGGCCAGTAGGGCTTGATATGTTGTGCTGTAGCACAAATAATGTTGACATGGATGGTTTCAAGCTCTACATTTTCAGTAAAAGGTACATCAAAATCTCTGCAAGGCGCCTTGAGGGATCATAAAATACATTAAATTATGCAAAGGCATTACAATCAAAATTCTCTCTCGTTCACAAAAGATTGATAAATAGATTACAAAACATAATAAATTATGTTAAGATTGAAAAATACAACTTGCAAACTATATAAATGGAAAAAATTACTCTATACCAATCTTTAAATGACTTTTAAAACAATTATTAGAAAAAGTTGACTAGATTACATTTCTTGGCCAATTAGAAAGGAGGGCAGCTGTTTGGGCCCAATAAAGCCTCCGTATCTTAAAAAGGAACATATTAAAATAACTATTAAAAAGGTTATAATTTCGGCGTAGGCAGTCAAAAGACCTGTCAAAGCTCCAACCGAATAAAACTGTTGCAGACAAAACACATATTAAAGCGTAGGTGAAACAGCCAAGCGCGAGAGTCGTGGACACCAATATTAATTTTAAATGATTAATTCTTGGGCGGTGGACAAGACCGTACACAACACGTTAAAACAAGGAGACACAGGAACATGACCGTTTTAGTTTATCCGAAACAGAATTTTGACGGGCAACCGAAACCACAATTTTGAAACTGCTCACCCAAGACAAACACAACTATGCCAGACAAAACACTGAAACATTTAAAAAGAGCCCAACATACATACAAAAATTGTCCACGACTCACCGTTAATTATGCCCTAATGCTCTGCGGCTCAGGCAACAAAAATTAAAAACGAACCACATCGCAGCCTCAACGTTCTAGAGGACGACAAGTGCGGCAATTTAAACCATTTGAAATTTCTTGCAGGCAACACATTCAGACGATTGCAGAGTGTAGAATAGGAAGAACTCTAGCCGCACGAGCGGAGGGGAAATCGAGGGCAGATGAGGAAAGAGGAGGGGATCCGAGCCGAGCAAAGAGTATACCACCGCATTGTGTAGAAAGCAAAGGAAATGTCTTGCATGATGAGCGCTAGCATCGCAACCCCCACCCCAAAACCTGTGCTCTGGCGATCAATCTCTAAACATCGTGACGAAACATCAAACACAATACACAATGAAACAGTTAGTATAAAAGTTTGTAGACACAAAGAAGTAAAAACGATGGCGTAGAAAGAAGAAGTCCATTTATAGATAGATAGATCTCAAAGTAACGCTCAGGTCAGTCCAAAATTGAAACGATGAGACAAGGAGTGATGAGCTCCTTCCCCAGGGACGGTGGGCAACCAAGTGCGCAGGCAACTCTGCGCCAAAAGAGCCTGTGCCTTCTCGAGCACAAGGTACAGCGTCTCGCCAGCATCAGGGGGTTGCAGAAAATAACCATCCGAAGCTGCGCCTCTTCCAGCAGAAAACTCGAACGGCACTTCAGCAGTATGACGACAATGACACAGATGGGCTTGGTGCAGCTCGGTGGGAAGACGGGAACACAGCAAAATAATAAAGGATTAAAAAAAGAGAAGCACGGTAACCAAAATGACACAGGATAAGGGATAAGGAAACAAGCATGCGTTTACAATTTCAAAACAAGAAGCAGCCAAACTGCAGGTACATACACATAATAAATTGAAACAATTAATTGCATTGCTGATAAACTTTTAACTGAGACAAGTGCACCTTTCTGATGGAGCGATTAGAGCTGGGCGAAACAAGACTTGCTGTATTAGGCCCCAAAAATTTAGGAATGAGCTTCTCAGTTATATCCTTTCCCATCTCTGCCAACATGTAATTCTTGTACAGGACCAGGTTTCCTAACTTGAAATTTTACTGGCAACCTGCCCTGGTCCAATTTAGCTACTACCTGCACCTTCGCTGCCCTGAGCCTACGGTGGACCTCCTCCAGCAAGCAATCACGATCAGTCACCAAGGGGGAGGGAAAAGAGGGGATGTTCCAGATATTGAGTAAAGGATGGCTAAGAGGACGACCAAGAAAAGGCAGTGAAGGAGGAACTCCCGTGGAATCATGCAGTGCGCTATTGAATCCTACATTTATAAAATCAAGATCCTGATCCCACTTAGTATGGTCCTGATTGTAAAAAATAGTTAAGGAAGCCTTCAGATTCTTATTGAATCTTTCTACCTGTGAAATGATTAATAGCCCAACAAAAGCACGTTTCTTTAAAATAATATAGGAATTGGAATACTTAGCATTATCTGTGACAATCTCAACAGGAGCACTAAACACTTTCCATATGTGATCAGTAAGCACTTGAACAATTGACGTAGCTTTCATATTATGCAGTGGCAACAGAATGACAAACTTAGTGAAGGTATCCAACAAGATTTAAATACACACATTACCCTTCCTAGATCTAACTAAGGGTTCAAATATATCAAGATGAACAGTGCTCCAAGGGGCCTGGGGAATCTGCGTTACTGCCTGCCCGACGTTAGTATGCTGAGTCTACTTACATTTTTGGCATAAGTCACAAGAACGCACAAAGTTAGAAACGTTGTAACGTTGGGTGCTACAGTTACACCGCTATACGTTAAGTTGCCACTGCCAGCTCAGAAGTAGTACACGAGACTCAATAAAATGGACGCTGATTTATTAAGAAACAAGTTCAAGTTCCAGAGTATTTTGTTCTATACTTTATTTATCATTTAGTGACACAGTTCACATACGAAGTTCCGGTATGCAGAGTACGAACCGTTCACAGATAAATATACAAGTGCAGAACAGCGCCACCGTCTTTTACAGATTATTCATGTCTCAAAACTTGCATCGCAAGATGAAGTCTCAGCGTCTGGTACTGATACGGGCAAATTCACTATTTATTATAAGCGTAAGAAGGTCTGGCGAGACTTCAATACATAAAGCGAGGGCACGCGGCCCATTACATTGCTGTAGGTGTGGCTAGGGTGCAGCGGCCTGAAAAACAGCCCTAAGGGGCTGCATTTAAATAATTTATACCCTGCCGAGCCGAGGCTGATTGAGTGGGGAGAGAAGCATAGGGGCGAGAGCCAGCTGCCACTTCTGTGCAACCAGGATGTGCATACAGTATCTGACCCACATGGAGCATCCAAGGGGGTTGGAACTGCCACCCACCCAACTTGGGCATGCAGGTACTATGCGAGTGGCTTGGATTAAAGTGGTAGGGTACCTAATGCAGGTAGTTAAATTGCAGGTAGAGGTGATAAAAGCAACATTGTTGTATAGTTTTTATATTGAAAAGAAAACTCATGCATATTGTGACTGTATGTTACAGGTTTGCTGATGCATCTGCAGCATAGAATGCCGCCTTCAAGGTATGCATGCAGCTTCTGTGAGATACCATTTAGTCTCCGCAATAATGGACTTCGCCATGAGCGCACCTGCATCTACAATCCCCTTAGGGAACGAGCATTCATTTGTGAAAAATGTGGAAGAGAAGTGNTCGCCATGAGCGCACCTGCATCTACAATCCCCTTAGGGAACGAGCATTCATTTGTGAAAAATGTGGAAGAGAAGTGAGCCGTAAGGATGATATGATCAAGCATTTAAGAAGCTGTACTGGAGCACTCAGGAATGCATCAACTATAAAGTCAAACCTAAACTGCAAATTTTGTACTATGTCATTTCCACAACGAGGCACTGCAAGAAGGCATGAAGACAGGTGCCAATTTAACCCCGCAAAGAAGATGTATACATGCAGCGGATGTGACAAGCAATTCAGTAGAAAAGACAATCTTAAAATACACGCCAAAAAGTGTGATAGCCCAGTCCCTCCACCCACTATTTTTGCTGTGTCACCGTACTTCTCAGATGAAAAAATGATATCTCCTTCAAGGTATGCATGCAGCTTCTGTGGGGTACCATTTAGTCTCCGCTGTAATGGATTTCGCCATGAGCGTACCTGTATCTACAATCCCCTTAGAGAACGAGGATTCATTTGTGAAAAATGTGGAAGAGAAGTAGGCCGGAAGGATGGTATGACCACGCATTTAACGATCTGTACTGGAGATGTTAGGCATGTGCCTANCACGCATTTAAGGATCTGTACTGGAGATGTTAGGCATGTGCCTACCCTTAACTGCAAGTTTTGTAATATGTCATTTGCACAGCGAGGCAATGCAAGACGACATGAAGCAAGATGTGAATTTAACACTGTGAAGAATATGTATACATGCAGCAAATGTGACAAGGAATTCATAAGGAAAGAGAGACTTGCAACTCACGTTAACAAGTGTAATGGCCAGGCAGCTCATGCCGCCAAATGCCCACCTCTTGATTAGCAGCCTGTAGCCTCACAACAGCAGCAGCACTACTTTGCATTTCAACGAATCGCTGTGACTGGAGACACTAATGTAAATTGGTTCATGTTCATAAAAACAAATTTCATTCAGTGCTAACTTGAAGATCTGTGTAGTTGAAAACATTAGTGGCACATTGAAAATTTTTTGAACATATTTGAATACTATGTAAGAGATAATAATCTGTCAATTGACCCACAAAATACGAGAGCAAGACACAGTAAAGTTAAGTTTATGGCTGCATGGCAGCTTTGTAAAACCAGGTCCATTTCTATATATATATATATATATCCTTCCTAATATTATAAATGCGAAAGTTTGTGTGAGTGTGTGTTTGTTACCATTCAGCTCCATAACAACTGAATGGATTTTTATGAAATTTGGTATGAAGGTACTGTAGGTCCTAGAGTAGGACGTAGGGAATTTTTTATCCTGGAAAATTGTACGGTTCCTGTGAAATAACAACAAAATGTAATTCTCCAACGGCTGGGAACGTGACAGAAAAATTTTTTTCCCCTGGTGTTAGAGTTTATCAGGCCGCCCAAGGACCTCTGAAATGGCTTGACAACTGCTATCAATCGATAACAACCGGTTCCAAATATTTAACGTGCCCTCCGAAGCCCGGAAGCGCTCAGATGTTGTGCCACTAAACGGTCACCCATCCAAATGTGTGCCGCTGGGAATGTTGCTTGACTTTGGTGATTGATTAAGATACCTCAGCCAAGCGCAAAAAGTAGTACCTAGGTACACTTATTTCCTAAAGCTACAACTTGATGAAACTCATGTTTTGATTTTCATACATTGATGCTTGAAAGCGGAAATGTGGTAACGACGCGATAGTTGCACAGATACACTCCAAAAACAATACCCTACTTTGTGGCTATCAGGTAAATAATATTTCCTTCCTTTTGGGATGCCGTAATCAGTTAAAAACTTAGGCCAACATAGTATAATTTAATAATTCTGTTTTCACATATATTAATTGTCTTTTCCCAATTTATTTATTAGTGTATCACTGTTAAACTCAATTGTATCCGGGCGAAGCGGGGCAGGTTCGCTAGTTCGAAATAAATGCATATCACAAAATTAATTTTTACATGAAAATGTTAATAATTATCTCTTAAATACAGTAGAACCTTTTTTATAATGAATCTCAATGGAACACTTTCTATTTTCACTATGTAGGGGAAACTTCACATGTACACATGTTTTGAAATAATATACGATACTGATATACCATATTTACGTATGCAGAGTACTTTATAATGTTAATAACCTGTGGGAAAGCATTTTATAACTGAAAAACGGAATACAAAAATTTTTAATATAAACCTTAGTCAAACTGAAATACATTGTAACCTGTGTAAATAATTTTTCGAGGGACCAAAATAAAAAATATATTGATGAATGTTAACAAGCAATGCATACAGACTCGATCATCATTGGGAATTCAGCATCTGGTTTACTGGTGTGGGTGGGTGCTAAATGTCACAGAAAATAATAGCAAAAAGACAAAATAGCCATGTTCATATTAGAAACGCAAAGTATCTAGAATTTCTTGAGACAGAAAATCCACATTGTGGTTGGTCACCCTCCTCTTTAAGCAGCCTTTCCATAGGTGTGTGTGTTTATGCAAGCAAAGTGATGTCACAGGCATGCAGTGGTTTCCACTCCCAACTGTGATATCAGGCACGACATCTTGCTCATCGAATGAGTCAGAGAGAGAGAGAGAGAGAGAGAGAGAGATTGGAAAGGCCACGCACAACTGCGAAAACAATCCCTCTCTCTCGTTACTTCTTTCAGTGTCTACCTGGTAGATTGTTATCTCCGCAATGTGGAGCTTGGGACAGAAACTACAAACTTTGTTTGAAAAACAGTGAGAGCTCAGCATCATTTCCACTAAGGCTTTAGTTTCCGGGTGGGCTTCATTACACGTTACAACTTTCAACATCGGCAAATTCTTCACAANTAAATGTCACAGAAAATAATAGCAAAAAGACAAAATAGCCATGTTCATATTAGAAACGCAAAGTATCTAGAATTTTTTGAGACAGAAAATCCACATTGTGGTTGGTCACCCTCCTCTTTAAGCAGCCTTTCCATAGGTGTGTGTTTATGCAAGCAAAGTGATGTCACAGGCATACAGGGGTTTCCACTCCCAACTGTGATATCAGGCACGACATCTTGCTCATCGAATGAGTCGGAGAGAGAGAGAGAGAGAGAGAGATTGGAAAGGCCACGCACAACTGCGAAAACAATCCCTCTCTCTAGTTACTACTTTCGGTGTCTACCTGGTAGATTGTTATCTCAGCAATGTGGAGCTTGGGACAGAAACTACAAACTTTGTTTGAAAAACAGTGACAGCTCAGCATTATTTCCACTAAGGCTTTAGTTTCCGGGTGGGCTTCATTACACGTTACAACTTTCAACATCGGCAAATTCTTCACAAGCAGATTCGAGTTGGCACAGCTCTACAACCACTCAAAACGGGAATGTAAATTTTGAAGAAAATCTTCCGTTTGTCTATCTCAAACATAAAGAAATATTATTTGACAAGCAAATTTGTGCATGGTTCTCCATCTTCAATCTGTGTAAAGCCCTCAATACCAAAGCACTAGTTGGACCTGTAACTAGCATATATGGACACGGACAACTTTAGTTGTCTATGGAGTATGCAACTCCAACTTTTACAATGATTTAACCAATAATGAATTTAAAGTGAATTTTGCACCAACACCTACCCTNAGTTGTCTAAGGAGTATGCAACTCCAACTTTTACAATGATTTAACCAATAATGAATTTAAAGTGAATTTTGCACCAACACCTACCCTGTCGACGATCCCTGCTGTTCTGAGAAAAACTAGAAAGCTTTTGACAAATTCAATAATGAATGTGGAGGGAACGTTTTGACAGAATTTGTGGAGTTGAGGCAAACTTAANCTGTCGACGATCCCTGCTGTTCTGAGAAAAACTAGAAAGCTTTTGACAAATTCAATAATGAATGTGGAGGGAACGTTTTGACAGAATTTGTGGAGTTGAGGCAAACTTAATGCATACAGAAGCAATGAAAAAGTTACAAAAAGGGCATCCAAAAGTGCGTAGTCAAGAATAAAATTTAATTTCAAGATTTTATATTAGTATTAGAGCAACAGCGTTCAATGAGAGTAAATGTGCATATAATGGTACACCAGCATTAGTTATACAGGATGAGTTGGTAATATGTACTAGCCTGGCGTGAGTGGAATCCTTAGGACAAATAAATAGGGAAACATATATGCGACATAGGGGCTAAAGTGATTTCTAAAGGTGGTAAACACCCTGGAACGTTGTGACTGGAAATGTGCTATGCAACGATAAATTGGTAACCACTTGCGACCAAGCAACAAAAATTGGCACACAGGCAGGTTACCACACAAAACTGCATTATGGAGAGTACACCCCTTCATATATTAAACAGNAACAAAAATTGGCACACAGGCAGGTTACCACACAAAACTGCATTATGGAGAGTACACCCCTTCATATATTAAACAGAGGTTGGCACCCTCCAATTGCTTAGAAATTTTTTACCATGCATCTGAAGTAATTTGACATTACATGTTAGTAATCAGCATGCAAAAAGCAATTTAAAAAAAGGCTGTCTTGGTAGTAACTGCTAATCCCTACCATTTTCTGAGAAATCACATCTTTAGTTGGAAAGTAGATAAGTGGTTGCCTGGTAGGTAGGCAGCCTGTACCACTGTCATGCTTGATGTGTGAACTGATACCCTGGGTAATGTCCCTGTCCTAAGGCATCAGGTTTATAAGATTATAGAAGGCTGAGAAGTTACTGCGGACAAGTGTCCCATTGCACTGGTTCCTGTTATCGTACCAAGTGGCGACAAGGTTGCCTGCTTGCTATCATTGCATTGGCAGTTTACTCATAAGACAATTCTTCACAACGTGTGTGATGGAATGGAGTNAGGCCACATTCTTGACAGTTGACAATCGCCGTGTCTTTTCGTTTATGTATCCATTCGCCATCAACAGGCGTGTCAATAATAGGCTTTGATGTGGCGAGTCAGCGCATCCAGCAGGTGCTGCTCCGTGTGGCAATTGGTGAACTGCTTGGGTGGCGCTGCATTCGTAAACGGAACTTGGTGGACGTGTGNAACAAAAATTGGCACACAGGCAGGTTACCACACAAAACTGCATTATGGAGAGTACACCCCTTCATATATTAAACAAGATTATAGAAGGCTGAGAAGTTACTGCGGACAAGTGTCCCATTGCACTGGTTCCTGTTATCGTACCAAGTGGCGACGAGGTTGCCTGCTTGCTATCATTGCATTGGCAGTTTACTCATAAGACAATTCTTCACAACGTGTGTGATGGAATGGAGTATACTGTGTACCATATAAGAAGGCCACATTCTTGACAGTTGGCAATCACCGTGTCTTTTCGTTTATGTATCCATTCGCCATCAACAGGCGTGTCAATAATAGGCTTTGATGTGGCGAGTCAGCGCATCCAGCAGGTGCTGCTCCGTGTGGCAATTGGTGAACTGCTTGGGTGGCGCTGCATTCGTAAACGGAACTTGGTGGACGTGTGTAGGGTCGTTCGTAAACGCGGTGCACGAAATATATGTTACTTTAAAAATTATACAGAGCTCGCGGGAAAATAAAATTATTTGTATATGCGCGTGAATACGTTATTTTAAACAACAAAACTATAACATGTTTCTGGGTGTAGTTCGGGATATGGATAACAGATGGCACGGAACGGCATATTGCAAATGATGGTGCGCTTTTAACTCACAAGATGGCAGCACCTGGTTTGAGAGTCTGGAAACTTTGGATTTTTTCGTCACATTTGGATACGTATCGTTTTATTGTGCATCTCATTTTGAACACCTATACATTACTATTTTATCACGAAGTTTCGTTTCTAAAACTAAAAACTGCTGTTTTATGACCACGTAAAATAAAATGTATTAATTAATCTACGAACTCTTTCTTATCCGCGTATCTTCTGCTTGTGTGATGTGCTTCGGCACTGCTCTCAGAATAGCCAACGTAATATTAACTTTTGTTCGTTCGTGCATCAGCTGATACAGGATTTTGTAAATGGCAGGTTATTTGTTTTCAATATATTAGGTTGCCACTCACTGACTGTCAGAAAGTGGCCTTCTTATATGAAATGAACTATAATTAGGAACTGACGAACATGCATCTCACGTATGGTGAAATGTTGTGTAATGCAACTATGCGTCGTTGATACACCAAAATGTTTCCAGCCCGATATTTACCATATGCACATACATTCATGTCAGTTCATCAGTGTGTGCATGANGATACACCAAAATGTTTCCAGCCCGATATTTACCATATGCACATACATTCATGTCAGTTCATCAGTGTGTGCATGAAACAGGAACTGTACATCCAAGTAACTATGATGTTGGCCAACCACTGTTTCCCATGACCGGCCCGTCCGATTACAGTATTGTGTACCAAGGCCAAATTAGGTGAGTCCCAGGTTTCTACGGCATTGTACTATTCACCGATGAAACATCCTTCATGAGGCAAGGTGTCTTCAGCCTTTACAACAAGCATATCTGGGCACACATCAACTCACATCCAATACGTGAAGCCCACTTCCAACATCTGTTTTCTCTTTTGATGGGGATTATCGATGGGATGCTGATTGGGTCTCACATCTTTCTTGCACTGCTATCTTGAGCTTCCTATCGGCACTTCTTGGATGATGACCTATCACAACCACTTGAAGATGTACCACTGAATCTACAAGACGACATGTGCATGCACAAGCACATTATAATTGCACAGCAAGACAGTATATTGATGAGCAGTACCCATCGCGATGGATTGGCCGAGGTGGGCCAGTGGGATGNACACAAGCACACTATAATTGCACAGCAAGACAGTATATTGATGAGCAGTACCCATCGCGATGGATTGGCCGAGGTGGGCCAGTGGGATGGCCACCCAGTTCAACGGACCTAAACCCAGNTGGCCACCCAGTTCAACGGACCTAAACCCAGACGACTTCTACTTGTGGGGTCACTTGAGGGCATAGATGTATGCAACTGACATGGATAATGTGGAAGATCTCTGGTAACGTTGTCAAGATGTATGCTGTACCATACAGACTAATCCTGTATGTTGCAGCATTTGTGCCAGTCATATGAGCGGCGTCACATTCGTTATAGTATGGAGATGGGTGGCTCACACTTTGAGCATATGCTGTAACCATTGTAAACAATTTGCATTTCAAATGTGTTAGTTTTTTCGACCACCCCACACTACCACCTTTTTACTAAGGGGTCATTTACCAGCATTAGGACAAAAATATGAACAAGGTATGTCTTGCATCACTGTGAGTGGTACAGGTTGCCCACTTTCCAGGCATCCACTAATATACCTTCCAACTAAACATGTGATTTCTCAGGAAACTGTAGGGGTTGGCTGATACTACCACAGATACCATTTTTATTGCTTTTTGCATGTTGATTACCAACATGTCATGTCAGATTACTTCAGGAACAAAGTTCTAATCAATTAAAGGTGGGCCAACCCCTATTTAATGTATGAAGAGATGTACATTCCATAATGCCGTTTGGTAAATGTTTGCTTTAATGCCAATTTCCATTGCTTAGTCGCAAGTGATTTCCAATTTATCGTTGCATAACAGATTTCCAGTTGCAACGTTCCATGTCATGTACTACCCTCAGAAATTACTTAAGCCCCTATGTTGTGTATATGTTTCCCTATTTATTTGTCCTAAGGATTCCGCTCATGCAGGGTTAGCATACATTTACGACTCGCCCTGTACTCAAGAAAGTATAAATAAATTAGCCCTAACATGTATCAATAATGTCAGCTAATGGTAGTTAGGGTATACACGAGGCCTTATTGAGATAAATAAAATACATCAAGACCATAATATTAAGAATTAAATGATGATGTGAAAAATAAAATAATATGAAAAGTACATTGAATTATAGTTGTATAGGAACAGGTTATATTTTAAATAGCATGCCTTTCCCTGGGTGTGGGAGAATGGGGTCGAGATGCAGTTATCATACCGCCTCTCACTAAGCCCAAGCATAACCTGTGGACGTGCAAGTAGCCATGCCACACTGGACCTGGCACCTGGTGCACTTGGAAGTCGCAGGTGCATAAATCGGAACACCGGTGCAGCGCACCATCATGTCTCCTGGCCACAAGCTGAGAGGGCGACTGCCGTGCAACTCAGAACATGGCAGACACCGCCATCAATTCACCGCCCTTACAACCATGTGGCAGACACTTTAAAGGAATTGTGTTATGTTTCAAAGAGTGCCCACGAGTGAGAGATTGAATTTAAGTCAGTGCAGCGAGTGTTCCAGGGCATGGTCGTTATGCCATAATTATCACCCCAAGTGCAGCACTACATCTCATTCGTGTAAATCNGCGAGTGTTCCAGGGCATGGTCGTTATGCCATAATTATCACCCCAAGTGCAGCACTACATCTCATTCGTGTAAATTGGGATTTGCATAAATATAGGACTGCCATTGGCAGACTACATTATAAAAATCAGTTAATTTTATAAAAGTGTTGAGGGGTATTTGGTTGTGATTTTAATTTAGGTGAAGTTTGAGCTGACCGTACTATAACAAGATGCCAGCAGTCCTGGCTGTTCCAATGAGTGGAGAGCTGGCNGCAGTCGTGGCTGTTCCAATGAGTGGAGAGCTGCCCCCATCGGTGATACGCCCATCATTTTCTTTTTTTATTTAATTATTTTGGTTTTTTGCAGGAATATTTATGTTCACATGTTAGAATAATGTATTGTTCGTTTTTGAAGAAGGAATGGTATCCAACTCTAGACGTTTGTTTATGGCCATCCTGTGTGCTTGCAACCAGAAAACCTTGCCTACCGCGTGTGCCATGTTTCACTCTTGTTTCAAGCTCCTTAGGGTAAAGACGTATGCCAGCGGGAAGACTTCACTTGTGTTTTGAACCGATTGTAGTTTCCACTTTCTTCAATTATCTTAACTGCTTTTCCACATCCTGTCTTCCCCAAAACCCTCCCTTACAGTATGTAGGAGTAAGGGTGGTATTAAATATTTTCAGATTTCTGGACACTGTCATCTCCGGGTGTTTTGTGTGCTGACCTACTGTGTTAGTATGCCACTGCAACTGTTTTCCATGTGCATTGCACATCCAGTAATTTCTGTTAATATTTGTAACGAAGAATGTGTACGAGTCTTGTGTTGTGTTGTAAGTGTATATGTCACACCAAACTGGCTTGAGTAAAACTGCTCTCCAAGAGCAAGTGTTATGTTGTATATTGTGCGTAACATTTGCTAGGCAGCACCGCTTCTCAGTGCAAGGGCGACAGCATATTCTATAAGCAGAACAGTGGAGTTAGTTTGTTATGTCCTCAGTCATTTTGCATGCTACTCTGTGCACACGTAAGTTGTCGCAGGCAAGGGATTTTGGGCCATGCGAACCAGCGTCCCTGAGAACGGTGTCGTTTCTTGCATTCCTAGCATTTTGTGGTGTTATCACCTGTTGCCCCTCAGCACTTGAGCAGTCACCTACGCCAACCACCTTTGCCGGCTGGCGACAGTGGGGATAACGGCAAATGGCACCCATCTTTGTGGCATTGCTCTAAATACATCAGAAAGTACCCCAACAAGATACCTGAGGAGCAAAAATGCACCTAGCAGCTGTAGCCACCATGTGGTCGACCCACCGCCATCTTTGGTATGGATGCAGCAGAGCAGTCATTGGGCGTTCCACATTCCAGCCACCACCCACTAACATGACCTTGCTACCCTTCCAGCCCGGTGTTGCAGCACCTGATCACAGCAGGAAAGAATGGACTGTTCCCACTGCGATGTTATGCATGTCACATTCGTCNGCGAGTGTTCCAGGGCATGGTCGTTATGCCATAATTATCACCCCAAGTGCAGCACTACATCTCATTCGTGTAAATCGGGATTTGCATAAATATAGGACTGCCATTGGCAGACTACATTATAAAAATCAGTTAATTTTATAAAAGTGTTGAGGGGTATTTGGTTGTGATTTTAATTTAGGTGTAGTTTGAGCTGACCGTACTATAACAAGATGCCAGCAGTCGTGGCTGTTCCAATGAGTGGAGAGCTGCCCCCATCGGTGATACGCCCATCATTTTCTTTTTTTATTTAATTATTTTGGTTTTTTGCAGGAATATTTATGTTCACATGTTAGAATAATTTATTGTTCGTTTTTGAAGAAGGAATGGTATCCAACTCTAAACGTTTGTTTATGGCCATCCTGTGTGCTTGCAACCAGAAAACCTTGCCTACCGCGTGTGCCATGTTTCACTCTTGTTTCAAGCTCCTTAGGGTAAAGACGTATGCCAGCGGGAAGACTTCACTTGTGTTTTGAACCGATTGTAGTTTCCACTTTCTTCAATTATCTTAACTGCTTTTCCACATCCTGTCTTCCCCAAAACCCTCCCTTACAGTATGTAGGAGTAAGGGTGGTATTAAATATTTTCAGATTTCTGGACACTGTCATCTCCGGGTGTTTTGTGTGCTGACCTACTGTGTTAGTATGCCACTGCAACTGTTTTCCATGTGCATTGCACATCCAGTAATTTCTGTTCATATTTGTAACGAAGAATGTGTACGAGTCTTGTGTTGTGTTGTAAGTGTATATGTCACACCAAACTGGCTTGAGTAAAACTGCTCTCCAAGAGCAAGTGTTATGTTGTATATTGTGCGTAACATTTGCTAGGCAGCACCGCTTCTCAGTGCAAGGGCGACAGCATATTCTATAAGCAGAACAGTGGAGTTAGTTTGTTATGTCCTCAGTCATTTTGCATGCTACTCTGTGCACACGTAAGTTGTCGCAGGCAAGGGATTTTGGGCCATGCGAACCAGCATCCCTGAGAACGGTGTCGTTTCTTTCATTCCTAGCATTTTGTGGTGTTATCACCTGTTGCCCCTCAGCACTTGAGCAGTCACCTACGCCAACCACCTTTGCCGGCTGGCGACAGTGGGGATAACGGCAAATGGCACCCATCTTTGTGGCATTGCTCTAAATACATCAGAAAGTACCCCAACAAGATACCTGAGGAGCAAAAATGCACCTAGCAGCTGTAGCCACCATGTGGTCGACCCACCGCCATCTTTGGTATGGATGCAGCAGAGCAGTCATTGGGCGTTCCACATTCCAGCCACCACCCACTAACATGACCTTGCTACCCTTCCAGTCCGGTGTTGCAGCACCTGATCACAGCAGGAAAGAATGGACTGTTCCCACTGCGATGTTATGCATGTCACATTCGTCCTTCCTGAGCCAAGTTGTCCTGCTGCCATTGCGCAGCCACCACGTCCACTTTATTATGGACTCTCCACACCCCAAACAAGCTTCCGACTCCACAGCAAGCGAGGAGTGTTGGGAGTACACTTGGCCGGCCTACTCCTATGACACCACCGGAGTCAAGTCCTGCCTTCATGCCCTCAAGAGGTAACTTTTGAGGGTGTGATAAGTCAGGCCGGCTGACTATGTCCAGAAGAGTCCCCAGTAATAAGACTATGGTGTTTTGAATATAACAAGGCTCTCCTTGAAACAACACATAATAAATACAAGTGGTTATAAAACTTTTTAAGCTTCAATATATTTATCATCATCAAACATCAGCATAGATTGTACAAAATTTCAAATGGCTTACAAGCCTTACACAAAAGAGTGATTAAGCCACTTATACACAAAACACTAATTCAATCACCCAAAAAAAAAAACAGATTGTTGAAAATTATTAAAACATCATATTAAGACATTACATTAAAACGTAACAATTAAATTATTAATAAAGCCTTGAGAAAGGGAGGCACCCATCCGGCCTATCAAAGCCCCCCAAACTCGCAATTGCTACTAAAAGGCATTTGACTAACCGAATACAACAACAAAACCAGTCTTAAGGGTTGCATTCAAAGGATGTCACAATTAACTCCAGATACAAAAATGGTCATATAAAAAAGGGGTGCCCAAGTCAATGAGTGCAGCGTTTTCAAACTACGTTTTGTGATCCAAATCAGTTGGTTCACACAAAGCCCCATTCAAAAATTCAGAAACGACCAAAAAAAATCACACTATCAATATCTA
Source organism: Clitarchus hookeri (assembly GCA_002778355.1). Classification (NCBI taxonomy): domain Eukaryota; kingdom Metazoa; phylum Arthropoda; class Insecta; order Phasmatodea; family Phasmatidae; genus Clitarchus; species Clitarchus hookeri. The sequence goes on from NQII01002765.1 coordinate 188,531, forward strand.
ACTACACCTAACATTCTAAAAACAAGACTAGTAAAACCAGGGCAACATGCCATGAAGCGGCTCACAAAACACAATTTAGAATGGCGCCCAAAACTGAAATTTTGAAGTTGAACCAACAACACTACTACTATCTGAAATTTACTGAAACAACTAAACCATCATATACAGTAATTAAAAAATACAAAAACTCACTATAAAAAGCACCAAGACACTGCACCCATGACTCACCTAAGTAACGTTGCCCATTAAAACAACATACCCAATTACACGTTGTTAAGCGATGAGAGGTAAAAAAGGAATGACCCCAGCTCAAGAAATTCAAACGTCCTGAGACACAGAATCATCAAACACAGATGTGCAAAGTTTTAGGGGGGGGGGGGAGAAGGCATAGAAGTAGCAGCAAAGGAAGAAATTAGGGGAGACGCCTGAGCACGCTGACGAGAACGAGAGCAGAAACAGCATAGACAGCGCTTATACAAAGTTCAAACCAAACATAGATAGACACAACAGTACATCACAGAGTCTCAAAGACCACACGAAGAGCGAAGAATCATGTCTTACAAACAGATAGAAAATAAGTCTTCAGGTACAGTATCTCAAAGTATGAAAAACCCACAATTAGGTAACAGTTTACTAATAACAGAAGACAATATCTTGACATCATCAATAAGTCTGTTAACTCATAGGTATGAAGTAAAGTTCAATGCAATCGCTTGCACCAGTGAACAGTTCAGTGCAGTGAAAGGTGTTCCCTGGAACAATAAACACTGAGCTCTAGCCCTGGGAGTATCCGGAATAGATATCTTCTTGGCCATGCATGCATGGAGGGCTGCATTCAGATGACTGCAGGCGCAGCATTGGCAGGATTTGACGGCTTGAAGAACAGCTGCGATTTGCCAAAGGTGCAGGTGGCAGGCGGCTCCAAACGGTTCTCAAGGCAGTGGGATGTAAACTAAGCTGGGCTCGAAGGGAAGGGGGGGTGTAAGATTCCAAGCCAAAACAGGATTACATGGGAAAGGAGACATGTGCATTTACAAATATCATAATTCTCTAACCAATGATACAATTTATAAGGTTCACCCACTTTCTCACAAACCCATTAGCTACGATAGTGATATTCTTTAAAAAGGTTAATATGGGCTTTACGATATTCTCGTGTTGAACCTGGATGAGCTAACATAACAGTATTAGGGGCGAGAAACTTACAGATAATAAACAGGCCCACGAACTTTGTAATCAACTTTGAGCCCAAGTCTCTGCTACTATCAGGCAAAGTGAAATTTCTACAGAAAATCTTATCCCCAACACTAAAAGGTACAGAAACCCTAAGATGATCAAGGCGGGTGACATATTTCTGTTTTGTGCAGTGAAACGACTGCACACCCCTGTCCGTAGGCAGTCCCGGTCAGTATTACTTAAGGAACTAGGTGGGGAAGGGATATTACAAATATTAAGCAAAGGATGACTCAAATGACCTAGGAAGAGAAGAACAGCAACCCCCGTAGAACTGTGCAACGCACTATTAAAACCAAAACTAATAAAATTCAGATCCTTGTACCAAGCTGCCTAATCTTGATTATAAAAAATAGTCTTAACATGCTTTCAAATTTTTATCAAACTACTTTATCGCCCAGTAAAAACACATATATTTAAACAAATATGACTGAAAATAACGCACATTATCTGCAGGTGCTCCAACAATCTTCCAAACCTTTTCTGAAAGAGCCTTGACAATACTTGAAGCCTTCATATTGTGCAAAGGTAGCAAAATCATGAACTTTAAGAATGTGTTCGATAAAATGAACACAGAAATATTTCCCTTTCGTGGGCAAACCAGAGGACCAAGTATGTCGAGATGAACAACCTGCCAAAGATATTCCGGTATTTGAAGAACTGAGTAGCCAAAATTTGATTGTTTCGCTTGCGTACATTTTTGACAACTAGACACGTGTGCACATTACCAGACACTTTGACACACTAGCCAAGACAGCAGTATCTTCATCCTTCCTAAGTAAACTTTGTAGTCTGTGTTTTAGTAAAAAAAAAAATGTCGGCCTTTCAATACCTATATTATCTCTTTGTTTTATGTACGCATCAAAAATACATAGCACTTCATCTAATTTTATCTTTGAACCGTCCATATCAAACATATTGAATATTTATATTGCTTCATCATTTTGGAAACATTGCGACTTTCTTTGTTTCTGAAGCCTCATCATTTCCAGATGCAGTGAGAAATAACCAGAACTTTTGTTTTAAAATTGTTTGCTGCATCTTCATTTAAAACTAATCCACTTGATGGGTTGAAGTTTTCCATTTTGAGGTTTTTGTTTGCTACCACAAAAGTAAAACTATTACCACTGTGTCTGTTTGCGTACACCACAATATCATAACAAATCCACGCATCACCTCCGTAGCCATTTTAACTGGTATGCTTGCCTTGCAGAACTTACAGTGATAAATCATATTGGAACTATAAAGCCTCACAATTGAATAAGTACATATTATCAGGTAATTCATCCCGTTTCTGACACCGTGTTTCGTGGCTTGTTTGAAATAGTGGCAGTCTTTTTACAATCATCTTTATTTCTTAGATGCCTCCACACATCTCGTTACAAACAACTTCCAATCGACCCTGCACTTACAATGCTGCCAACCTCCACATACCAACATCCATATGTTACACTGTATATTTGTTGTTATCTAATGCCTTTATATATATATATATGTATATAAAGTAAATTCTGTAATTGCAGATTTTGTGTTCCTCCCTTTCATGAATCCGTGTTGGAATTGATTTAGTAATTTTTACTTGTCAAGGTGCTTAATAAGTCTATTTTTCATTACTAGTTCAAATATTTTGGATATAACTCTTGGAAAAGAAATTGATCTATCAATTTTTTTTTTTACTTGAACAATGGTATAACCTTAGCTATTTTTAAATCATTAGGGAAGAGACAGCTTAGAAATGATTTATTAAGTAAAAATACCAGAGAGTTCAACAGAAAATGGCTATTCGTCTTAATTATCCTACTAGGAATCCCATCTATCCCCGTCAAATTCGAATGAACTAAAGTTTTAATACATTTTTCAACCTCTTAATCAGATACGCGAAACAGCATCATTGAGGGTGTAGGATGTATTCTTATTGGTAGACCATTGCCTTTATCTTTTATGGACGGTTTTGAGAATTTGAAAGATTTTGTGCAACTGTTGTAACAATTCATATACCGTAATTGGCAGTGGTTTTTGCATCAGTTATGATGATGCCTTCAGTATCAAATAATTCAACTATAAGTCTATCATTGACATTGTTATTAATTTCTGATTTAATAACTTGCCACATTGTTTTACATGAAATTTTATATGCATAAATTAATTGTTGAGTTAGTTTTTTAAGCTATTTTTAAAAACTGTGTGTGCGTGTGTGTATGTATGTATGTGTGTGTGTGTATATATATATATATATATATATATATATATATTTATTTATTTATTTATATATATTTATATGTATGTACAGCAGTAATTCAGGAAATCTGGTGTTTTATTTGTTAAATTCATATTATTTAATAATTTTATTTTGTGGCTTGACACTTTTATTCTTTTGGTTACCCAGCTTTTAGGTTTTGTACATTGTGTTTTAAAAGTAAACACTTTCTTTGGAAAACATCCTTCAAATAACAAACTAAGAATATTCATAAAATATCAGAAACTTTCAATTTAGTGCTACCTAGTGTAATGATATACCATGTTTGCTCCTGTATATAGTTACTAAATTTTCCAAAGTTATTATATGAAAAGTGTCGTTTAAAAAAGACAAATTTCATTTTGACTTTTTGAAATTTCCAATTTAATATCCATTGTTTTTACACTGATAAAAGCATGGTCTATAACTGTTTTAGAAGTTTTAGTTTCTCTAGTAGGAGATTAAAAGACAGTTTTCAAGCCAGCGCTGGTTAGCAAATTAAGATAATCTTTCTTAAATTGGCCACTACTACTAAAGTCAATAGTCATGTTACCACACAAAATTATTTCAGCATTTTCATGATACAACTTATATAGTACTAACAGCTTTAATTTCTAAAAAAAATTAATTTTTCTCAATTTGGAGATCTTTACATACTCGTACATATTATTATGATCTTGTGTGTAGTTTTTAATTAATTGACTTGAATTGCGGAAATTTCAAATCTCTTTTTTATACTGTTTAACATTAAGTCATTTCTACTAATGAAACTAATATTATCCTTAACAAATATACATACACCGCCATTTTTTAAATTACTACGACTTAACAACTTCTCAATATATAATCTGTCAAACAAACATTTTGTATTTGTTAGTAATTATACCATTGTTCACTAAAACATATGTTTGGGCATACTTCATGTCATTAAGAAATACCTCTATATCAAGCAACTTGTTATTTAGTTACTGTACATTTTGATAATATACAGTAGAATCCCGATAATTCGTATTGTCAAGGGACTGAATGTTAAATATGAATTATCGAGATATTCAAATTAGCGGGATTACCAATAATCGGGAGCAAAAAAAAAAAACATAACGAGATTAATGCAAATTTGCATTAATATGTAATGCTAAATGCATGGCTACATATTATGTATACATATGTACTGTATATATAAATCAATAATTACACCAATAAAAAACACATTAAAAATTTACGTTTAAAAAAATCTGTAATTTTCTTTTGGTGCAAGCCTTGCAGACGGGTATTGTCGATGGCTTTGTCAAGCATGTTCAAAGCAGAAAATACTTCATCGCCAACGTCTGATTTCGCTAAGAAATGGCGCACGTTGTTGATGTATTGTTTAGCCACTTTAGGTGTAATTGTCAGAACATCATCTTCGTCATCACCTTCACCATCAATGTCCTTAGATGGAGCAAAAATTTTGTCATCAGTTAGAATCCCCGCTAGGCCATCATCAAAATGGAAGAAATCTTCAAACGTTATAGAATTTTCTTCATTTTGAGGGAGACGATTCCAATTCACAGGGCATTCTAAGTCTTGTTCAGTAACTGCTGATGAAAGTTCCACCTCCGTGAATCCACAATCACGAAAACTGTTTTTTATTGTGCTTTCGCTAACACTTTGCCATGCCTTGTGAGCGATGTTCATGGCTGAAAATAAGATGATTTTATGATCCTTCCCATCCTCGGTGCTGTCAAGTAGTTGCATCACTACTTCCTTGCGGTAAAAGGTTTTGAACGTTTTAATTATGCCCTGGTCTAGAGGTTGCAGCTTAGAAGTAGTGTTGGCAGGCAAAAACACAACATTAACAAGACTGAGCGGTGGGGTATTGTTGTGGGTCGTACAATTATCCGTGAAATGTAGAATTTTTCGCTGCCTTTTCTCCATATCAGCATTCACTGATCGTATCCATTCCTTGAATAATTCACCCGTCATCCACGCTTTTTTGTTTGCACGATAGGTCATCGGAAAAGTTTTTATGTTTTTAAAACATCTTGGCTTGGCTGATTTGCCTGTCATGAGCGGTCTTAATTTCTCAGATCCATCCATGTTGGCGGCCAACAATATGGTTACACGTTCTTTATTTTTTTTTTCCGCCATGACATTTTTCTTCCTTAAAACACATTGATCGGTCGGGGAGACACTTATAAAATAACCCCGTCTTATCAGCATTAAAAATGTTGTTGGGCTCATAAGAATCGATTATTTCTCCCAATTCGTCTTACCACTTAGAACAAACGTCGGCCGATACACTCGCACTTTCCCCACTAATCTTCTTAAATTTTATGCTCTGCCTTTTTTTAAACCTATCAAACCAACCATCACTCGCACGAAAGTCTTTAATTCCCATTTTTTCTGCTAAAACTTTTACTTTTTCTCTTAAAATGTTTCCTCCAACTGGTACATTCGAATTCCATGCTTGCGCAAACCACTTTCTTAAATTCTCTTCTAGTTGTGGATACTCACCAGTCTTAAAGCGCTTTACTTTGATGTTTGATGTCTGGGAGGCGATCTTGTCCTTGTTCTTCAGAATTGATGTTATTGTGGAAGGAGGAACGTTTATAACGTTTGGACACGTCAATTTGTTTATCACCACCGGCCACGGCGTTAATGATTTCTTTTTTTTCTCTAATGGAAAGACACTTATTAGCTCTTTTCGGAGGCATGGCTAAGACCGAACTGACTAACTTTTCACTCGCTCTGCTCCTTCGTCCCTTCTCAAAACCGTAGACCGGACTGCAAGGCGCCTCTTAGTTCTGAGAATCACAGACACATCGCCTCACAGCCTACTCGGCTTCATTACCTGCCCTTCAAACCCTCCTATGTCCCTCAGTACCCTTCCGGTCTTTTTTACCCTGCCCAAATTGCATAAATCTAGAGCTGGTGTAGAGTCTAGGGTTAAAAACATTACGAGTTAATGAGATTTTTAAGTTTTAAATAAGAATTATAAGACGTTTTAATTGAGCTTGAGCACCAAAATAAATACGAATTATCAAAGGGACAGGAATGTTGTGTGTGTGTGGGTTTTTTTTTTTTTTTTTTTTTTTTTGTGCGCGAATTAGCGGGATATACGAATAATCGGGAAGCGAAATGTCGGGATTTCACTGTATATTAATATCCCGTTTTTTTTTATTTTTCTATAAACCTTAGTGTTTCATTTCTTTTGTTTATACATTTATCATCATATGAGCCAGTATTTGTGTCAACCATTATGTTGTACGAAGACTGCATACATTTATTATCAGCAATCATTCTAATTTAGGCAGTTTTCCTTATAATATTTCAATGTAATGAGTGGAAACTTTGAAGCACAAGTCTTAATTAAAAGAAGTAACTTTTTACATAATTCCACGTTACCTAAATGGCTGAGATGTTGCCCATGAGTGATAAAACAAAGCCTATTAAAATCATGGATTTCAATTATCTGTACATTACAGAAATGCTTACAAAGTGTGGACAGTTTAATATTTGCATCAGTTATTTCAGTGTTTATATATGGCATGGTAGTTAAATCTTAGCATTTAGGGTATTTTACTACAAGTACATTGGTGTGTGTGTGTGTGTGTGTGTGTGTGTGTGCGCGCGCGCGCGCGTACGTCTCTCTCTTTCTTTCTCTTATATATATAAAAGACAGAACATACTAACCCTTGTAGGACAACAACTTTATGAGATTATTTTACATGTTACCAATAATTTTGGGGAAAAAATCTTTAAAACAGTGAAATTCATCATCATACAAGATCTACTAGATATCTGCATTTCCCTTCAACCTCCTTATCATTGTACCAAAAAGGATTTAATTTCTCTGTAATCAAAATATATTATTGCCTTCTGCAACAGTACAAAGACATGTGCATGAGCATGTCTATTTAAACGAAACGTAGAACTATTCTTGCTTTTGAATACTTTTTATTATGTGGAATAGTAATTTTAGTTTTTAATTGCTAATACATCTTATAATAGCTTTAAGATTTTGAGTCCTATATATTTCATAATTTCTGAATGTTATTTATGCTTTCTGTATTACTGTATATGCAGTACTTCTATTTTGTGGCTTTTGTAAGACCAGTGCATCATCTGTTGTGCGTAAATGTATGTGTTAAATGTGCTATGACCTATGGCATGCTCCATATCAAGAAGCGTTGTAAGGGATCACCTGGAGTGCACCTCAACAAAAAACGAATAACAGTTATCACCTGGTAATATCATATAAGAGGAACGAATGTTGAACTCATGACGTTATATTGGCAGGATGCTTGTTTGGTGGTTCCGGAAGCTCGGCGTATGTTGTTCTTGTACTCGACTACTGTTTTTCTTATGAAACGTCATAAACCCACTGTAATATGTAAACAAGAACGGTACCAGTTCCCTTTATTGTGGCTTTGTAGAATGTAGGCGGGAAAGAGGATCTTTTTTATTCATGTACAAAGTATTTACGTGAAATTGTGTATTCAAACCTGGATTGAACACAATGTTACAACGTTATAAGTAAAAAAAAAAACAATGTGTGGAGTCTACATTACATTGGTCCGTGGTGATTTTAATTTCAGTTTTACTTTGACATTTTCATCACGAAGAAATATCTTTGATTTTCCTAATGCTCATTGGTGGGGCGAACACTCAAAAATCACTTGCGATAAGCATGTGTTCTCCAACTGTTCACTCATAAGAGTATAAACGTAGAATTACCTTTGCAATGACAGGTGTGTAAAAAACATCATAAATAAACATGTAGCTGAGAAATTCAAAATAAAATGATCCAATAGACATTCCGCAAGTACCGACTTAAAGGCAACCTTGTTAGATCAAATATATTTGTTTGCTTACTAGTCAACTCTGTACTTACGTTGTAAAAAAATCACAATACATATTAATTTTTAGTATACAAATTACAGCAAGCATAAAGTGCACGTAAATCCACAACCAATATCACGCTAAAACGCCACATGTTAATTGGAGTTGTAAAAGGAATTGTTTTTCTTCTGGGTTGTTTATAACCCATAACTCCACACTGTAACGAAGCTTGCAGGTCATTTATAAAAAACTGTCCATTAAATTTTTTTGATTACGTCTGTTCACAAATAAATACTTTCCTTTATTTTCTCTAGCGAATGTATGTGATGAAAATAATGCTGCAACCAAAAACGTTTAGTTAGTTGTGTTTTATATCACAGAGACTCCCAGTTTCTGAAAAATACGAAAGAGGCGTTTGATCAAAAGAACGTCATTCTATATTTTAGCGGAAGGTGCAACAAAACGTACAGGCAATTAATCGTGGTGTTTCATTATGTGAGACGGGGAAGAAATTTCCAGTTTCAAAGGCAGCCTTGCATCGTTACCTGGCGTGGATTAAAGCTGTATGCGAATGGGACGCTAAGGCTTCGAGCGAAGTCAGTTGTTTTTACGGTCAATGAAAATTATGTACTTTTGTATGTTTGCATGTGTCTTCTCATAGGACGTGTTTAAAAAGGAATGCCCGTAATGAAAAAAGTTATTCATCACAATAAAGAGTAAGAAATAAAACAGTTTTACAGTTTTCGCACTCTCACCTATTTGTTTGCCTAAAGACCCACGCGTTCTTAAACCACCTATGAATCATTCACTTTAACTGCTGGTATCAAACTATATAGGCTACCTGTAAAGACCAAAACAATTTTTTCCAATAGTAAACGTTACATCAACATATTCAAGTAATTGTGTACAAGCTGTCTGAGATTGTTCCAGAATTTTGAGTCACACCGCTGGGCTTTTAAAGAAATATTGCGCTTCAGTCTACAATGTGCTAAGACGACACTAAATGATTTCACGATGCAGGTATAATGGAGTGATTCCCCACACCTGGCTGCGCCATACCAACGTCGCAGAGCTGCTGGTTATCCTCCGAAGGTGGTTGTATTGGTTAAGACTTGCACTGCTTCCCCATTCATTTTTCTCGGCTGCCAGTGTGTTGATAGTAGAACTCCACTGCTGAATAAATTCCTGCAACTTCTTCAGTGCACTCCTCTTGTTCTCAACATTGTCCACTCTTCAACTATGCTCCTTACCCTGTGATTTATACGGTTCACTATTTCATTTACACTGTCCATTCTTTCATTTACACTCTCATTACACTTTCTTCCACACGGTCAATTCTAGTATTCAATTACTCGCTAATGCCTTTTATTTTCCTTTCTACATTTTCATTTACTGTGTCTATTTGAAATCTTCCAAATCACTTACACTAGTTATTTGGCTATTTACGTTATTGTTAACACTTTCTTTTACACTATTAATTTGAGTATTTACATGCTCCCTCAAGCTATTTACGGTCACACCAACCATTTGCCTATCTAGCCCCTCAATTAATGCTCTAATGCTCCAAGTGCTTCATGTTTTGCAGACATTTTTCTAGTTAGCATTCACTGCAATGGTTGTACAAAAAAAATTTTTTCTCATGCGAGATATTACAATTTACCAGTTTTTTTTGTAACATCTCTAATACTACCATATTTTCTAACTTGATTTAGAATGTATTAACTAATAATTGCTGCCATCCCACTTCTACCACCAGTAAAACAAAACGTAAGATGGGCATATACGAGTTTGTGTGGAATAAAGGTCTTAATAAAAATAAAATAACTAAATTTAATTCTTAATTTATTTATAATGCTATAGATAATAATAACATCTTATTTACAATGTCAAACTATCCATCTCCAATGATACTCTTGTTATTCTCAGTGAGCACACTATTTAATGTCTATCTCAATTGTAATTAAAATCCTTATCACTGCTTGTATATTGATTACTATCAATTCACACATTATGTACCAACATTCAATATGTTTATTGCCATCATTTCAAAAGTCTCATTCACACATCCAGTTCAGTATTCCCACCTGTCAGTCTTATCTCTCCTCTGTACCAATGTTTGCAATCTGCAGACTTCGCTCACGCTGGTCACTGTCGCAACCAGTTATCTCTTTATTGGCTCATCACCTTGTTGTCTTTGCGCACGTGGCGTACAATATTCCAAACTCTAAAACTGTCTGCTCAGAGGTCCATTGTGGCTTAAATAGTTTCACTGTCACAATCTAGAAGTTTCCTTCACCCCTATTCCTGCTGAGAGATGCTAGGTCAACAACCAAAACATTCTTCCAATGATAACCCCAGAAATTCTTTTCGGCATATCTGGTGCCCTTGGCTCCTCACCTTTATAAATATCCATGTGCCGCTCCTCAGGTTACCACTTGCCTTGCCTTTACACACGCCTTCGCTCACTCAGGTGCGACGGGGCAAGGGAAGCAATGCATAGCAGCAAGCGTGCAACAATATATTTGTTTCATAGTAATGTAGTGTACTCCCAGCTAGTTCTCAGAGTGCCTGAAATGCAGGGATACCTTTGCTGCCAATTGAGGTACAAGGTGACCCTTGTAAAATGAGATCTTCGTGCCTGGTATAGGGTGTCGGCAAGATAGAGTGGACTCCCTATTTCATGCTACGGCGCTAACAGCAACAACGGTGTTAGTGTAGTGATGGCATCAGCATCTGATACATATACAGGCGAATTCGCTGTTCATGTGGACTTGTAGAGCATAAACGCTAGCAGATCTAGCAAGACTGCAATGTGGAAAACTGTGGCGAGACTGGCAATACATAAGGCGAGGGCACGCAGCCCATTACATTGCTGTAGGTGTGGCTAGGGTGCAGCAGCCTGAAAAACAGCCCTGGGGGGCTGCATTTAAATAATTTATACCAAGCCAAGGCTGATTGAGTGGGGAGAGAAGCATAGGGGCGAGAGACAGCCGACACTTTTATGCATACAGTACCTGTACCTGACCCACATGGAGCATCCAAGGGGGTGGGAACTGCCACCCACCCAACTTGAGTATGCAGGTACTATGTGAGAGTGGATTGGATTAAGGTGGCAGGGTACCTAATGCAGGTAGTTAAATCGCTGGTAGAGGTGATAAAGGCAACATTGTTGTATAGTTTTTATATTGTTAAGAAAACTCATGCATATTGTGACTGTATGTTACAGGTTTGCTGATGCATCTGCAACATAGAATGCCGCCTTCAAGGTATGCGTGCAACTTCTGTGAGATACCATTTAGTCTACGAAAAAATGGACTTCGCCATGAGCGCACCTGCATCTACAATCCCCTTAGGGAACAAGCATGGATTTGTGAAAAATGTGGAAGAGAAATAAGCCGAAAGGATGGTATGGCCACGCATTTAAGAATCTGTACTGATGTGAGGCGTACATCAACTTTACAATCAAAACTAAACTGCAGTTTTTGTACTTTGTTATTTTCACAGAAAGGCACTACAAGAAAGCATGAAGACAGGTGCCAATTTAACCCTGCAAAGAAGATGTATACATGCAGCGGATGTGACAAGAAATTCACTAGGAAAGACAATCTTAAAATACATGCTAAAAAGTGTGATAGCCCAGTCCCCTCACCTACAATTTTTGATGGATCTAATTTCTCAGATGGAAAAGTCATACCTCCTCCAAGGTATAAATGTAACTTCTGTGGGGTACCATTTAGTCAACGAAAAAATGGACTTCGTCATGAGCGTACCTGCATCTACAATCCCCTGAGGGAACGAGCATGGATTTGTGAAAAATGTGGAAGAGAAGTAGGCCGGAAGGATGGTATGACCACGCATTTAAGGATCTGTACTGGAGATGTTAGGCATGTGCCTACCCTTAACTGCAAGTTTTGTAATATGTCATTTGCACAGCGAGGCAATGCAAGACGACATGAAGCAAGATGTGAATTTAACACTGTGAAGAATATGTATACATGCAGCAAATGTGACAAGGAATTCATAAGGAAAGAGAGACTTGCAACTCACGTCAACAAGTGTAATGGCCAGGCAGCTCATGCCGCCAAATGCCCACTTCTTGATTAGCAGCCTGTAGCCTTACAACAGCAGCAGCACTACTTTGCATGTCCACAAATAGCAGTGGCTGGAGACGTTAATGAAAATTGGTTCATGTTCATAAAAACAAATTTCATTCCGGGCCAACTTGAAGATCTGTGTAGCTGAAAACATTAGTGACACATTGAAAAATGTTTGTATATATTTGAAGACTATGTAAGAGATAATAATCAGCAGATTGACCCACAAAATATGAGAGCAGGAGACAGTAAAATTAAGAATATGGCTGCAGAGCAGCTATGTAAAACCAGGTCCATTATATAAGGTGGCGGACAAATATGCATGTAATACTTTTACAGGAGTGTGCAAAATGTGAATTTCGATGTTCTTTTTTTAATCGAATAACAGAACTTTTGATTAACATGTGAATAGTTTTGAAGTCGAACTGCTACCAGTAAACATTTCATTTCTGTTATATATACAGAGATAAATATAAGTTCACTGACCACACAACAAATCGTTGCCCATAAATAATACTTGCAACTTCAAATGCGGTATATGATTTTTACAAGATTTTATTTTGCTAAAAAGTACCAACAGCTGGTGTTCCAGTATCTTTATAACTTTTGGAAAATGATCATTTCATTCATGAATTAAATGGTGCTCCAAATTCTTGTAAACTTTGATCAAAATTTCCGTAATTAAAATTTATTGTAGTATTCGTTATTTAGTAAAGCCGAGTACAAGGCAAAGAAGTTTTACGTAACATTAAGATTAAAATTATGTTTTGCTTTCATTTTCAATGTAACAATATAACTGAAAATATTTAGTTTCTTACATTTGTATACAGTAATTGTAAATTACTATTGTATTTGATAGGAAAGAAACTTTTTTTTAAAATAAGAAGTCTTCTGTTTAACCATTCCAGCATCTCCTTACCTCCTGTAGGACAGATGAAAAACCATTGGGTAGTTAAGGGCCCCTCACCGGGACTGAACTTCCCCTGCTCTGAGCAGCGGCTGCTTTGGATCGCAATTACGAACCACATTTCATAGTTTTCGAGACCTTGCTTAAGATGGCAAATAAACTCGTCTTTGCCAAGTCCACTGTAGAAGTGAAGTGAGGCTGTGTTTTTTAAATGATGGATGCTGATTGGTAATATTACTACATTGAACTAGTGAAATTTTCTGCAAGATTGCGATAACAAAGCATATGCTAGGTTGAGATATTTAATTACGTAATTGGACGAAAATCTAAATTGTATGCTCTTACATAGTTTTTACAGAACTGTAATTCTACCGATACCATTAATTTTTTAACATAATCCGTATTGTATAACTTAAGTTGCGCCAATTTCAGTTCGAAAACGATGCTAGTATCTTGTTTAGCTCTCTTGTAATGGTACCGATACCGGTAGTCATTTCAACAACATATCTGGGTTAAACTGTTCAATCCCATTTGCTGTAAACCCTGCTATCAAGTTCCTTTTTTAAGTGCTAGGACTGTTGAATTCGTTTAGGCACTTTTTCAAAAGACGAGGAAAACAGTCGTTCTGGATAGGTCCTCGGTTTTTAGCTTTCCACTCATTTAGCCCAAGGAGTGATAAGGCGCCTGTAATCATACTTTTCCAATTTTCTCCAAGCAGCTGCAGAGACAAGCCGCCATACTCCGGAGTGTGGAGCCACATCGTTCGCCGCGTCGCCACCAGAATGCGCCCCCTCTTATACTGAGCTAAGATTCTAGCACTAAGAGAGGTGACCCTCCCTCAGCCTACTGGGAATGGTGAGAGGGGAGTCTAGAATGAACTCACTCCCAGTGACCCCGAGCCAGGGTGGAGGCGATGAGAGGTCGAGGCCTTCGGCCGATGGCCGCCCCATTATCCCCATGCAGTCTACTCCAGATGGCGAGCGTCGCGCCCGGAGGTCTGCGCCAGAGGTAAGCCTGCCATGTGCTCAGGCACCTACTATCCCCTCATTAGGGGGCAGCACAGAAAGTGGGGGGCCTTCCCTCTGTGCTGCGGCCTCTGGTCCGAGGGCCAACTCATCTCTAGCCCCATCACCTCTGCCTTAATCATCTGCTCCGCACTCCGGCCTACTCTCAATCCGTCCGATTTCGTAAACTTCTGCCATTTCTCCATTTCCGCCATCTCTGCAGCCACCACCATCACCTCTCATGGCCCTGCATCGTTTCTTGTACCCATCACCATCGCATCAGACCATCATTCGCATCAACACCACTGCACCGTTCCCCTGGATTCCCACTTCGCCGCCCAAGAGGAGGAAGGATAAAGAGGACTAACAGTCTCTTCACACCTTTCCTCTTCCCTCTCAGACATGCCCACGATCATCTCTCTTGAACACCCCCCCCCCTTCCCCCCACTCCACCTCATCCTGCACACTCATATTCTCAACTCTAGCTCCATCTCAACTCACCCACCTCAAGCATAAACCACCACACCCATGGACCAAGACTGCTTCGTGGTGCCGAAGCGGACTGCCAAGCACTAAAATTCTTCATCTCGCCCTTCCAACACCCACACTCTCCCCCTGAACAATCGCTTTTCGTCCCTGGAATCCATCGCAGACATCACCGACACAATTGCACCCTCACAAGCACTTTCCTATGAATGCCGTCCCTGGAAATTCGCCTCTTCTCGCCCTCCACACCATCTGTGCTGCTTCTCGCCCCACCGTTCCCCCATCACAGACCCCTGCTCCTTTCACACCTACCACCCATCGCCTGCCTCATTTCTATAGCCCAAAACCTTCCAAAACGAACTCGCTGGCCCCCTCCAAGTCCCATACATCCGCTACTGAACCTCATTTTATACTTCCAATGCCCACGACCACGAGTACCTCTTTCAAAAACTCCGTTCCCTCAACTTCTCCTCCTACACCTCTCGCCGTCCTCACAAAAAGCAGGATAGACTCGTTTTCAAATGCCTTCCACTCACCACCACACCGGAGGAGATTGTTAAGGAGCTGACTGCCCTCAACCTCCCTGTTTCCTCCATCATTCGCCTTCGTTCGTCTGACACCACCACCACAGCATCATTCATAGTCACCACCCACAAGGTAGGAGAGGCCCCCTCTCTTCTACCCTCTGTGCTCCATTGGCTGCTGGGTCGTTTCAGTCGAACCCTACAGAGGATCATCCCTCACCCCTCAGTGTTACCACTGTCAAGGCCTGGGCCACTCATCTCTTTGCTGCACCCACTGCCTCCAATGCTTCTGTTGCACAGGGGAGCACTGGTCCCATGACTGCTCGTCCCGGAAGATCCATGCTGCTGCCTCTGCGAGGGACAGCACAAGGCAATCGACCCCACCTGTCCCAACCATGTCCGCTTCGACCAATGCAACCCCCGAACCCCCACCACTGCCACCACAACCTCCGCATCCAACCGCCAGTCTGTCCGTCAGTTCCCACACCCTCAAGGTCAACCTTGGTCTTCCCGTCCTGCACCCGCCACAGCCACTCCCGCGCCCACTCGCCATGCCTCTCACCCTGTCACCCCATTCCCCACTTACCCTGCTCCCAAAATCGCCTCTCTGCTTTCTTCCACCCTGCATCAAGCCCACGCTACCTCCACCACCTCCTCGGAGTCGCTCCGAGAATACATTGACCCTCATTCGTTCCACCATCACTGCCTTACAACAACCCCGAACCCCCAACAAGAAAATTGATGTTCTCCTGAACATGATCCTCCAATTTTGCGATGGATCCCCCTCCCCTTAAATTCCTAATTTGGAACATTTATTCACTCCTCAAGCTCTCCGACCCCTGCGCCCTCCTTTCTAATCACAAGCCGGATGTCGTTTTCATATCTGAAACCTGACACCCCCCTTCCTGCTGCACTTTCCCATTCAGGGTACACCAATCAATGTAGTGACCGGGCAGGTTGTGGAGGTGGGGTTCCACTCCCCCCTCTTTAAGTCCTCCATTTCTAATCAACACCGCACTATCCCCACCTCGCACACGACTGAGGCGGTCGCTGTGAGCCTCTGTGGCCACCCCCTAACTTATCACCCTCATTTCCCTCTACCACCCCCTCAAATTCCATTTTCCGTCCGATTTCATCACCGCCCTTAGCCTTTTCGATGCTCATGTCGTCACGGCTGGGGATTTCAATTATCTACCACCCGAACTGGGGTTGCCCGTCAACCAACTTCCTGAATACCTCCCTTCGCCAACTCCAGCGGTCGCCCCTTCATCTCTCGGTACCTCTCTCCCTCTCTTACTCGCCCACTCATCTCCCTATCATTACCGATGTCCGCACCATCACTGCAGGTTCCTCCGACCACATTCCAGTTTTCGGCCTCCTTCACTATTACCCTCACTTTCCCCATTTCGATTTCCGATCCGCTGATTGTCTCAGCTACCAGACCTCCCTCCACGACTCCTTTGACCTTACTGTCTCCTTCAACTCCCCTGCAGGCATCGTACTAAACACCATCACCATCACTTCAGCTGCTAACACTCTCATTCCCCTCCGCCCTCTCTTAGCACCCCTCCGGAACCCCCTAGGATCTAGAACACACTGTCCCAGCGCAACCGCTTCCATGCCCGATGGCAGTATCCTGTCTCCTACAGGATAGGAGCTCGTACCTCCTGCGGGGCTGGTGCTGGCGGTCGGCCCGAAAGTGCAAGGCCGACCAGGAGCTGCTGCCCCTCCAATAACTTTCCTCTTCCAACGGCTCCCTCTGGACACACCTCCAGGCGACACCCACCCGCATTAACACCATTTTCATTCTCTGCCATTTTCCGACTCCCCTATAAATCCGCCATGGTCGTCCCCATCCTGAAGCCTGCCAAGCTCTCTGACCTCCCCTCTTCCTGCTGGCCCATCTCTCTGCTCCCTATAATTTCCACAGTTGCTGGGAAACCACTGTCGCAACGCTGTATCTGCAGCCAACATTCTCCCCAACCTCCAGTTCGGTTTCTGCACCCACCACTCATGTCACCGCCCGTGTGGAACTCATCATCGTGACTTGGTTCTCGCGACGCCAACACATGGCGATGGTATTCCACAATCTTGCCAGAGCCTTCGACTCTGTCCCTCATCAACAACTCAACAAATTGTCACCCGCCTCTCTGCCATGGACATCCCACCTAATCTCACACATCTCGTCTGGTTGTTCCTGGAAGGTCACTCCTACCAGGTGTGGGTGGACGGGTCACCCCGCCACATTCCACCAGGAGTTCTAAAAGGCTTTGTCCTAAGCCTCCTCCTTTTCACACTCCACATTGCGGACCTGAAAGTCCCTCCCATTACCCATGTCGTTCAGTATGCTGACAACACATGTCTTCTCTCTTCCTCCGTCCATGAGCACATGCTCAGCGACCGCCTCAGTCGCGGTCTCGCCTCCCTCAACACCCAGCTTCATGCCCATGGTATCGGGTTAAACCACTCCAAATCCACCACCATTCTCTTCTCTTGACATCACTCCTCTGGTCTTCACCCTCCAACCACTCTGCCACCTCCATCTCCTGGTCACCCGCCCTCCAATATCTGGGGTTACTTTTGACTCCCACTTCAACTTTATTCCCCACCTCGACTCCATCACCACCAAAGCCAGCACCACCATTATCCACCTCGATCCTGTTCACCACCACTCCTCGGGGACCTCTTCCCGAGGCCCGCCACTGTCTTCCGTACATTCATCCTCCCTATCATCACTTACGCCTGCCCCACCTAATCTCATGTCACCACACACATTCTCCGTTCTCTCAGACTCATCCGTCGTCTCCCCCTCCATGTTCACTGCGACTAGGTGCTCACCACCACTAACCTTCCCCATTTTTACACCGTTCTCGCCAACCTCACCGACTGCTTCTCCCATTTCTGCGCCCATTACCTCACCAACCCCACCATCCGACAACTAGTGATCCCCACTGCCCACCGACCTTCCTCGCTGGCCGCTTCTCTCCACGCAACACCTCCAGAGGGACGCCGAGAAGGACATTGACAATGGCCCCAGCTAAGGCTGATGTAACACTGGTCCATCCATTCATCGACGCACATCCCCCATCACCAACTTTGATTTCGCCCCCACTTTTCTTACATGCATCACCTACACTTCGCCCACTTTTCTTTTCCGCTTCATGCATGCCGGAACTTTAACAGCCAGTACGCCTCCCCGCCACCATTCGTCAGTTGATTTCATCACCCAGCAGCCCACACCATTTTGCCCCACACTCGTGATTTGCTGGAAAGTACCTCCGGTCGGAAGGGCACCACACTACAGCTACACTGATTCCCTGGGCACAGCACCACCTTACACAAAACAAAAAAAAATTTATTTTTTTACACTTGTCTGCAACATTTTCCTAAGAGAGAAAAGCAATTTCGTTTTTTCATCACATTAACTTGACTAGGTTCATTTTAACCAAAATTTTTGTATATTTGAAATACCAATGTCTAACTTCCGATACTTCCTTTTTCAATTTGCATATAATATCAGGCATACATTACATCATAGTGACAAAAAAAAAGGGTTTTTATTTCATTATATGTTGCGCCGCCGCATAAATAACTAACAATACATTAAGTTTCAATAATGTATTTTTTGATCAAAGTTTACAAGAATTTGGAGCAACATTTGATTCACGAATGAAATGATCATTTCCAAAAGTTTTATATATCCACAAAGTAGACAATAAGTTAAAATTCGTAACACCAAAAATTTACAAAAATGAAAGTATAAAGTAAATTGCTCTAATATAGTTAATGTTACTGAAAATGTTTAATCACGTTGGTTACATTAACAAGCAATATTTTTAATACACTCAAAATACAAATTATTGATAATAATGATTAGTGATTTTAAAGCAAGCCAGTAAAGCGTCCTTTAGGAAAAAACGCAATTTAAAAGCTGCACTAAAAATTTTACATTAAATAGTTACATTGGTGGAGGCAATTATTAGACCCAATACCCCACAATTATTAAAAACACTAAATAGACCCGAAGGAGAAAATGCAACCACGACTCACAGTTTCAAATTGCTCCACATTTCGGCCGCTTACACAACGATACTAGTTAAGAAGCGTCTCATAGCACACACGTCCCAAGGACCACTTAATTGACAATTTAAGTCTTATTGCAATTTGACACAGCTCTAGCGGACGTCGACTTGTGGAAGTTATCAGGTACTTTAGGCATAGAATAAGGGCAGCCACCGCCGTTTCTCATCATTGCCGAAGATCAGAGCACGGGTAGTTCAGACCCCGTGAGGGGCCCTTGACCTGCACCGTAACTATTCGTAGTTGCGGAAGTTTCCTACTGCAGCTGCTATTAGGTGTCCGCCGAGTTACCCCAGCACGCCCAGTACCCGTGATGTAAGATCTCGGGAGAAGCACGGCTTGAAGAAGGGAAATTTCCAACGGACAGGGCGGAGAGGGCGACTTGTTAGCAGTGATAGCTGCAGGCAGAATGACAGCGCGATGATGGCGCGAACTAGTTTTGTTAAACTGCCCGAATTTTCATCCCGGACCGTTCAGAGATTTTTAGACAGGCCATTGGTCTGCGAAGGGGGAGGGAGGGTTTAATGTGTCGTTTTCTTACATTTTATTATATTTTAAGTTTGTAATTTGGGCTGAGCCTATACCGGTACCGATATATCGAAACCGGCCTATATCGGAATTGTGCGCAATTCATGTTTAAATCTTTGATATTATAACCGATATTTTGCCCTAAGAAGATGATGTTTTCAAGTTACCATAATTGGAGTGATTTGCGCACTACAGTGAAATCTCGTTGCGTTCCCGTTTATGTCGTTTTCCCGTATCAGTCGATTTTTTTGGATGGTCCCAACAAATATCCTATATAAACAATGTTAAAAAAAACCGCATGCTATGCCCTTAAATCATTAATTTACCCGCATCCATCGATCAGATATTCTGTCCGAAAACCAAAATATATTTGGAACTATTGTTTATCTGTGAAAAAACTATCTTAAAACCGGTACTACCAAAATTCATTAGCGCTAAGAGCAGATAAACATACACTCCCTAACCTCAAATGCAAGTATACACGAGTTGTGAAACGTTGCAATTGATAACCACCACGTAATTTATTTATGATAATGCAATCAATATTTGTTTTTAAATAACTCACGTCGAAAAACAGGTAAAGCATAATAATTGCCGGCATTTCATTGTTTCAAGTCAACAAACTAATATTCGCGCAAATAAAACACATATTTTAATGCATGTGGTACGGACCAGAACTACACATACATAATGGACGGAACGGATTTGAACTTTACTCTCGTTCCACAATGGAAACGTAATAATTTTTAGATCAGTATGGTAAATAACCATGTAAATTCCCAAAATTAAAGGGGAACAATATGTTTTCACTGACTAATTCTGTTACGATAAAATTACGCTAGTAACCTTTTTAAAGAGTCATGCAGTGATATCAACTGTCACATAAGATGGTGAATGTTTTTTTATTTGGCGAAATTTAAAACATTTTGCGGGCAACGGAATTTTTAGCGAGGTTAGATATAATTTCAAAAAATTGGATTTTTATATGTCAAACTCAACAATTTTTAACACGTTTCTGTTTTAAATAATTTTTTTTAATAAAGTTAGTTTGATTTTTGCCACTTTTTTTTACATTTGACAGGAAATTAGTGAATTTTATGTAAACATTCGGCGGATTTTCGAAATTAAGTGCATTTCAATATTTTATAATACAATACTTATATTGAATGATTGAGATATGTTTCTTTATCCAGTATTTAAGATATGCCCACTGTTCATTACAGGCAATAAACTCAATATACCCAAGGATGAAAATATTTTTTTTTGAAATTAGGTATTATTTTTTGAGGAGAGAGGTCCACGTGTTGAGTTTTCCCGCATGCTGAGTTTTCCCACATGCTGAGTTTTTTTTTCAGTAGGTTCCATGCCTAACAAATAATAGAGGTATAACTATTTGGTTTTTAATAAAATAATCACTATTTTTAAAATGGTTTTTGACGTGACAACGTCTTAAATTAGGTTGGGCTGGGAGTCACTTATGAAAAAGTGTAACGCTCGGTAACGTTACGATGAGTCACCGAGGAGGGGTAATCAAGGGAGGGAAATGAGGGGAGGAAACAGGAGGGGAGCCGAGCCGGCCAAGGAGAAAGCCACCTTGCATGGAAGCAATTCCAAAGACGAACGACGCGGTGGAGCTAGCGTCGCAGTTTTACAATTAATAAATGTAATTAGACGAACCACAAGGAAATTAATAACGCGCTTGATAAATAAAGACGCTCTCGCATTACTAAAANAGTCCTATAGTACCACAAACTTAAAACGACACATTGAATGAACTCACCATTTGATGTGTTACGTTTTTTTTAAGAGTTTCATTGCTTAATGACATGCTTTTGGAGGTTATTTTTGTCTTATAAATATGCTTCAGCTTAATATGTGGTTCGCAGATTTATATTTATTTTAATAGTTAGGCCTATCACTGAAACAATAAAACCGAACACAATTAGAATTTTATTTAAGTAAAAGTTTAAAAATTAAGTTTTTATTTTTTGAAAATTGCAATAATGTTATTTTTCCTTTTCAAGGCAATATCGGTATTGGTATCGGCAATATCGGTATATTTGTATCGGCAATATCGGAAAAGGCTCAGAAACCATATCGGCTCACCTCTATTTGTAATTGCCACCTTACAGAGGAGAAATTCCAAAGACGAACGATGCTACGGCGCTAGTGTCGCATCGTGTTCACTCGTCACATCTAGTTCTAATTGGAGCATTAGTACAACATCTTAAGCTCGTTCGTAATCAAATCGGAAGTAGTAAAAAAATAAACAAGCTATACCTTGAGAACGCCGCCTTCACGAAGATCGTTTTGTTTGTTGACTATGAAATTCGGTGCGGAAATAACAATCTCTTGAGAAATAAGATGGTCCTGGCCAAGAATGTCTTAAGCTTAGCCTTTAGATTTGACTCTTAATACCACCCTGAGTGCACCTGGTTGAAAATATATAACATTAACATAAATATTGTTTTCTACAAAAATGATTCCATTGCAAGACAATACGAATTTTAAATACATAAATAAATAACATTTCACTAAGTTTTGAATTAAGAGGATACCCAAAACACCAAATGGCGAACTGGGCTTGGAAAGTCTCGGGGATTAGGTACAGACTGAATCGAACTTATTAGCAAGCAGAATTGCTGTACACAGAAATATGATCCTTTAAAATCTAAATCGAGCTCGCAGAACGTATACATTTCTGGGAATTTGTTCGTATATGTGTATTTATATATGTGACCCGAGTCATTTCACGGGGGCGTGGCTTTCAAAGCGAGCCCCGCACACTAGAAAACAGAAGGCAGCACAGTTGCCTGCTATGAGGCTGTATCGCAAAAGTTATGTATTATTTCTGGTTTTACATTGCCGCGAAGCGACGGAAGTAATGCTTCATTCAATCACATACGAGTATTTTGAGCTGCCAACTTGACAGAAATCTCGGGCGCGACGGTTTGAGCCCTCACAGTCGAACCACGCCTCTTATTTCGTCGCGTCGTGGGCGCGACACTCTTCAATAAACTAGTTTATTTTCTTGCAACAAGAGAGGCAGCAATGTTCAGTTGGTTACATTTATTTAACATGCGAAGATAGTAAATACAATTGAGACACTGTTTATTTAGGGAAGATAGATGTCGTTCATATATTTAATAAATACATAGTTTGGCCCATACCATTTTTTCCAAAACATTTACATTCGTGTGGTTATTTGTGTTATATGCTATTCTTCATTCATTCGTTTAAACACACAAATGACCATCTAAAACCTTTTCGTACTTTCAGCCATGAATTGTCAAAATGTTGTTTTTGGTGTCGCGCCATAGTGTTTTCCTTACAGTCGCACCACACCTGTCGTGTCGCATCTGTAGCATCGCGCCTATAGAAATCCAGCAAAATGTCCATTTGAGAGTACACTTTTCATCTCGTACTGGCCCAAAACGACTCTGGTTTGAATTATATTGCCTCAGATTGATTTAATAATATTTGGAAAATACTGGGCGGTAGATTTGCGCCCTCCATACAGGCCCCCTTAGCCCTGCTTGTAACACAGTAACACACAGCATGCTAATTATGTTAGCTCCTGCGCATCTTTAGGGTAAATAACTTTGTTAGTATAATTAATGAATGTTCATAAAATAAGATCGCATTTAATAGCTTAATTAATTAATAGTGGCTGTATGTTTGTGTGTCTGACCTTCAGTCGGGCATACGGGAGTAATCCTACCTATGACTACAGGCTGTATATAATATATATTATGTTAGTTAATTCATCTCAAGTCTACTAAGAGTCATGACTCATAGTACTTGAATAGTCCTTGTGGTCTTAATTTTAGTTCAGTTTAGGTTATTTAGATTAAGATTAACCTCTTATTTCAGGTAAATTACTATCTTTCGAGAATTATGAAAAAGTCGGCCTGTGCCAGCTGCTGGCACTCGCCGACAGCTAATTCTATTTTATGTTAAAGTTTCAGGATCCACTGGGGATTCGGATTCGGGGGGGACCTGCCCAATATCGCTCTCCCCCCACCAGAGTGATGCGCTAATATCACTCTGGTTAAACCCAGCACCAAATGAAAGAAAGTTCACCCGCCCACTTTTTACTAGCACTTTTTCCTATCGTAATAAAGAGCATGATTCCTATCCTCTGTCTCCTGTAGCATTTTCTGTTAAATATGATAATGCACGAAACAATTTTTTAATTCTTTCTTGTCGAAAGGGTTTTTACGGTGACTATGCCGGTTTTTCTCTTTCTCTCCTAAATATAGTTTAGCTATGAGTACACTTAGGGAGGTTGTCATGGCCAAAAGCAGGCCATGGCAGCCCAATCCCTCTTTGCTGTGATGCATGTCTCCTTGCATGAAATCCTTTCCTTGTAGGCGTATGGGGCTTAGCCCTGAGACGCACTTAACTCCCGTCCCTACCGCGGGCTCATATAACATTTAGTTTTAGAGTATTTAGTTTAAAAAAAGCGCCCTCCATAATTGATGTGAAGCATGCACATGGCGATTTTAGCAATTGCTACAAACTAATATAATCTTTCACACACAAGTTCCATTTCGTTTGAAAACCCATACATAATTCTGAAAGGAAATTCAGTTTGTTACACTAATAAAATCTTTTCTGTTAAGACATAAAATAAAATACATGTATATTTTGTCTAAGATTTCTTTCCTGCCAGCGTATTTCTCCGATGTCTGCTGTGTGGAGGCAAAACTGTCAGAATAGTCAATATGAAATTCTCTTTAAAGGGATGGCTTGCTCTTTCAAGGGATGGCTTGGTCCGTGACATCAGTGTCAGAGAGATTGCTGGGAGAATCAACTGTATTTGCACAAACTTTAGATCTTCTGTCATAAGTTACCACGCATTAGACTTATCGTAAAATAATTATGACTATAAGTGTAAAGTATATAGGTTTGTTTTACAACAAATGGCGATGTAACAAATATCTACAAAAATATTATGTAGACTACATTCCTTTGAAAGATTTAACACACAACAAAATCTCTGTAAATACGACAAATCAGTTGGCTCGCGTCTGCAAACCAGCACTTTCTTTGGTAAAATTGTGTTAAAGGTTTTTTTCTTTGTGAAATAGATACATGTTTGGAGATTTACAAAGGCAGATTAGAATGGTTTTTATTTCCTACGAAGTAAAATACAATATTATAATTGGTTCTTTTTCATAGAATTATTACAGCGACCAATATAAACAGAACTCCTTTATATGGACAATAACTTGTTGATAAAGATTTTGCTGTTTGCTGTTAATCAAAAATAAAATAAATCAGAAATTCGAACAAAAATGTACATTTTTAAATCTAGGCGATACTCCTCAGTAAGTAAGTAAGTAAGTACCTCAATATAAAGGACTTAGACATTAGTAGTTCACAGTTCTGTCCTTTAAAAAAATTTAGTTTCTTACACTTAAATCAATATAACATATAGTCAGTTCATGACTGGAACAGACTTTCTTGAAGCCCTGCTAAAGATCTACTTTCAAGCCCATTTCGTATCCTTCTGCCAAAGGGTAAACAAACATTGCCATGAGGCAGTCACATGGCAATGTTTAAATTCCACTGTGTGTGTGTACATGCACGTACCCATCATAAAAGTAATGTATTTATTATTAATGGATATTCCACAAGCGTAAAGTTTTTAATCTTGAGAATTTCACTCAAAAGAATATGTGAAGCAAGCGAAAAAACATTTCATTATATAAACCCAAAATGTGAGTATTAAAAATTAGATGTTTCGTGTGCGTGCGCGCCCTCTCTCTCTCTCTCTCTGTCTCTGTCTCTGTCTCTGTGTGTGTGTATAGGTTTGATTTTGACTGGGGTATTGGGTGGGGGAGAAAAACTTTCACTATGATTACATATTATAGACACAATACTTTGCAATGAAATGTGTCAACATTCAAGGAGTCCATCCAACAACATTAACATGGCAACGCCAATCTCTCATAAGCCCCCGGATGGCCATGCTGTAGAGAATTTGTGCGATTCTTGTTTAACATAATAATTCATTTATCGGTTTTTTTTATACTAATATCATCTCTTTATTATTTGATTTTTCATAACATATGACTTTAATTTGTGCTANCTCGTACAGATTTCTTTTGCTTTTGAAATCTGTATAAGAATACTCATAGTGCGTTCTAACGTGTTTTATATATTTTTCAAATTTATTTCAGGTTTGCTTAAAATTTTATTTACTGTATTTTACGTTGTATGTTGTGGTAGTTTTTGTGTGCAGTCATGAGTTCTAGCAAGGTGAATAAAAGAGAAGTCACCAACGCCAACAGGACATCATTAACCTCACCGAATCGTTGTATTCACTAATTAGGCGAGGGGAAATGAAACCCTGCAACGTCGCGGAAAGAGTGGCAGAAATGTTGAAACTCTCCAAATCTACAGTGCTAAGGTATGTTAAAATATCTGTAGTATTAACCATTGCGTTTGCAAGTTGTGTGTGTTAAGATCAATTACGTTGGCCCACGAAATGTGTTTACAAGAACATAAAGAAAATTTGTTAATAACTTGATAACGTCGTCGAACGTTGTCTACGTGTATTTTTAACGTTTTATTTTCGTAATTATTAAGCTTATAGGGTTTCCTGTAAAAATAAAAATAATTCATTGAAAATCTTATATTTCCACTCTGCTAATGATGCAGAACACGAATATACGAGGGGCATTAACATCCGACTAATTTCGTAATATGTGCCCACCTAACCTAACAGAACCTAACCCCACGATGAGTGAATCACTATTTTACATTTTTTAACTAACCTAGGATTGTAGGGTTATATAGTAACCAATACCTGCCACCTATTAAACTAACCTAAACTAACACACGGCAGAGCATATCACATTGTCACATAACTGAATTATGATCCTTTTTAAATTATGCAAATTAGGTTGGCTATGTATCACTGAAAGTGAAAAATATGACACTGATAATTTACAATAACTAAAAGACAATGGCTGTAGAACAGTGGTGTTGGGGAAATGCATTAATACACAATTGTTTTCTTAAAAGATTATGACTGCGATTTCATCGATTACGATGTCCTCTCATGTTTAGTGAAGTGATACAGATATGTTTAATAGTAGGGGAAGTTCCAGTTATATCGACTGTAATCTATTTAGTGACGTATAACAATGGCAATTAATGCCGCAATGTAACTTATAAATACAAAACAAGCTCCTTCTTCAGAATCTTAAAATGCACCATCTCTCCATAACCTATATAAAATTAATTGACTATAACAAACTCTCTATAGAGGCAATTTTCCTTACCATTGTTAGTTGTCTTTATAATAAATTTCCACTGTATATATTGGGTTGTTTATGAAGAATCCCTCGCAGGGGTACACAAATTCCAACACAAAGTAGTTTTTATTTTTAATTACACATTGTAATACCACCTTTTGGTTAGGTGATTCATACACTCACATTTGAGTCTATATAACCCTACAATCCTAGGTTAGTGTAAAACCCAACAATCCTAGGTTAGTTTAAAAATGTAAAATAGTGATTCACCCATCGTGGGGATAGGTTCTGTTAGGTTAGGTGGGCACATGTTACGAAATTAGTCGGACGTTAATGCCCGTCGTATATTCGTGTTCTGCATCATTAGTGGAGTGGAAATATACCATTTTCCGTGAAATTATTGTTATTTTTTTTACAGAAAAGCCCCCTAAACTTAATAATTACCCAAATAAAACGTTAAAAAGACACGTAGACAACGTTGGACGATGTTATCATGTTATTAACAAATTTTCTTTATATTCTTGTAAACACATTTCGTAGGCCAACATAATTGACCTTAGCACACACAACTTGCAAACGCAATGGTTAATACTACATATATTTAAACATACCTTAGAACTGTGGATATAAAGCGTTTCAACATTTCTGCCGCTCTTTCTGCGACGTTCCAGGGTTTCATTTCATTTCCCCTCGCCTAATTAGGGAATACAACGATTCAGTGAGGTTAATGATGTCCTGTTGGCGTTGGTGACTTCTCTTTTATTCACCTTGCTAGAACTCATGACTAAACACAAAAACTACCGCAACATATAACGTTTAATACAATAAATAAAATGTTAAGCAAACCTGAAATAAATTTTTAAAATATTAAACATGTGAGAACGCACTACGAGTAATCTCTCATACAGGTATCAGAAACGAAAGAAATCGGCACAACGAAAAATAATAAAGAGAGGATATTAGTAAAAAAAAAAAAAAAAAAAAAAAAAAAAAACAGNATAAAAAAAAAAAACAGTAAATGAATTATTATAGGTTAAACAAGATAATCGCACAAATTCTCTGGCATGTGTGTCGACCACATCTTGCCAACAACACACGGAACGAAGGTTTGTAAATAAATGGCCGCTCTACTTTCACCTTGAGCGTGATGATGTGAGTATGCGAGAAACATTGAAATCAAAGTACATTAGCATCACGTCGTTAATTATTGGCATAATAAGATACAAGTCCTTTCGAACTCATTTGTAAGCGATAAATTATCAATTATGTTAAAACTTTAGAACTATTTCTTCTCTTTGTGCTGGCAACCTAACGGCATAACTGTATCCGTGCTCGCCGCTGTTTGTAATGTTATATGCATGTAGCTAACGGCTAGGGTGTTTTTTCATAGGTTGATTTTCAAAAGTTTCTTCTAGTCGTGAACCGACTGTATCTATATTATATGATATATCATTCTATTTTATATTTGAATGTTACTTTTTGCTGGAAATGTATTTGGAATACAGATTAACTGATTCAAATCAGTTAGTGTAGACCTACTTTTGCCACGTAATTACTATTTGTTTCATTTTGCATATTTGGAATTGTCGGAATATTATTATTTAGTTCTCTTTTAAATCATTATTTAGATAATAAGAATTATTTCTCACTTTTACTTCGTAATATATGTGGTAGGATATTAATTGTTAACATTGTATGTCTACAAAAGATTCCAGATTATTATGGTCTGATTTCAGTTCAACTGCGAAGCACATTTACAATTTTAATTTTCTAAATACGCTCAAAAATACTTCGTTATATCTTGTTTGCTTTTAATTCTGTTTCCTACCCTCCTGTAGCAAACCGCGGCCGTCAAGTCATTGCCTTATTTGCTCTATGGAGTGGCATTCAATATTGTTTTTTTTTTTTTTTAATATTAAGGCTACAACAACATAATTTGGTGTCAGGCTGAGAAACATCGCTGTGTCCATGCCTGGCTTTTATGTATTACCCACTTATTCCTGCAGAAAACCTTTCTTAATTAAGCATTATAAGAAATAGCTATATTTTACATCTTAAGGGCCAGTTGTATATATGTGGCATCTAGTCCAATTTTACCTATGATGCATGTCTGAAATAAATATAGAAGGGTTCTTTTGTAATTTTACAAAATATTTTCGGCATGGCTCATGGTTTGGAAAAAATAAATTAAGCGTAGCGCTGATTTTGTAAAATAACATATTTTTATCTTACTATTCCACATCCTCGCACCAAGTTTTTTTTAGTAGAATGTGTCATATTAATATGGCTTCAGTCGTGGATTGGTAATCCTTTTGTCGCGTCGTGATGATTGACTAGTGTATGCTTGAGGCAATGGACAAAATTGGGGAAGGGGGTTCTTTCGTTGAGATATATGAGACTAAATTTGGGAAACGCAAGCATAATAAGGGTCGCATCGACCAGGGGAAGCGTGTTTTCGGTGGGATCGACAGACATACTTATCGAATATTTTTTGTTCCTGTCGAAGATCGTACTAGCAGGATGCTTCTGAACGTAATAAAGAAATTCATAGAGCCTGGAACTATAATTATATGTGGCGGTTGGCACATGTATAATTGTATTTCAGAGCATGTTTATGAGGACCTTTGGGTGAATCACATAATTAATTTCGTTGATCCCGATAGAGGAGCGAACATCCAAAGAATAGATTGTGTGTGGCAGGATGTGAGGCACGGTCTGCCTTGGTATGGCAGGAAGATGTCGCAATTTGTGGTTTAACTTGTGGAATTCATGCATCGCTGCCGGTACCCCGACGAGCGGGAGCTCGTGTACCACTTACTAGTCGCCATGGGAAAATTGTACCCACCGTCAACTTAGGTGAGAAAATTCACATACTTCCGGTATGTTTTATTATGTGTGGCTTATGTATATGACAAGTTTGTGCATTTTGTTGTATGTCGTCAAGGGTTTGTATATAACTGTGGGTTTAGCTATTTTAAATGTAGCAAACCTAACCGAATTCGATGTAACTTTACAATATGTAACTCCTGTGTAGTTTTTGCACTGAAGCACGACAACATACAGTAATATGTAATGACAAACAGTAAGCTGTATTTTCTTATTCTGATGTCAGGTAATGTTTGGTTAAGCCTTTTGTATTTAAAATATTTACAAACTCATTTTCATAGCCCTTTCCATTACCCTATTTGTGGTTTGTATTGATAACATTTTAATGCCCCTAGTCAGTTCGTGATCTGTGTAATAAGTAGAGTGGAATTATACCACTTTCCGTAATTTTTCTTGTTTTTTGGAAAAGTTGATAATTTTTTCATTTATAAACACTTAGGGGAATTAAAAATTATTCATCCCTCCGCCCCATTCTCGTTTATGTATTTCTACATTATTATGACCAGACTTAAGGTAAGGACAGTAGAAAGCAATGATCTTACTTAGTGAATAGTTCATGAAAGGCTTGGGGCAGTAGCGTTGGTTATTTAGGTACCTTGAAAGGTTAGTGAATAGTCAACTAGATCTTTGAAATGTGCTAAATTTTTTCGTGGATAACCTAATTATTATTTCATGTGTGCTAATTTCTGCACAAATGGTATATGAATAATACTCCTTTTGAGTGCGCACTCATTGCTGTGAATTTGTTGTTTCTTCATCAGTGACCCCACGAAAATTTTATTCCTTGATCTATGCGTTCTTCCGGTTCGTTCTTAATGAGAAATTGTGGTGACTTATTTTGTTGTGTAGGGTAAATGCGAACTACTTAATCAAGGTAAAGTTACATTAATTTATTGTTGTATTGGCAGTTAGTTAGGTTTTAAAGTTATTATTGAAATAGTAAGACCTATGCTATTCCTTTATGGTGAATGTTTTGTGCCACGTGGGTTATAGACTAGTGGTTCAGTTGCTTTCCCTGTGTTCTAGCACGTTGGTTTTTGTTTATTGTGAAAAGTTAAAAATATACATGTAAGTTTGTTAAAAAATATGTTTTTCTACACGTTTCTGCAGTGCTGTATATCAAATACGTTGCCTGCCGTGTCTGGCTCAGAGAGCGCTCTGTCGTGCTTCCGATCTGGCGACCAAAACATAACTATGGCTGGCTCTCAATTCTCTTCCTTGCGCCCTTGTCCACTTTCCCCTTCTGCGCTTTGTGAGAGATCCTGAAGTTCGCATCTCCGAATTCGGAGACCCTTGTTCGTTTGTATCTAGATTATTGACAGATAGATGTGCTAGTTTCTGTAGGTTACACGGGGAGCCAAGACGGGTATTCCGCGTGTTTGTTTACGTTTTCATTTGCATTCGGTTTTTTCGAAGACAGTTCGTGGTAATTATCCAGAGTAGCGGCTTTATATTTACACACTACTAATTACGCAGAACACGAATAAACTAGGGGCATTAACCTATGACTAATCTCGTAATATGCGCCCACCTGACCTAACAGAACTTAACCCCACGATGAGTGAATCACTATTTTACATTTTTAAACTAACCTAGGATTGTAGGGTGTTAATCTAACCTAGGATTTTAGTCTAATCTAGCAAATTAGGGTTTTAAAGTAACAGTTAAACACATCAGATGTCTATGAATCAACTCGCCTAGGTAGGCTGCAGGTACAATTCCATTGTCCTCGACCCATTCAACTGCTGTGCATCTTACTTCAATCGACAAAACAGCACGATCTACTAAAACATTTAAGTAACACCCACCACATAAGCAAATATTACGCATAGAAGTGTTCTTGCACCTTCCATTCTTAAATCACAAGCCTTCTCACGGTCGGATTCGGACATCACAACTCACGCCCGCAACTACAGAACGACACTGTCTCGCGTCTCAAATGCAACTATGGCATCTTAACTTCCACGTAAAATAACGTGATGATGTCTACAGATCACAGCCAATAAGGTGATAGCACAATGTGCATTACTTCACCAAAAATCATGGCGTCCGATGTAAACAAAGTGGTGAACTGCACGTATTTTTAACTATTTTATTTAATACGTTCTACTTGTTTTAACATTACGCTTTCCTGAATATTAACAAGGTCAGCTGTGCAGAGCCCATTAATGCTACTTTTGTTGGTCTACGACGTTTCCTTTAGAAAAACCGCTGCTGTGGATTACCCAGTTCTTCACCCATAGATAAACAGTGAACTAACAGCAATGAACAGTAGAGCATCAAAAAAAAATCTAGGGCACGAGACACGTGCCCTTGGTTGAAGGGGATATTCTAGGATGCATTCATGCCTTAGCCGTGAATTCGGACGACTATCTGACATTGCGCCCTAGATGCACTTTTCTAGGGCACGAAGCAATTTAAGGGCTCTTGGCATGTGAATTCCCGACACAGCCTATGACTGTAATTATTAAGTTTTAAGGGCTTTACTGTAAAAAACAATTCACAGAAAATGGTATATTTCCATTCTACTAATGATGCAGAACATGAATATAGGAGGGGCATTAACATATGACTAATTTCTTAATATGTGCTCACCTAACCCCACGATGGGTGAATCACTATTTTACATTTTTAAACTAACCTAGTATTGTAGGGTTTTACACTAACCTAGGATTGTTGGGTTTTAAACTAACCTAGGGTTGTAACTACGAATTTAGGATTTTAGGGTTTTAAAGGAACCGTAAAACACACCAAAAGAATATCAATTTACTCACCTGATATAATTCCTCTGTCAACGACCAATTCAACCTTACCTCACACGACGAAACACAGTGTTCCACAAATCCGGCACATACGCGAATGTAACGCACAGAAGCAATTGTTATTGCTTTCTCCGTTTTTAAATCCATCGGATTGAAACAAAGCAATGGCGACTGATTTTTTTAAAATTTACCTTTAAAATGCTTGTAATGACATCCGTGACCGCTAGGTAGCGTGGAATCAGCAATGCGCGGCCATTAATAATGGCGGTAGACGTTAATAGACGTAAACAAACCAAGCAAACTGCTCGTACATTTTGCATTTTTTAAAAATATGTTCTACTTATTTAACATTACGCCCTCTTGAACATGAACAAGGTAAGCTGTGCAGAACCCAATAATGCAACTTTTGTTGGTCTAGGACGTTTCGTTCAGAAAAGCTCCTAAACTTCATAATTACAGTGCCAATTATAGAAACCGCTTACAATTAGTAGTTCTACGAAAAGGGTAAATACATCAACACTTCAAATTCATGAAACGTTTCAACAAAAGTCTTGTTAAGCATGTACTAAACACCAAATAAAAGATCATGCGTGTACATTTGCAATAACACAAACTAACACTTGACACTATGCCACCTCCATGTTGACTCCTACATCGTGGGCCAGTGAACAAAAACCACAACTGTCATCGCACATTTCGTGCACTGTTCCACAATTGTTTTTGCTCACAATAAAAACTGGGACCGGTATGGCTGGTATATACACGTTTCCGCAAGTATCGCCTATCATTCTATAATTTTTTTGTAGGGTCGTGTGGTAGGAATATTACCCCAGTCTCCTCCATGTGCACACACACACACTTCTAATAAGCAAGTCACACGCAAAGTCACAATTGTTTTGCACACACAAGAAACTGGGACTGGCCTGTGTTCCTACTACATAAACCTCCAAAAAAAATTATAAAATGATAGGTGCCACTTGTGGGAACACATGTATTTATAGCGGTTCCAATTTATTTTTGTGCGCAAGATTATTGTGAATCAGTGCGCAAAATGCAGGATGGCACTGAGTGGTTTTTGTTCTCTTGTGCACGCAGTATGAGTTAGCTGGGAGGCTGGATAGAGCTAACTTCCTGTTCAGTAACAGTTAAACTAACATGTTACAGGCCGTTACCATTCAATTCAAATGGGGTAATTGTTAAGAATCGCAGCTTTTCTGAAAGAAAAATCTTATAAATCAACATTACTAATTACACTGAACACAAATTTAATGACATCACTATATTCACACTACATGCTACGAAACGTGATAGTGGGGAGGGCTGGTGAAGGTCAGGAAAATTGTAAAGTTAAACACATAAAAATTATGTAAAATTTATGTCAAATGGGTGGCTTTACCATGCTAAATGCAGGAACTTAGTCATGGAACTACACAAGTGTTGAATTACAACGGGTGTGTGCCAAAGCACTATTGTGCGTCTGTACACCCTGGTTTTTTTCTACATCACATTCCAAGCTTCCAACATTTACGAGTGTTTTGCGCTTGCTACCTACAAACAACTGCTGTCATACCTTGAATTGCTGTTACTCCCCTGCTGGTACTCTGGTTTGGTGTGTAGTGCTTGGCTATGCTTCAGTGTGTTGGGGCCACGTTTGAACATAATTTAGACAGGATCACACAGTAATTAAACAGAGTAAAAACTACAACCTATTCTGAAGTTAGGTGTAGGTAATTAAGTTGTAAGGGCTTTTCTGTAAAAAAAAAAAAAAACCTGGAAAATGGTATATTTCCACACTACTAATGATGCAGAACACGAATATACTTGGGCCATTAACGTCAGACTAATTTCTTTATATGTGCCCACCTAACCTAACTCCACGATGGGTGAATCACTATTTTACATTTTTAAACTAACCTAAGATTGTAGGATTTTACGCTAACCTACAATTTTAGGGTTTTACACTAACATAGGATTGTAGGGTTTTAAAATAACATACGATTTTAGGGTTTTACACTAACGTAGAATTGTAGGGTTTTACACTAAACTACGAATTTAGGAGTTTAGGTATTTAAAGAAACCGTAAAACACAACAGAATATAAATTTACTCACCAGATATACTTCCTCTGTCAACGGCCGTGTTCCATAAATCCGGCACATACGCAAATATAACGCACTGAATCACTAGTTTTCATCCGAATATAATGCACAGAAGCACTCGTTATTGCTTTCTCCGTTTTTAAATCCGTCTGATTAGGACGACAAGAATCATACCGGCAAAGGCGCGTTGGCGACTGACCAGGTTAAAAATGTACCATTAAAATACCTGTAGTTACATCCGTGGCTGCTATGTAGCGTGGAATTAGCAATGCGCAGCCATTATTAATGGCGGTAGACTTTAATAGACGTAAACAAACAAATTTGGCACTTTTTAAAAATATGTTCTACTTATTTTAACATTACGTCCTCTGGGGATGGAAAGTGTAGGCGATTGCATGCTAAGTGGCGCAACGAGGAGATGGAGAGTGTAAAGGATTGGATAAAGCAAATGGGAAGTGTCCAACACCGTTAACTCTACGGTTGGAAGTTGGGAATTGCCAAAGTACTAAATAACATGCACACATTTATTTAAGCTTTCATAATTGCCGCACACATTGCAAATATAACAAAACATACTCATCCAAAGTTTCTTCAAGTTGAGGTTTAAAATATACAGACTTCAATTGCATGAAGCAGCACTTTTTCCAGTTTGGCATTGTGACAATAAACTACGTTAAAATACAGCAGAAATCAGCAACAAACAATGCGACTTCTCTCATAACATGTCAGCCAGGTGATGATGTAAAAGTGTTAGAATCACACATCATTTTATTTTATTTGCCTACAGTAAAAGGAAACTGAATTGCAGGTGACAACGATTGTTCCTTTATAACTAGTAAGATGTTAAAACATGTAACAGATTTTTTTTATGATCTACCAAGTGAACGCTAACAATGCAGCTATACAAGTTTTGTTGTACGAAACTAATATCACAATAATTGGCAGACATATTCTACTTTTTATCAAGTTATAAAGCCATTCATTTTTGTCACTAAGAAAAACCTGGTGGAACTCGATAACAATGCTTCTAATGAAGGACGTGTCCTGTTGCTGGATATCTGGTAACCCTACTTGTGAACTACTATGCCTGCCATTTCTTGCAATGTAAAATAAACTTTCGCAGAGTTATTTATTTATTGCACTTGTGTTTGTTTAC
This sequence comes from Clitarchus hookeri, assembly GCA_002778355.1. Lineage (NCBI taxonomy): Eukaryota > Metazoa > Arthropoda > Insecta > Phasmatodea > Phasmatidae > Clitarchus > Clitarchus hookeri. Next base: position 224,617 of record NQII01002765.1, read on the forward strand.
ATTTGCGATTAATGATGTTTGTTGTCACGGTTATGTTTTATTTGTGTTAAGTTTGTTTTGGGAATCACATATAATAACAATTTCATAGTGTTGCATATTCCAGACATAGACTACATAAAATGCACATTCCTGTACAGTGCTGGATGTGTTTTACGAGAAAAGACTTAATTAGTAAAAATAAAGCATGGACATTTAATTCAGGCGGAAATAATTGAAGACTAACATACCCTTACTCTCTTAGCATCCTTGGCAGAATACACCAGTGTTAGTTTCTTGGTTATAATTATCGTGTACCACTGCCATATTGGGTCGTCTGCTACTGCCGAGACGACCCGCCGTTGTGGGCAGGAAGTGCGGCCTCCGACACCGACGCTACGGAAACACCTTGCCGGTGAATCGTAAGCAGAGTCAGTAAATAAAGAAACACTCGTGGGTATCCTCAACTGCTAACGGCAGCAAAGGGAATGCAGCCTTGATAAAAAATAAACTGTATATAATCTGCAGTAACTGTCAGAGTAGCCAACTTGGTAATTTTTTTTGCCAAATATGATTATTCCAGAAGATAAGTCTGGTGACAGAATTTCATATTTGCAACAGGTTAAAAAGCTAGCAATTTGTGTAAAAATATGGTGGTAGATCTGTTGATTTGAAGGAAGACCACATTTAGTATATTATCAGATTATCACACTTTTGTGACCTCGGTATTGTTAATTTCCCGAAGTGTATTGTGTACACCTGGAGAGGGAATTGAAATATCTTGAACCGCGTATTACATGTGTTACTGCATGTGATTATTTCTTTATATGAAGTTGTGTGGGTGGTCTCGTGCAGGAATTATATACAATTGTAGGCAAAGTTTTGGGAATCTACACTGGAAAAGGGCTTTGAGTATTTATTTATACAACTTGAGTATACTGTGTGTTTGTATGTATGTCTAGGGAATATGTTATTAAAATATTTCAGATGAGATTTTTTTAATGGTTGGCTTTTGTAGGAACTAGTGTAAATTAAATCTAAAATTGACTACGTTAATTATCGGTCAATTTTTGTATTTTGATTCAGAAACATTATATGGCGACTGCAGTGTTGGCTAGAGCATCAGTGTTTCTATTTTTTGACAGTCCTGATTCCAAAAATGCTTCAGCTTTCAAGATTAGCTGTAGTTTTTACAATACAGTGAAAGTTATTGAATATTTTATGTTCGAATAACTGAGTAAATGAGTAACTAATTATTTAAGTTGGAGGATAAGAAAAATATTTGTAAGAATACTGCAGTGAAGCAGTTTGGTTCTACAAGACAGTTATGCTCTCTCACAAGACCAAAGTTTCAGTAATAATAATTTATTGTCATTCATTCAGTTGTTTCTTTAAAATAAGTTAAACCATGTAAAACATTGCTGAGTGCCTTAAATATTTATTTTGTCAGAAGCAAGGGTATGTTCTGTTCTAAGGCCACTAGTATAGTTGTTCCCCCCCTCCCCTGGCAGGAAGACTATCGCCAGTACTGGTTCCATGTGTTGCAAGGGTCTTCTGTTATTTGTTTCAGAGAAATTGAGGTTAATTGGTTCAAAGTAAGGGTTAATTGCCATGTGTCTTGTTCTGTTCTGATGTGTGTTTGGTTTACTTGAAAATTGTAAGTATTGTACACTGCTGCGAATCTTGTACCACGTGTATTTTTCCGATTGTTTTGTCAGGTATAATCTTTTGTTTAAGCGTTACTGGCGTTAATGTGCATATTAGCAGTTGACACAATTCTACGATCGTACTGCATCTGTCTCTACACAGCACTGTCTGTGGTGTGTGCGTTACGGCTTGTCTTTTCCAGGACCGCAATACATACCTCGTAGCCCAATCAAATCTCATACCTCTTTTACATCTCTTGTGTGTGTCCTATTCTCCTCATTTTTGTTATTACAGTGAATTTTTCTGAAAACTCGCAAAAGTGAACATTTACAAAAATTAAATAGCTTATTTATATAATTTCACTTTCAACAGTGTGTTGTGTAACTGTTTTAATTTTTATGTTAATTGTAATTGTTAAATCATTCTTTTTATGTATATTTGTTTTATATCAGATGCCATCAGTTACTTTGAAGGACGTGGACCAGCAGAAGTTTGTGAAAGCTTTTGCAGCTTTTCTTAAAAAGTAAGTTCTGCCTCACAAATTATCAATTAAAAGGATAGTTAATGTTCTGCCATGTTCAAAATATCTCCTAGGTGTAATAATCTAAATTAAAACCAAACTAAAATTAACTTGCATATGACTGTCTCAATGATGAAGGCTATTTTTTGACAGTTCTAAGGTTGTGGCAGTGGTGTTTTGATGATGTATCCTTCCACTTGAGCTGTTCTGACATGCAACATCCATGGTGTTTGTGTGGCCTTAATATCCTAGTCAGTATAATAGCGGCAAGTTATGGTTACAAGAAGTTGCCTGGCTCAAGTTGGTTGTTAGTTATCTAAAAGTATTGTGAATGCCGTCCATCCATCACATTCATTTGTATGAATGAAATATCTGAGTTTTATTTTTATACTTTTGTAAGGTTTATTGAGTGATCTATGTTCAACTATAATACAAAGTAAATATACAGATGTTGAAATTAATTTTGTTGTGTAAAGAACTCCAGTGAATGTATTTTGTAATAACCTGCTTAGGTTATAATTTTATTAATGAAATTCTAGATGATTTAGACGATAAATCCATGGTAACTGGAATTTTTGCAGATTTTCCATTAAAAGACACATAGCTTCATATGTTTTAATCTTATTTAACTAATAGAACACAGTCTGTCTGTCTTTCCCAGCATAATGAAAATAATCCAGTGTGGCCAGTGTCTGGAATTGGGGAAAAACAGTGATTTAAATTTTTTGGAGAGGAATTTGGAAAAACCAGTGAATTTAAAAATGTAGCCGGGAAGAAACAGTCTGGTTTGGGTTTCTCTTTATCTTGAAAGCACTGAAGTGAAGTTAGCGTTGAATCCCAGCTTCGAAAGACCAGCAAACTAGTTACCTAGTGACAACCAACTTCGAATGCTCACAGTGGTGCTCGGAAGTCTGATTTTCAGAGGCTTATAAAATAATACAGGGTAGGTAGCATCAGGGAAAACCTGGTAAATTCAGGGAATTTTACATTGCTGGAGAAGTCGGGGAATTGATTAAAAATGCTTATAAACTTATTTCAAAAGGGAATGTACATTAGATTATACATACCTGCCAACCTTTCAAATTTTTCCAGAAGTCTTCCAGAAAAAGCTGCCATATATTGTTTTCCGGAAATATGTACAATCTTCAGATTTTTAAACTATTATTTTACGTTAAAACACGGAAATCATAGTGTTGTGACGATATAGATTGATACTGATTTTGCCTGCATCCAAGAGATCACGTTACGAGAGGGCGACAATAAATTTTCGCATATCTATTGTTTGTTGGAGTTGCATTTATCGGCTGTGGAGTTTTGGTAGCTACCGGATTTGTTTGTGAATATGAATACTTGTGGACATTGATTTTACAGTGAACTGTTTTAATTCGAAGTCTAGTTGAAACACGTGTTAAAGGATTTTAATACAGTTTGTGATTACAATGTGGTATGTATTATGTCTCTTGCCAGCAATGGTTTTGTGAGGTCCTGAGATTGTCGACTCTGCAAAGTTTAAAACTAAAGATGAGTAGAAAAAAGCAGTATTACTACCAGACATTCCGGGAATCATACAGTGTAGAGTCCATGTATTATAAAATCAGACAAGGGCGATAGGTTTGGCTTTTGTAGTATATGCCGATGCGACATAAACATTGCACATGGTGGATAAAAAAATTAATATTGTACACCTTAAAAGCACAAAGCAAGTTGCCAACATAAAGTGCCAGGAAGAACATCAGAAGATTTCCAAGTTCTTTGCAAAACCTATAAATGCCGATTCGGACGTTACACAAGCAGAATGCTTGGTTACTTCTTTTTTGGTAGAGCACAACATTCCCCTAACTGCCGCAGATCATGCAGATTTGCTGCTAAGAAAATGTTCCCGGACTCGGAAATTGCAAAGAAGTAAACCTCAGCAATTGTAAAGGAAATGGCTTCTGATACAAAATTTAGTGTAGTACAATGTTTGTTGAATGTACAATTTTCTGTTTCAACTGATGGAAGCAATGACACCCATTCAAAGTTGTATCCCATTGTAGTGACGTTTTTCGATGATATACAGGAGAAAATTGTGAACTCTGTTCTTTCTAAGCCCGCCTTGGAAAGAGATTCTCCTGGTTGGAATATAGGTAATTTATTGCTTGCACAGCTTGAATGCAATAACATTCCTGTTGGACACTGCGTGGCTTTTTGTGTAGATGCAGCTGTAATGGTTGGCCATAAAAATGGTGTTGNAATAACATTCCTGTTGGACACTGCGTGGCTTTTTGTGTAGATGCAGCTGTAATGGTTGGCCATAAAAATGGTGTTGCAGTAGGGTTGAAAGAGAAAAACACCCTGGGCTCATGGCGATTGGTTGCATTTGTCACCTGATAAATTTATCTGCAGAAAAGGCTGCATCTGATTTGCCAGTAAAAGTTGATGACATTCTTGTGGACATTTTTTATTATTTGGAAAAAAGTTCAAAAAGAAAGGAAAGGTTACAAATATTTCAAGAGCTCCATGATACAGAAGATTGCTTGGTAATTTTCTAGTTTAGGGGCTTTTCTGAAAATAATAAAAAAAACTCCAGAAAGTGGTATATTTCGACTCTACTAATAACGTAGAACACGAATATACTAGGGGCATTAACGTACGACGAATTTCCTAACATGTACCCACCTAACCTAACAGAACCTAACTCCACGATGGGTGAATCACTATTTTACGTTTTTAAACTAACCTAGGATTGTA
>NQII01002765.1:229818-304787 GCA_002778355.1 Clitarchus hookeri
ATGTTGTACTTATTTTAACAGTACGGCCGCTTCAATATCAACTAGGTAAGCTATGCTGAATTCATTAAAACAACTTCTGTTGACATAAAACGTTTCGTTCAAAACGTAAACAAACTGTCAGAAACAGTCACCTCACAAACTTGTTCAATATTTTAAAATATGTTGTACTTATTTTAAAGCTATGCCCCCAATATATTCGTGTTCTACGTTATTAGTAGAGTCGAAATATACCACTTTCTGGAGTTTTTTTTTCTTATTTTCAGAAAAGCCCCTAATCTAGAAAATTACCGATTGCTTTCTCAGGGAAGAAGTTTGTTGAGGGTTTTTGAACAGTGGGAACCATTGCTTAGTTTCTTTAAGGGAGAGGTTGTAAATGAGAGACCTTCATCTTCGAGTCTCACCTCTTACAAAATTCCCAAACTATAATCATCATCCTGTTCAACCTCTGGGTTAATTCTTTATTTATTTATATTTTTTTTATAAGGCTCTTCAGGGGTTCACAAGAAAGTGACACTATAAGAAGGAAACAATAAAATTTCAAGAATCTGGACACCAAAACTATGCTTATAATAAAGAAAGATAAAATCATGAAATCGTTCTAACAATATTTTAATTCCTCAAATTGTTAGAACCTCAAATTGTTAGAACGATTTCATGATTTGGTTTATGTATGTATATTTGGGCCTGCAATTTAAAATCTTTGTTAAACTTCCTGAAAAATCTTAGGGACATCCTTGAAAAGTGCTTCATCCTTGGAGTACGAACCCTGTATTTGTTTGCCAAATTTGGTAGGAATCTGTTTTCTGAGCTATGACAAAAACTTTATTTATTTGCATGTCACTGTCTTACAAAATGGATGACAAAAGTTTATCCATGTAGATACAGTTGTAGTTGTAATATCTGCTACCCGCATACAAAGTTATAATGGAATTGATTGCATAGTTTCGACGATATATCATTCTGAACTAAAATGGCTATATTGCCGCCCTTTTAAAAATAAGTATGTTGCATACTTAAGACATATCATTTAACATCATATACTTCAGTATTGCGTGTTTACCAAATTTGGTAGGAATATGTTAATTTTTACAGAGGTATGACATAATAACCTTATTTATTCGTATGGCACTATCTTCCAAGATGGCCAACAAAAGTGGTTATAATTTGTTATATATATGATGATTCTAACAGATACTTTTAGTATACAAAATCTGTTCGAAGTTGTTTAAATTGTATAGCAGATATACCAAATAAACTTAAAAATGTATGGCCGACATTTTGAAAGTACTTAATCAAGTTGTATCACTTACATTTACTTGGCCTATCATAGTATTACTTACCTGCCAAACTGGGTAAGAATTGTTTTATTAGTTTTTGAGATATAATGAAAACTCTTTATTTATTCATTTGGTGCTATTTTCCAAAATGGTGAACCAACAACAATATCCATCTCAAAATTTAATGCTTACACAATGCTCTGCCAGCATACAAAATTTGGTTTAAATTGGTGGAATTGTTCCGGAAATATGGCCACCATTTTGAAAGTAAGTGCCCGACATGGTCGAATACTGTAAAAGTCAGGTGTGCTTACTAAGTGCTATATGTGTACCAAGTTGGGTGAAATTCAGTTCATGTGTCCAAAAATTGAAGACAGGAAAGTGATTTCATAAACCTTTCTTTCCTTCGGAAAATATGCTAAAAAAAGACACGTATGAATGTTATGTTACGAAAAGGAAATTGAAGTTTGTGTACTTCACAAACAAAAACCGTACCTAGCTTATAAGGCAAGTATTTTCTTATGTGCTATATCTGTGTAGGTACTGTTTATTATTTAACTTTTATGTGTATTCAGTTGCACAAAGTCACTGTGCAAGCTCATGAGATGGTAGACATTGTCTTTATCATAGTGAAAGATTTAATATGTGGCCATCAACATGTACTTGCCAAATTCAGTTGCAGAGACTTATGGTTACTACAATATGTGGTTATTAGGAAAAAAATAATAGCTCAACTTGATTTTAAAAAATTAAAATTTCTATGTAATTGTTTTTATTTTTATGTATTCTTTCAAAGATCAACCAAATAAAAATTGTGTTTAAAAATCTTTCGAATAAGTTATCACAATTAAGTACACTTTTAAACCACACAAGTTTGTTGAACTTATTTTAATATAAGTTTAATATTGTAAAGTGGAAGTGAACCAATTAAGCAGTAATTATCTTGCTGCTATTTGATAAAAATTCTTACATGAAAGATAATATTTTTAACTGAAGGAATTGAAAAGCCATTAATTGTATGTTTAGGTATTATTTTGCAAGTTTGGGGCTAATATAAAAAATATAGTCAGCTTCTGAATTTCTGGGGTAATGACTGGTTAAGGGTTCACGGATAACCGATTTCACGGTTAAAGCGATGGGGGTGGATAATGTTTACTTTAGGTCTACAAACTGTACGTAGGTTGTGTAAACAAAGTCATACAACAATTCAATCTTTTGACAGCCAGTGTGTGGCAACGTCATAAATGATATTAACATAATCACACACACAAAATTCTGTATCAGCTGATGCGTGAACGATTGTAATAAAATTTCACGTTGGCTATTTTGACAGCCTACATTAGCACAACAGACATTGGAGAAATATGCGGGCAGGAAAATCGTAGACAAAGTGTCTATGTATATTATTTTACATCCTCACAAAACAGCTGTTATTGGTGTAACAAATTAAACTTTGTTCTAGAATAATGTGTATGGAACACCGTATGCGATAGTTTAGCTTAGTTTATTTCTTCATCATAGGCCGTAGCTAGTGCTTGCTGCTAACGTCGCCACATGCATGCTTCATATTAATTGAAGAGGTCGCGTCTATACCACAGGGTATTTTTCAAATAGTTCTACATTAATTTGATGTAATATATTTCAAATCAGAGTTGTTTTGAGTCTACACTAGGTGAAAAGTTCACTTTTAAAAGCATGTGCTATATACATTTATACGACACAGCAGTGAAATAGCTGACTGTGCTGCCATCTGTCGGCCAGTGTGCGCGGCTCGCTTCGGAAACCACATCCCCACGACATGACATGTTTTTCATGTGTAAAGTGCAAATATGCAAACAAATTCTCAGAGTTTTAAATTTTCTGCACGCTATATAAATATTTTAACGTAACCTATTCTGCTTGTTAATAATTTGAATTCGGCCTGCAATCACTAAGCGTTTCCAAGATCAGCTCGCTATTTTTTTTGTGTTGACTCCTCTCCCACTACTGCAACAAAGCAAAAATAAATGTTATTTATTTATTAAAACCACACATGACTTGTTTGCATAGGAGTCATTCTTACGGCATATAATATTTATGTTAATGTGATATTTAGTCTTCCAGTCGTACTCGGTGCCACAATTAATTTACAAATAGCCTCTGCATTTATGAACGACTGCAAACTACAAGATTTCGCCTTATTGACGAGCAGACGCCAGTTTTAATCGTGAAATACTTTATTATTATGTATGAAAATGTACTATCTGACAATTTCCCTGAATTCCTAATACTTCCAAGTTTCTCACATATTCACTGTTAAAAACTTAAAAATAGTACCCTAACACTTTTAATATTAAAATAAATCAGTATCACATCACTCGACTGCAGCCAGGTAATTAATAGAAAAGATGCACGACTTGCGGCAACTGTCCAATATTTGACTTTGAACTGGTGGCTCCACGGTTAAGCCGCCCCCGGTAAATCAGAAGTTGACTATGATTTTTGGAAAGGCTTGTTCTTTGCTCAAAAATTTATCAAAATATATTTTACTGAATTTTTTGTGTCATTTGACACTGCCTTGTATGGCAGTTTCATTTTTTTTTTAATCCTCATGCTTTAATCATTGTAAAATTTCAGAGAGGCTGCATGCCCTGTAAGCAAGACGAAGCAATTTTTGTAACAGAATGCAGCTTCCAAAGACGACTTTGGAAACAGTGAGACGTTAATTCACTAAAAGTTTGAAAAGCTGTAAAATAAAACCATATGGGCTAGACCAAAAAAAAAATTGAGAATTAACTCACCTTCATGAAGAGTTATGGTTCTTTGTTTCTTAGTTTTAAAATATATGGCTTTTTGAAATGGGATTAATCTTTTTGACACAACCTGTATACTATGGCCTTAATGTGAAAAGAAGAAATGAGTAAAATTTGACTTGCAGGTTTTAAATATGTGAATCAGTCGAGCCTGAAAAGTATTTGATTCCGCATAAACTGGATTGGGTGGAAGCCCTGGGCTATACGAAATTTCAGTGTGGAATTTTAGGTGTGACAGAAAGTTGTTCATTGCAGTACATATAGGTTTGCTTGTACCAACAAAATATAATGTACCTTTTCAAGTATTATGTTTTAATGTTGCAGTAGTTGTTTTTAAATCTAAGATTACAAACGTGTATAATATGTACTTTTCCATTTCTTTTAGTAAAATAAAACTGGGCAATTATTTATTTTACAATAAATGCAATATGTACTATTTTTATTTTACTTTTGAGAAATGTGGAAGTGTTTGGGAATTTTTAAATTTCTTCAGATTGAGAGCAATGTGTGACCATTGGTGTTGTGCAGGACAGGCAAGATGAAGGTCCCAGAGTGGGTGGACCTTGTGAAGAGCGCACGCTTCAAGGAGCTGGCTCCGTATGACGAGGACTGGTACTACACTCGCTGCGCTGCCCTCGTCAGGCACATTTACTTCCGTTCTCCAGTTGGCGTGGGTGCAGTCACCAAGATCTTTGGAGGTCAGTTCATGCATATAAATCTGCAGGAATTTTAATGAGTTGGCTAGCAACCAGAACACCTGAGAGCACATGGAATTGTGGTGATGGGGCTAAGCCAGGTAACAAGTGATTTCTTTAAAATATTTGCTATGTCTTTTCACGCTAACTCATCCTTACTGGATATCTCTCCCTCCACCCCATCCCCTCTCCCAATTCAAAAAGACCTTTTATAAAGGGAAATATGAAATGTTACCATTAAAAAAAATTAATTGTGAGTTACTACTAATACATACAAGTACATTGTAACATTGCAGATTTTCAAGGTTATGTTTACTGTTGATCTTAGACATTTCCATTATATATAATTAAAGTACTTTCTTATGTTGTCACTTCATTTAATATGTTTCCAAATTACGTTTTATTGTATGAATTAACAATATAATCTTTGGTTATTTTAATAGTTTGGCATAGAAATCATGTGTAAGTAATTTTCATTTGCTTCTAGACAGTATTTAGTATTAATATTTTGTTTGTTATTTTTCATTTCTTCTCGAGAGGGTAGTCTGCATTAAATGTTTATTAAACAAAAGTACAAAATAAAATTATCCTGGTTGTCTCGTCTCACCATTGCTGATTGGCGGAGAGATGTCATGGTCAGACGACAGCCAATAGGAGGAAGGGGGACAACATAAATAAGGCAGATGTAAAATAGAACTAATTTTTTCTTTAGAACAATTCTCATCACCTCCAAGGATGGATGTGTAGTCATTAAATTGATATAAGAAATTAAAAAAATGTATATAAATATTCGAAAGAATTACTGTAAGATGTTTGTAAATAATAATATTTTATTGTGTTTGAGATGATATATGTAATTGTAGAGTTTGTTTAAGATGTTTTAATTTCCACCCCGATAAGAAGAATCAAAGGGTTAATTGTATAATTGATGTAATGTATTGAAGAAATCACGAGATTGAGAAGCCAAGATTTAGAACTACTGATTGTACTGAAATGTTATAAATGGCACCCAACATGTTAATGGCAGAGTTAAACCTGTCTTAGGATGGCGCTGAGGATTACAGTAGATTCTCAACAATTCATTTTTCATTTTCAAAGACGCGTGCGGGAAAACAATGGATGCGGACTTGGATTTTAAACCTTAGAAATATTGTACATAACCTCAAAATGCATGTTTGTTTAAATCACAGCCTAAAGATTTTATTAAAAACAGCTTACAGCTTACTCAAGACAATTTATTTTGAAATATTCACTTTAAATTAAAAACTTCAATTCTTGAATTTGAGTGAAACTAAATTTTTGTTTATATTAAAATTTTTGTCCAGTGTTTTTTGGTTGGCAGAGCCATACTCAATCCCTGTGTTAAAATTACAACTGATTTATTTGCGACAATTTTTGGCAATCATTACTTGCCTATTCTTTTTCAAATCTACGATATTAACCGAACCCGCAGCCAATAGTTTCCTATAATAACCATGCCCGTAAAAATACCGCCATGGGTATAACTTTCATTCCAAATTCAGTTAAACAGTTACAAGACCATAGATCATTGAATACGGTGTCATAGATTGTGAGATTCGTTTTCGTTATTGCCAACCTGCGAGTGCGGTATATGCTTTCTCATTATAGCCAACCTACGAATGCAGGCAAGACTAAGAAGAGTAGTTCATAGAACAAGACAAACTTGTACGGGATGGAAACAATGATGTTGATACGAGTAATGTTCTATTATCCTTGTCATTTTGCATTCACATAGTTTTCAAAAACGAATGATGTGTGCAATATAAATGTACAGATGTGAAATATGGTAAAACGTAAATAACGGGAACGAATCATTGAAAATCCACTGTATTTCATTGCTAAATGATTGTTCCGAATATATTTTGGCTTTTGGGCAGAATATCTGATTGACGCAAGGGGTAAATTAATGCTGTACGAGTCGTAGCATGCAGGTTTTTTAACATTGTTTATATAGGATATTTGTTGGACCATAAAAACCCAAAGTTACAGGAAAATGGAATAAACGGGATTGCAGCAACGAGGTTCCACTGTATTTTCTTGCTGCTGTGATGATAATTTCATTATGCTGAATGATAAACATTTTTTTCATGGTAGAAAATTTACTTTTTTCAACGAGCCATTCAACCATGCATTGGTGTACGCAGTGAAATAGAAAAGTACGTTGCCCGTGTGCCACAATTTCCGCCCAAATGCTTGTTTTCAGGATGGCAGGAAATAAATAATATTATTGTTTATATTTACTGCAGTGGTAGGCCGCTTCACTCTTTTGTTTACAGATATAGTATTGTTATTTTTAATATTTGCCAATAATTTACTATGGCAGTGTGATTTTGAGTAAAAATCTGTTTCAAATACTGTTACTTTAAGCAAAGGTGACATTCGTAATTTAGATTATTTTCCCCCTGGGTACGATGGTTTGTAAGCCCATCTGTGTGTATGCTACTTAAAATAGCACGGTCGATAAGCTGTGTATACTTTATTTATGGTTACTTTGCACGTATAGGCAGAGTGACGCCGGGTGGCTGTCGTCGACAATAAATACTCTGCAGAAAACTATTGTGGCCTAGAACTGGCTGTCTTGTGTAAACAAGGCTTGAGGGGATGGCCAAGTAACAAGTGCGAGGAACTGGCAACTATGACTCTGGCAATGGTGTGGCGATACCACCGTTTTATAAAAATGACATTGGGTAACAACTTTTTGCTGTATGTAGATTTCTTTTATATGGTATTTTCGTTCATGTACTTTTGTTTTCATGGGTACTATGTCAATCGTGCTGAAGTGTGAAATGTTCAGCACTATTATTACATCTTTTTAAAAAATTATTCTGTGTTGCTTATAATATAGTATATTTCTGCATATTTTATGTTGAAAATTCAGGGTGCATAAATTATGTGGCCATCGGAAAGAAATATTCTTTGAAGTGAGGTTATAACTTTAGTAACACTAAAATGTTGTAGCAAACACTTTGACTCTAACAAATGCTACAACTATGTAATATATGATGCTGAGATCGTGACTTAACCATTCACATGCCGCCGCGCAGTGATCGACACGAGCCAGCCACTGCGAACTTGCAACACCCTACCTGGTTAGATCAATGTACTGGCATGTATTCCCACTTCCACCCTTCCTGGCGAATCAGTGATTGTTTTATATTTTCGCAGCTTTTACACAAGAATAAATCTGGCAGATTAGCGCTTCTATATGGTGGAGGGTGAGGTGTGGGATTGCTGGCAGACTAGCACAGCTAAGGTTAGGGGGGGAAGGGTGGATAAGCGTGGTGTGGCGTGGTTGGCAGACTACCCAGTATACGAAAAAAGGTGGTTGGCCGAATACAATAGAGAGGAACGGAGGGGAGGGTAACTCTACCTTTCTCCCTTCAGGCATGTCTAAAAATATGCAGAAATATATGGTAACACAGGTATAATTGTATCAGTTGTGTTACATCATGTGGATATGACTGTGTCCTGTAAGGTTTTTTGGCATGATGATAGGTAGTGGGGTGAAAGGAGTGTGCGTGCACGTTGCAGGTCGGCAGAGGAACGGGGTGTGCCCGTCACACTACTGCCGAGGTTCCAGCGGGGTTGCTCGCAAGGCCTTGCAATCCCTGGAGCAGCTTAAGCTGATAGAGAAGACAGGCGATGGCGGCCGCAAACTGACGGTGCAGGGCAGACGGGATCTGGACCGCATTGCTGCTCAAGTCAGGCCCAAGAAGCAGTCTCTCATGCTCCAGTGATCACCCCTGTGCAATCAGTAAACTATTTTCTATAATGTACATGCTGCTGTTTTATTTCCTCAGTTCACTATCCTAAAGCTAAGTAAGAATATAAAATAAACACAAATAGATAGAATCTAATGAAGGTGAACTTGAATTTACAAAACTAACTTAGAAGGGGAACAAAATAAACAAAAATCTGAATGATGAATAAACCAAATAAATATTGACAAGGATAATTAAATAAACGCTTGGAAAGTATCCATTACAGCTGCAGTGGTAAAACGGGCATTCAGTTTATTTGTGGTGAAAATAAATAAATTAACCATTGTTACTCAACTGCATACAATGCATATTTCTACACAATAAAACTTGGGTGTCCAGTGATCGGGAAAAGCTGGAAATGTACTGGAATTTTTTCTGGTTTATGAAACGCACATTAGGACTCGGAAACTGCATTAAAGGAACTTAAACCTGTAAGTGGCCGCACTAATAACAGCATCATGGTCGCACAGAGAGTGGGAAATAGAAGTAGGTTTGCGTATCGCAAAGTGTGAGGCGGGACAAGGGGACATGGAATGTTGCCCTGGAGGGACAGAAAATGGAAACACAAATAGAAACTTATGATGATTTAATGTTATTATCACAAAACCTTACATTGCAGTACTCATAATTTTACACAACACTATAAACCATAACTGTGTCACTAATCACAACTGCTTGTATCATTCTCAAGTCAGAAGCATGATTGAAACACAGCTACAACTACTTTGAAAAACATTATACAACTTTTGACCAGAATTTGGCCACATCCAGCACATTCTCCGAGGTACGAAGCTGGACACAGTCGGCATTGAAACATGTGTCAGTCTGGTCTTCTTCCTTAAACACCATCACAACTGCTAATATGTTAGCCAGAAAGTAATGAAGGTACAGATACTTTTCGCAACAAGTTATTTATGTGAGAGAGGCTTTTCTGCATTTACAGCTATGAAGTAGTCTTAAGTATCGTTGTAGGTTGAAATTTACGAAGAACTTGCGGTGGCCCTTTCTCATATTGCACCTTAATTTACAAAACTCCCCCCCCCCCCNAACTGTTAGAAGTCTCATTGTCTTGACAATTTATTTCACTTGAAAAGTACTCAAATATTGTTTTATTCGTGTGTGTATATCTATGTTATGACCAATTGTTAGATTTAAATATATCAATTAAGAAGGGAGGTGGTATAGGAGTGCCAGTCTTCTGGTCGGACTGTCTCTACTGATGTGGTTGTATACTTCAGGTATGTTGTATAATGTAATTCAGCTGCTTATGCGAGTTTACCTTGCGTCCTCAGCAGGTTACTTGATATACAGATTATTTATATCCTGGCAGACTGATGTGTTGAAGAAATGAAGCAGTGGATTTCATTGCAATTACATATACAATGCTATGAATTATATTACCTAATTTGGCAAGATACATAGTTATGAACATGCTATAAATGTGATTTAAAATGTTTGCCCATCTTCAGTTGAGAAATACCTGCCTTCTCTACCTTTCACACCATGTTCAACGACACGTTTATGTATTGATCATATGTAGGGCCCCACTTTTATGGTAAATAGAATGAGCGGATTTCATCATTAAAATTTCACCATTTCGTCAAATAAATTTTATAGCAAAACAAAGCATGCATTATTATTAAAAAATGAATCTGTTGTTTTTGTAACACACATTGTCACATCACTAGTTTTTAAGTTTTAGTAGAATTTTACATCGCCCACATACAACTTTTGTTCATTATTTTAATTAAATCCAGTTCAGTTCAATATTACTCCAACACAGAAATCCACAACCTAGGTATAAAATACTAGTAAATATTTTATTATTGGTAAAATAAAAATACTACTTACATAGTGAAAAGGTTTCTACGAAGTGGCAGAAACCTATTTGTTTTTGTTTTCTTGGTAAAATGAAAATTGCACAAATTTGCTTCCAATGCAGTTGTCATTTTATTGTTTATTTTCTCGTGTCACTAATTCACTGCATATGGCACAGCATGGTCAGTTTATAAAAAAAAACTTTTCACTTTTACACTCCTGCGCACAATCGCCATCCTTACTCAATAGTTGCAAAGGCCGGGAATTTGCTAGTTGTCGAGAACCTAACCACAATGCACGGAGTCAAGCCAGCAGTGTTTACAAATACAGTGCATGATTAATACATTCAGGAAAAAAAACATTCATATGTATAAGTAAGGCCCCCTAAAAGTGGTAAATAAAATTTCCAAATTTCGTCATAAAAAACTGTTAAAAACGGTACAAAAATTCACTTAAAACATTAAGGCGGTAAATAAAAACTTTACCGTTCGTCATGAATGCTTAAAAATCTAGCGCAAAAAGTTATAAAACTGTGGAATTGTGTCTTGTATTTAATTAAACTGGAAATAATTCGTAAAAAAAAAAAAACAGGATTTTCACATTTCATGTTATTGGCACTAAAAAATTATATATAAATTCACATTTAAAATATTATTTGATGATTACATTTAACACAGTACTACAAAATGTAAAATATACAGTACGGAAAAACATATATATATATTTGTACAAGCAGAGTTCACTACCAAAACAAGTGTCAAATTGATAAATGCCAATATATGTAGAGACAAAAAATTAATACTTTTAACTTAAGAACACACACAATAATTCACCACTATGTTTAAAAAAATGAGAATACCGAATTCTATCACAAGAAAAAAAATATATCTTGTTTAGAACAGTGTCAATTTACATGCTAGCACCAAAGTATTTGGCAAGCATTAGCTCAATGTTGTTCGGTCTGCATTTGATGTGGGAACCCACAACATGGACACAGCTTGTGACACAAAAGTTGAATGTTGCTCACGTAGATCATACAAAACATTGAGGACATCAGTAGTTTGCCCTTCTTTCAAAATTCCTGAAACTTACTGCTGAGAAGAAAGATAGCCTTGCAGGAATTCTGTCTGCGTGAGTGTGTTCAGCAAAGGAAAACTTCCCACAGATGGAAACAATTTTTCATCAACGATGTTGTTTGTTATATTTCTGACACCAAACAATTAGTCAGTAGTTGCAAAAAAATTCCTTACTGAGGAATATTTTGTCAAGTCTGGATAAAACCCTGTAGCTCTTTATTCTGACATTTTCCCTCATTTTGGAGACAGGATGTATCTGGTCAACAGGTTTTTGCTAACAACCTGTAGTCACCTGGTAATTTATCCTGTCCAAAGGGACTTCTCAGCGAAGAGGAGGGGATCTGGAGATGTACACTCAGACAATAACAAATTAATTCTTGCTGCAGGCTATTGTCTCTTAAGGAGGGATCCCTTTCGCAATTTGATGCCCGGTACTGTGGCTGTTTAGTTTGTCTTGGTTGGACTTGTGTCTTTCGAACACGATTGCCCAGCGTAGTGCCCAGAAGCCGGCATTAGCAGTCGCGGCTCGTGGGTTTCAACACAAGTAGGGCTGCACAGTGATACTGTAACTATTTTTAAGTGTGAAAATAAATTTCAATATTCTTGGGTTCTGCAAAAATGACTGTTAAAAAAAAAAAAAAACCATGTTGGATTCCATTAAATGAAAAATAA
Source organism: Clitarchus hookeri (assembly GCA_002778355.1). Classification (NCBI taxonomy): domain Eukaryota; kingdom Metazoa; phylum Arthropoda; class Insecta; order Phasmatodea; family Phasmatidae; genus Clitarchus; species Clitarchus hookeri. Next base: position 241,931 of record NQII01002765.1, read on the forward strand.
TTTTATGTGAACACAACTTTAACGAATGTTGTGTTCCTGTTGCACACCTCGCCCAATGAATTGACGGGGACCTCACCACGCTTCAATCTCCGCGCTAGTTGCATGCAGTGCCCGCAGTATTTGTAACCTGGAATGTGTGCCTCGAAAGGAAGATTGTTGATTAGCATATTCACCAGTCCGTGTCCCATCTTTGTCTTACTTCTGTGGTGAATTGTGGTATACTAACACAACTTGGTCATCACATCTACTTTATATGTTTGTTTCGTGGCATGTGGCTGGCCACATCACCTGACCTTGAACTTGGCCGTCTACATCACCTGACCCCGGTCTTGAATGTGGTCCTCTTGTCATAAGTATAATTGATTTACCCGTTCAATGGAGATTGTGCCACAGAGCACCATGCTTCCTGTTCGCATCACTGGTGATGAAACTAACTCTCGTCAATCACGCCATGGGAAGCTACTGCCAACTACCGTTCTAGACATCATAGCAGAACCAAGCAACTGTGGAAAAACGTGTGCTTCTCAGCCTTTTGGATTAACCCAGCGGCTTTGGTTCGAGAACATTTACCTATACTTTAAATCACTACAGCAGTCAAAGTACCTATGACTAACTCAAATACTACAAACTGTAGATGGTCTGTGTTATTTTCCATTTATTGACAATGAAGAAGTTGTGCTACTGAGTGATGCTTTGCCAAACTCTGTTTGTTTTTGAAGATGTGGCATGTGAGAAACAGTCAACCATGCATGCATTATTTTAGCAAGGTTCGCCATGTAACAACAGTGGATTCGATTTACCTGTGTCAAACTTATTCACGCATGCCTAAACAGTTTCTGCGCGACAATGGTAATTTATATTTTGTATGGATGACCTGAATTTACGTCATTTTTACACATCATGTTAATATAGATATGAAATTAGACGGATTTAAAAGTATGTGCTCATGTTGATGGCGAGAACATGGTTTTTTTGCGATAGCTAAAGATTTCCTGCCTCATAAGGGAAGGTACCATAGGGAATTCGATCAGTTCATTATTGCACATCAGTGAACGGTGAGCTACACCGTATGCAACTCCGGACATCACTGATGGCCTTTATGAGACTGCTCACTGCTTTAGAGACGAAACTCAACAGTGTGGGCAAGCGAATAGCCAGCAGGGTTCATACAGCCTTGACAATTGAATTACATGCATTGAACGAGGATGTGCGCAAATTGTCCACTTTAGGCAGTATGCTCGCCACCGTGGAGGGCCGTCTCTTCTATACGAATGTACTGACTACTAACATGGATGTGCGGCTTGGTACATTGATCGAGTGTGTGTTCAAACTAACTGCTTTTGCTTCTGACGACGTGCTCAAGGTCATAGAAGGACGGCTATTCAGCAACACTAATGCAATGTCTGCTATAATCCATTCACGGTATCTTCAATACTTTTGAAAAGAACCTTTGAAAAATCACCCTAGGAGTTACATGTTCAATTGGTTATAAAAAAATTGTATATGGAAAAAGGTTTTGTCTTGCTTTTAGCACTGAAGCACTATATAAATTGGTTGTTTTAAGTTTTAAGTATATTTTTTCAATAAATTATAATAATTTGTTAAAAGTCCGTACGAATTAACAACGGATTTTGAAGGGACATGTTGGTTATAGCTGAAAAGAAATAGTTCGTGGGTTAAATATTAATATGTATAAATTTAATGCCGTAATTGTAAAGTTAATATTGCTAAACTATATATTTACATTTTCACGTAGCACTCGTGGGTAAAAATTTCACTGTTATTAATAGAAATTAAATAAATTTCAGTGTCTGTCTAGCGGACTCATACACTCCATCTTGTTCCTTTGGGCACGTTTTTTTTTCAGAAGTATAACCACGCCATATTGGATATTGGAGACACTGAATTGTCGTTATAAAACTAACGTAACACATCCTTTCTACTTATAAGATAATTCTAGGTTAAGATGTAATTTTAGTATTAGCGTTGTTATTTCTGCAGTTTATCAAATAAACGTGCAAAATATAGAAAGGCATTTGAATATTTCCGTTACGTTATTCCCTTCGCAAAGAATGCAAAGGAATCGAATTTTGGTCGCCGCCAACTGATAATCGATTATTTTCGAAAGCTTTTTGTGGAGACCAAGAGATGGCAGCACATTAGCGTTGGTTCTTCAGTGCCAAATGTTAGCCGTGACTCGTCTTTCCGCCGCATAGTGTTGTTTTTATGTTGCAGTGAAGAAGCGCGACAGTTCTTGATGGAACAGAGATGTACCTACACCGCAGGTTTCAAAATGAAAGTGATTTTGTTCGCTGAAGAGTTTGGAAATCGAGCCGCGGGCCGTGAATTCGTAGTAAATGAAACGTTAGTGCGGGGCTGGAGGAATTTTTCTCACTTATAAGTCGCACCCCCCAAGTTTTCAATAAAAATTTTTTAAAATAAAATGTGCGACTTATATGCGATACGGTACCATTTATCACAGTGAAATCTTTAACCTGAGTGCTACTTCCAAAAGTTTATTATGTAAAATTTAACTTTTTCCTTACAGCAAATATGTAAATAAATCTTAATACAATAAGTAAACTTTAATTAAATTATATAATTAACAGTTCCGATATATACTTCAATCTACCTTTTTGTATGTATTACAACATTTCGCTAAATTGATTAGCATTTTTTAGACATTTAGAGAATTTTATTAAAGTATATGACAGTTGAGATTACATGGCATTGTTTCTCTTCAAAAATAAATTTTGGTAGTTCCCACATGGACACTGTTAATAAAATATTTGACAGTTCCCACAAGGCACTGTTTGTTTACAAAATATTTGACAGTTCCCACATGGCACTGTTTACAAAACGTTTGACAGGTGTCACATGGCAATGTTTTGTTTACATACTGTGGAAGGATACATAATTGGGTCCCTGAAAGTAGATCTTTAGCAGGGCTTCAGAAAATCTTGAAGTTACCGTGAATACATTATAAGATGGCAGCTCAGATTCGCACATTGGCTTAAACTAGCTGCTTTAGGAGGCAAGCTCGCGGCAGTGGAGAAGAAGCTCGATGCCGTGGGGGAGCGAGTTGCCAACAGGGTTCTTACTGGCCTGACTACAAAACGAGATGAGCAACTTAATGTGGTGACAGAGGGTGCGGGCACGCTGACTGCTTAAAGTAAAAAGCTAGAGGCTGTAGCCAACATGGAATCGAAACTCAGTCCTGTCAGAGATTAAATACCTAACAGAGTTCTTACTAGCATGTCTGATGAGCTAGATGTACAAGCCTAAAGTTTGGGTGTGACGCTCACTGATGTTGAAGACCTTATACATCACAGGATTCTTCATGTCCTATCTGACGCGTACAAACGACGATAAATGGAAGCATTGCCAGTATGTGCTAGATGCAGTCGTCGAGTGAATCCCCAAGTCTAAAGACAATATCACGAAACTGTCCGTATAGATGCGCCGAGTCTGCCCCTAAATATATGCTATGACCATTCAGTTTTTGCTTTTAGTACAATGGTTGCTACCATCGAGGATTTACGCCCCATAATTGAAAATGTGTGCAATAAGTATTTACTGGCCAAGCATGCGTGTATGGAGCTTGATGCTACATTGGAAGAGGCCTTCCGCCTGATCACATTTAGGAGTGCTTCTGAACTCTCCTCTAGCATCGGCACTTCTGTAGCAGTGGACACGTCCATGGTGGGCACCGGTACTGGTAGTCTGCTTAGAGCATCCGCATGTCTTATTTTGTTGCCAGTCTTGTAGACCAGCTGAAAATCAAATATGCCCAATTGCAAACACCAATGGAGCATCCTGTGGGAAAGGATATCAGGAGTGGGCCAATGTGGGTCCAATAACCGCAACAAGGGCTTATGATCAGTGATTACAGTAAACTGTCAACCAACCGAGTACTGATGAAATTTGGTGATTCCGAACATTACTACTGAAGCTTTCTTGTCTATTTGGGCATAGTTACGCTCAGTTTTATGTAGTTCCGTGAAGCAAAAGCTACAGGCCTTTCTTCCCCACCATCCATGGTATGGGCAAAGATAGCTCCGACTGCAATCTCTGAAGCATCGTAGGTCATCAACACAGTTCTTTTGGGATCATAGCCATGCCTGCCTGCAGTAGTTCTTTTCCTTTGTGAAATGCTACTTCATGTTGTTGGTCCAACATCCATATGGCTTCGTTGTCCAAGGTTCCAGCACTGTTGCTTTGTCAGGCAAAAATCTCTCATACAAATTCAAGAGCCCAAGGAATGTTTGCAAATCACGTTTGTTCTGTGGCGGTGGTGCTTTGTGTATTGCCTCGATCTTCTGTGTAAGATGGATGCCTCCTGCATCATTCAGGTACTGAAAATATATCACTTTTATGGCGCTGCAAAGACACATTTGATTTTCTTTAATCTAAGTCCTGCTTTGTCTATTTGGACAATGCCTCACCTACCCTTGCCCAGTGCTCCTTACTTGAGCCATCCACCAGAACATCTTCTAACAAACTACAACCCCTAGTAAACCACCTAACAATGTTGCCATCAGCCGTTGGAAAATTGCTGGACCTCCACTTACTCCAATCTGTAAAAAAAACCCTTTGGTAATGTTTACCATTAATAACTCTGCAGTGAACTCATCCACAGCCACTTGCAGATAACCATCTTCCAGATCCAACTTGGTGAAATATTATGCTTCATTAATTGTTGGAAGTAGGTAATATTCAACTCTGCTAATGTTGCTCTGAATACATTTATAGTCCTCACAGGTTCTAACTGAGGCATCTCTTTTCATGAGCACAATTGGTGTTACCCAAACTGAATATTGTCAATAGCCGCTTTCATCTTCTCTTGAAGTGCAAATGGTACTACTCTGTTCTTCCTGAAAACTGGTTTCGCTCCTTCCTTTAAATGAATAGTTACCTGGGGTCGTTTATACTGGCCTAGGTCCCTGTTATCAAACACCTGTGGATACCTAGTGGACAGCTCAGTGACCCTTGTATGTGTTTCAGTATCTAGTACAAAACCATTCCCCCTCACCAGGGCTTGTATCAGGAAAATTCCCTCCACCAAGATCCCGAGGGGTTCAAACCAGTTACTTCCAAGCAGACTGGGACCCCATCCCCTAGCCACCAAGGGCAGGGATGAAACTGAGCCATTTTTCGATCTAACTTCCACTACTTTTTGATTTCTAACTTTCAATCCTTCCTGTAACCATGTGTACAGAAAAATGGTACACTTTTCTAATGGTAGCAGTTTTGGCCACAAAGCCTTGTAAGTAGCCCAGCTAACCACTGTAACTGGCCCCTGTGTCCGCCTCTAACTGGTGTAAATTATTATCTGACCACAGGTCACTTATGGCTCATTGCTGCCTCCCCTTTGCAGACTATGTGGCCCATATACTTGCCCTTACTCATCCTCATATTCGGATTCGGGCTCTCTTTAACAGTTGGGTCCTAACTTACGGTGCCTGGGCGGGTTTCTCTCGTTCCCCTACTTCTTGGTGATGCGTGCCCTCTGTAAGTGGCCTCTCTTGTTGCAGTGGCGACATGTCGCCGGTGGGTGATCCCAATTGCATCTCCAGCATGTGTCTCGTCAGTCCCTCTTGCCACCCCGCCAAAGGGTCTGGTCATTTTTCCTCCTGTAGGTTATGTAGCTCATCCTTGTGTTCCATGACTGCGTCTCCCTGTAAATCCAGCAAGTTTCTTCCCATTGCGTCTGCTGCCATCGCGACGTCGACTGCTTACTTGTAGTTTAATTTGTCTTTTGCCAGTAACATGTTGAAAGGCGTCATGCAACTCTCATACTAACCTATAGCACGAAATTCATTCTAGGTTAGGAAAATTGCAGCGAGTCGATAGTCGACACAGTTCTGCCATATAGACCGCAATTGTTTCTCCTTTTTGATTCCGTTTTAGGAACTTTTAAGTCTCCACAATTTCACTTGGTTTAGCCTCAAAATGTACCATAAGTTTTGTTAGCACTTCGCTTAATGTCACTGTATTGGTTTGTTGCGGTGACAGTAATGATGCAATGATAATGTACAACTCCGCCCTACGTAGAGTAAAAAACAAAAAAAAAAAACACGCCTATTTCGCTACGTTGGCCTCAATTTTATTTGCGAGACAATAGAACTGTAACGGTTTGTGATAAAATCACCATGTATTTCGGCCTGGCACAAATTTGCCGATTGTCCCCACGGAGGCCATGACCATTCACAGATGACTGGACACTAATGTATTTTATTCATCCCAGCAGATATCCAATCCTGGTCACCACTTTTAAGCCCCGTCAATCAGCACTACAATTTACTAATCCACACCATTGTCCTGGATGCCCTTTAGTCCTCTGATCACATCATGCTTATGAAATGCGCCATGACAGTACTCACTGGTGCCAACTGTGTCCACCTAAATATACTTCCAGTCATACACCACAATGTGAGTACATAACAGTGTGGGTGGAGAGCAAGTCTGTACACATTTCTTGTCAACATACATCAGTTTTTTATTTTGGTCCCTTGAAAAACTATCCATACAGGTTACAATGTTTGTATCTCAGTCTGATGCTGCCAGCAGGGTCGGATAGTTCACTAACTGACCTGGTAATTTGCATACCTGGGATTTCACCGGAGGTTTAATGAGAGCGTGCGTGACGGTGACGTTAATAGCAAGGTCAATACGGGAGCCAGCTAATGAATAAATGGCTTGGATTAGTACGAGACTCTTAATAGGGCCTGGTCAACAGCAAAGCAAAACCTTGAACCCTTACATGAACACGGTTGTAAATGCTGACCTATTTCGGCTGGTCAGACACCACTGCAGTAACTCCAGTGGTGTGTGGGATAACCCTGAGAACACTCACCCAGATATAACACTTCCTGAGATAAAAAATAATGGGATAACCCCGAGAAAAAACGGTTATTGGATGGATTCGGACTGTCCTCCCAATGTTCACCATGAAGTACCATACTGGAAAAAAATGCACANCGGCTACTACGTGCATGAAGTACCATACTGGAAAAAAATGCACACACAATGTAATTTGATACTTGCGTATATTCCAATGATGGCCTAATTTAAGCATGTGTGCTGCATAAAAACATCCATGGGATGTTAAATGAAGGTTAAAACCGGTCGGGTTGCAGTGATACCGGTGAGGTGCATGTCTGGGGCAACAAAACGGTTAACTAAGGTTCCAGATATTAAAAAATTGACTATTGCACTGAAATGATGACTGCTAGAAACGATGAAGGCCCCGGGCTACAAAGACATGTGCAACCTCTATTACTAGCTAAGACCAACTGAACGAGGCTGGGCCACCGCGATGCTGACCTCGTCAGTGCAGCGCCAAAACAAAATCTCTTAGCACTTTGGTGAATGACGTGAGAGTACAACTCAGGATGATGATACTACAATATGGCTACACTCTTTTCTTAATACTATTACAATGAACGCTTATATCATTCTAACATTTGTATTAATTAAACTCTTGAGTTACATTACTAATTACGCTACTACTCTTGATGGAAATGTTTTACTGTCAAGTTTTCGAGGCTGCTCCCCAACTTCATCTGCTTAAAATAAAAACTCTTTTGACAATTCAATGAAAAATACATAATTGACACTTAAAATTACATTAAGTACCTGATTGAGCTCCTCGCCTCCAGGTCTTCAGATTGATATGCGAGTGGCACAACGTCCTTCACAACACAAGGACACCTGCCTTATCCTTCCTTCCATGTGCCTGGTAATTACATCACTCATAGCATTTACTGAACATGTTATTAACTAAGCTAATTACACTTCTTTTACGATGCCGCCCCTGATGTACCCACGTCACTATACAGGGGGGGGGGGATTGGCACGGATAGTCTGCACAGAACTGCTGCGCCAAACTGGTGACTCATGACGTCACTGTAGCGTGCGCAGACTTACTGTAAGAAAAGGGAGTGTGTGCCAACAGGGGCTCAAAAGGCAGAGGAGGCATGGCCTGTGTTAAGTTTTGACCTAGGTTTACATTCATTTTTTTTTTATTGTGTATTTCAGTAATAAAATGCTTTCACACAGGTCATTAAAATTATAAAGTACTCCACATGTGTAAATTTGGAATATCAGTTTTGTATATTATTTCAAGACAAGTGTACACTTAAAGTTTCCTCTAGGGAACATAAAAAGTGATCCTTTTAAATTAATTCTATTTTATTTACAAGTTAATTCCATGACAGGTGTTAATTTTGAATCTTCCTGTTCATAAACAAATATTTTTATACAACCAACCCAAATGTGAAACTAAGCACCCAAGCACAAATAATAAATTAGCCTAAATTTAGTTTTTTTTTTTTTTTTTTTTTTTTTTTTANATATTTTGCAAGTAACATTAATCCTGTTTACTGCAGAACCAATGCATATATAAAAAACAATCCCCCATTTTTGTTTCAATCCTATCACGTCATTGGCAACAACAACAAATAATGTAAACAATCTTGGGCATGCTTACTATGTTCTGTGTTTACAAATAAGAATTTTTATAAATATAGAAAACATAGGTATATTATTTTATTTTTGTCTTTACTTGAACTCACTTGGTATTTGAATTGCTCTATTTACTCTTCTGGACACTGTAAATTAAATAAGTTAAAATATTGCTTTTAATTGCACAGCACTTCACCAATACAACAATTGTTCGACTATAATAGTTGACGGGATATTTTGGTCTCGGGAGGGAGGAGAAGGAAGGTTAAATTTACGGTTCCAGGTTTTCAGAAGTGGCCGGAGAATTTTTAAAGGGTGCCAGAGCAAGAGACTCGATCTAGGGTGCAGGCCGTTTGCTCATGTGGTTCTCCTGAGATCACCCAGCGACGAGATGACGTCGTAATGATGCAATATCCCCGTTATGCCCGCCTCAACAAGAGTGTTGGCCCTTTCATACGCCACTAAATGTTGAGCGAGTGTGTTGGATGGTCATCTCACATGCCAGAAACACAGTTGGTTGATACGTCATTTTAGGATTGCGGTAATGCACTGGGTAGAGCACCCATAATTGATACCAAAGTCCCACAACGTGTGAACACATATGCACAAATACACTTACCCTAATTAAAAGAAACAAGAAACCCTTTTATGTTAATTTACATAAGCAATTAGTGTAAAAATTACATGAGTTAATATCAGATTTATTCAGCAACGCAATTTGGATAGTGGCTGGCACTGTCTTTTCCAGTCTGTTGCTTACCTGAACATGTTATTCATACACTTGGCACTATGTATTTTGAAACAATTACAAAATATTATTGCACCCTTATTTTAATGAATAATAGGGTGGCAGGGAATGGCTCACAGTGGACGAGTCTATTATCACCCTGAGAGGCGTGTGGGTAGCCATGCTCTATTTGGCTAAAAAAAAAAGGCTAGTTTTATAAGTGTTTTAAACGAACGTGATTAGAAACTGGCTTTACACTCCCTATATTTTTATGGGTCAAAGACACTCGCACTTCACGCACGCACGGAGACGTAAACTTGAAATGAAGGGGGACACATGAGGGATTACTGGAGCACTGTAACCATTGTGACCCTCCCTGCATTCATTTCCCCGGTGGTATTATCACTGGGGACTTCTCTTGGTGGTGTTAGTCAAGCAGAATTATCACGCCATCAAAATATGCGTCTTGAGGGCATGAAAGTGGGACAGCCACCTAACTCTGGTGATGCTCGGAGAGTAGCAGAGGTGGGGTGCATTTTATCACACGTTGCTGGCCCGGGAGTCGGGGAGGGGTGACCACCGTGTTCGGGTCAACTTGTCCCCAGTGGAGGGTACGTCGTAGTTACGCTTGTGTAGCAAGCCGAATGGGCTGAGAGAGGAGGAACGTGGCACACATCATAGTAACATAAATTTAATTTAAATATAAAGAAAGATAGTTTTTTCACACATCAGCAGCACATCGCTCAATGTATTATCAACTTTAAAAATTGTTGCAGGACGTCTTGCCCCTTTTAGACAGTCTGCAACGCCACACATTCACCTCCATCACTACGAGTACGACTGATGCCAGTGCTTGAACACACAGGTGCTGGGTAGTGTAGGACGAGTGAGAGCAGTGTAGTGCAACCACTCCCCCCCTCCCCACTCCATCCCCCGCGGCACAACCCAACTAAGGAGGAAGCGGTGTGGAAAGTTTCTATCACATAGTGCAGGGCGCAATGTAAATTCTAATAAATAAATATTGCGAGACTAAATAAAGTGCTAATATTTACAGTAATACAAATATTGTAACACTCATAATATAAACTCCCATTTTTATTGTGTTTATTAGTTAAACTCGCAGATAATGTACAGTTCTCATACTCACATAAGGTATAATAAGGTTAGAAGTTTTATTTTATTGATGTACCCTCATGTACTGAAATTCTGGATGTATGGAAATTTTTTGGCAGTCCCGTGAAAAACGGTAGATAGAGAATCCACTGTATATTGAATGTGTTGTATGCTTTACATCTGGTGCGTAGTGTCCGTAAAGAGTCAACAGCGAGGCAAACTTATGCAAACATTTAGCTTGGAAGGATACATTTTGACTCCTCGTTTCCTCCCCTTACGTGGTTGGCAAGTGGGAGATGGTTGCCTAGCAACCAGCGTGGCATCCTCGCACCCCCTTTTCATGACCAACTGAACTGGGCTGTTTCAGCATGTCCCTCCTTCCCCTATGCTATGCACATTGTATTTTACGATGACAACCTCTCTAAACCACAGATTTCAACTAATTTTATCAAGCTTCTTTTTTTGGTTTTAAGTTTTTTATACTGTGGCATGCCAATCGGGGACAACAACATTGCAACATCTATATTTATCACTAGTTAACATTAAGTAGATTTTGATGACTCATTGTATTTTTGCATACAATTTTGCACTACCCCCCGCCCCCACAATTTTTTGACTGTTCCTGAGAATTGTTATAAAATTGCTACTGTCACAAAACCTCAGGTTGTAAAATAAGGGTTTACTATAATTGGCAATCACTGTGTTCTCCCCCTACCTTACTTGTGTGTAGATGATGTAACANTTGCAACATCTATATTTATCACTAGTTAACATTAAGTAGATTTTGATGACTCATTGTATTTTTGCATACAATTTTTCACTACCCCCTGCCCCCACAATTTTTTGACTGTTCCTGAGAATTGTTATAAAATTGCTACTGTCACAAAACCTCAGGCTGTAAAATAAGGGTTTACTATAATTGGCAATCACTGTGTTCTCCCCCTACCTTACTTGTGTGTAGATGATGTAACANTGTAAAATAAGGGTTTACTATAATTGGCAATCACTGTGTTCTCCCCCTACCTTACTTGTGTGTAGATGATGTAACATACTGTAAGTCTATGTTGATGAACTCTGTGCAAGTTATCAAGAACACCATGGCCTGGAACACATTTTTAACAATCTGCATCCTGTATTCAGTTACACACAGCATCAATAACTGCGACGGTAGTGGGTGGCTGACAAAACAAAGGTACAGTTCAAATAAAATTTATCTGTTTTAGATTTACAAGAGGAATTAACTACAATAACAATACACTATTCAAATACAAAACAAATCAGGTGGGTTTAGAACTGCAACACAATCTACAACACTTTTACAGTATTTTATTATCACAGCTATGAAACATCAAATACGATAAACATAATTCTAAGAGACAGGACTTTTATCACAACTTCTTCCGAGGCTGAAATGGTGGAAGAAACGTAAGATCACAAATATGCAGTCCGGTTCTTCGCAGAGTATGCAAGTACAGTGCAACTGGTGTAGTTAGGGAATGCAGCAAGGTGACTACCAACTTCAGCTTTACCCACGGCTCAGATGATCATGTGCTAGGTGATAGCATTTTAACAACTTTATTCTTGAATATGGTTGAAATATTTGTTTTGCAACCTTCGCAAGCTACACAACAAAAACAGATTCACAAAACAATACTGAAAAGATATACAAGTCCTATTCTTGTATACTTTCAATTGTAATATGTGTACACTAAAAGAAAGGCATTAAAAAAAGCATCCCAAATGCTTGAGGTAGCAAGTGCATTCATACAGCCGGGAAAATATTGTGAATGAATATGTCACGAGTTTTCCTGCAGGCAGTGGTAAATGCACAATGGATTCCACTCTACAAGTCTTTGCACATTTGATTGCATGCATGCACGCACNCCTGCAGGCAGTGGTAAATGCACAATGGATTCCACTCTACAAGTCTTTGCACATTTGATTGCATGCATGCACGCACGCACGCACACACATACATATATATTTTGCGCAGGGAATTTTTACATGAAAAAAAACCAAAAAACCAAAATACAAGAAAAACACCCTAATTACATGCAGGTCATGTACGGTGTGATGAAGTATTCTGCGGACAATACCTGCCATCTAGTGTTCCTTACAACAAGTGCTGTACAGAGGTACAAAGGNCCTGCAGGCAGTGGTAAATGCACAATGGATTCCACTCTACAAGTCTTTGCACATTTGATTGCATGCATGCACGCAAGCACGCACACACATACATATATATTTTGCGTAGGGAATTTTTACATGAAAAAAAGCAAAGACCAAAATACAAGAAAAACACCCTAATTACATGCAGGTCATGTACAGTGTGATGAAGTATTCTGCGGACAATACCTGCCATCTAGTGTTCCTTACAACAAGTGCTGTACAGAGGTACAAAGGNGTGTGATGAAGTATTCTGCGGACAATACCTGCCATCTAGTGTTCCTTACAACAAGTGCTGTACAGAGGTACAAAGGTAACGAGGGGTGAACCCTGGCTGGTTGGTAGGCACCATGCTGGGGCAGCGACAGAGGTGGACGGGAAGTATTCATACGACTAGGTAGCTACGGCTGTCACGGGCCGGACGCGGAAGCATTCCGAAGCTGGCGTGCGGTAGGAGACTCTGGCATTGTTTTAGCACTGTACACGTGGAACCTGTCAGGATGTTTCGTTCGTGTTTCCGACATCACTTGCTCTTCATTACATTTGCTGTTACTCACACGTTACTGTTGTATACTACCGAAGCGTTTCGGTCCTTTACAGAAATAATTTTAACACAGGTACCTGTTTTCTACAGGCTGATGGATGTTCCAACTGTTGGCATTTTCCACTAATGTCTCTCAGTTTCAGTGACTAACACCCTAGGACATATATACTTTGCAGTATTTACATGCTTCCTGTTCCATAGTATAACATGTTAAAATATTTATATATTTGTGAATGGAATGAATATCACACATCTGGCATCAGGAACAAGGTGAAGTGAGAATGACAAATTCACAACCATAGAGACAAATGACTAGTCAGATATAGACTGTGTTCAAAGAATTGCTAGCACTTTTAAGCCAGAAGGTTGGTAGACAACCCTAGTAGGTGTAGTTCTAAAAGTTATTTGGTCAACACCATGTCTGGCTAATATTTTGCATTTAAATATTCCTATAACTACAAATAATCAAATGTACTATACAAATAGAATAATAAGTTTCTTTTAGCTTCCAATAAGTAGTCATATATTTTAAAAATACTACCTCAACAATTTTGTAGTGATATATTACTTAAAATGTGGTGGTTTTAAGCCTACCTAGTAAACTAGTAATGCAATTAATAGCCCACATCAAACTNGATATATTACTTAAAATGTGGTGGTTTTAAGCCTACCTAGTAAACTAGTAATGCAATTAATAGCCCACATCAAACCTGGAGTTAGTTCAAGAAAAGATAACTTGAATTGAGGTATTTAAAGCAAAATTAGTGACAGTACTGCCTCCGATGGCATTATCAGTACATTGGGATATACTATTCACGTAAACATTGTGCATATGATGTACACCTACTTTATACTAATTTATATTCTCGCATAATAGCTCAAGGAGTCTTAATAAATGTGATTCTANATATGATGTACACCTACTTTATACTAATTTATATTCTCGCATAATAGCTCAAGGAGTCTTAATAAATGTGATTCTATTAAAAAAGAAAGAAAAAAAGAAGGAAGAGAAACAAGTACATGGGTGCTTTATTGCCACCACCTACAATTATTTTCTATTATTACCCATGAAACAAGAAGCAATTAAGAAACTTAAAAGCCTATATGACACAAAAAATTACCTATCAAGTTTTGAGATCAAGAACACCAGCTGTCTGCAACAACTTGAATATTTTGCGAGTCAAAAGTACATACAAGTGTTCACATTTGAGGAACACACGTTTAGTAGAAGTACTTAAGCAGGTATCACACAATGCAAGTTGCAAGAAATAATGAGCCTATTGGTCCTTCTATGCTGGCCATGTTGCCTGTTATATATCAACCACTGAGGTAAAAGAAAATCAATGTGAGGTGTGCCAAGATAATATCGGGGAGAAAACATTTTTGGAAATTAACTGTTAACCTAAAGCACTTATTTTTCGTGCATCCATTGTACACTTGTTACTGAAATGTTTTCAAAATAAAAACAATTATTTTTGGCTGGATAGCTTGAAGCAAATATTTTTTGAAGTAAGCACTTCATATTTTGTATAATAATATCATGGCTGATTGAGTGATTGGTACTTGCTGGGGATATAAACTAATTCTGATGCAAGCGAGTTTATATTTAAAGATGCATGTGAACTTGTTTTAAACAAAATTTATTTGATNTATAAACTAATTCTGATGCAAGCGAGTTTATATTTAAAGATGCATGTGAACTTGTTTTAAACAAAATTTATTTGATATTCTTGTACAAGATTTTTCATGTGAGATCTCAAACAGAACACATCTTGTGTCATGTGAAACCTGCTTAATACCAACACTGCATTCTACCCACAAAGTATATTGGCTAATAAATGTTACATCACAATGACAAAACAATTACAGTAATACCCCGACTTACGCTACCCCGATTTACACGAATTCGGAGATACGCGGTTTTTCTTTTTGAGCGCTGCGCGCCTCGGCTCTCCCACCCTGCCCAGTCAGTGTTCGGTTTACAACAGGTTTGAACGTGTTTCGCGTGGAATTGTTTTACGTACGCAGTGCGTTTTATTGTTAACTCTAATTATGTCATCCAAAAATAACCAAAAATTAGTCATTTGAATCAAACAAGAAAAGAAAATCACTATCTTTGGAGTGTAGACTGAATATTATCAAAGACTTTGAAGCAAAAATTAAAATTTGTGAATTGGCAAAGAAATTTGACCTACCGGAATCAACAGTCCGAACGATTATAAAAGGTAAAGAAAAAGTTGTGGAAGCTGTGAAAGATTCTCAATCTTTGAATTCAAGTATCATTCGTAAACGTCATGGTATTATCGCTCAGATGGGAACATTGTAGGGATGGGTCGGTTCGGTTCTTCGGTTCCAATTTATACCAGTTCTTGAGGTTTGACTTGGAACCGGTTTTAGGTTAACAACAACTACTCGGTTCTCGTTTCTACACAGTAATACCTTTACTAATATTTTGAGATGATGATATTAGTACGAAACATTATGGATTAATCTNTACTCTAATTAATTTCGACCCACGGGTGAAAGTTGTATTTTTGCCACCAAACACCACCAGCTTGCTTCAACCGATCACCAGGGAGGCATTAAAACATTTAAAGCTTACTACACAAGACGATCGTTTGCGCATCTACATGAAGCTATGTGACAAGACAACGAGCTTTCTGTCAAAGACTTTTGGAAGCAATTCAATGTTTTAGATGCTGTTAGAATTGTTAAACAATCTTGGAATGAGATTTCACAAAAAACTTTGAATGGCGTCTGGAAAAAACTGTGTCCATTCTTTTTCACCACTGAAACCCAAGGAGAATCAGCGCCAGATCTTGAACAAATCAATAGTGCAATTGAAGAAGTGGTCAATATTGCCAAACAATTAAATTTAGAGGTGGATGGTGCTGACGTTCAAGCATTGCTGGATTCACACAATCAAGAGCTGACAATTGACGAGATTATAGAAATGTGTGAGCATGAACAAGACATTGAACAAACTGATTCGTTAGACCAAGTTGAATCGGAAAATCAAATGACGATTCCAAACTTAACAGAAGGCCTCAGNGAGAAAAAATAGAGTCCAACGAAGAGCGCATTTCTACTACAAAACGGGGAATAAAAAAGTTATTGGCATGCTACAAGGACATTTTGCGTGAAAAGAAGAAAAATTTAACTCGTCAGGCGACAATGTTAGAATATATGAAGCCTTCTACGTCAAAATAACTTCGGTTTACGTTTTTTATTCACAACAATGAAAATTGTTTTATTATCTAACATTTTATTAAACATTTTTCTTCTAAATTATTGTTTTCTTTAGACTCTGGTCCCAATTAAACATAATTTATACGTACTTATATGCAAAATTGAACCCAGACTTACGCAAATTCGACTTACACTGTTATTGCTCGGTCCCACCCATCGCGTAAGTCCGGGGTATTACTGTACTATGAAGAAGAGACTGTTAACAAGCACTATGTGAGATTCAAACTAAACTGCCAAAGATGAACATTCAACTAATCTGACATATTTTTGACACGTAAACACTGGTACACTTGGTAAAACAACTCATAATTCAACGAGTGAAGGGTTGAGCTGGGTAAAATCTCATCTCCACAAAAACTAATTTTTGTTACAGGAGAAATATTTTTGTTTCACAACTGCAAATAAGTGTGAATTTTCCATAAATATCAGTTGTCAGAGAGAACTAGATGCACTAAATGCAATATGAGATGATGTAAATCAAACAGATTTTCATAAAAAGATGGAGATGAGTCCTTATCCAGCTGAAATCTTCAAATAATCACTACACCTGGCTAAACAAGTACTTTGTTTGCTAGAACACGACTAATCACACAAAGGAAGCAAACACTCCACCAATCACAGCTAGGCAGGAATAAGGTAAACACCTTACAATGAATTATGGCAGCTACTTTTGCTCATTTGCAAAATGAAGTCATTGCACATGTATTAAGTATTGCATAGTTATGACTACACAGTTCTGAAATAGCTAAATGAAAATATTCTTTTAGTTTCCTACTAACTTTTGAAGAGAGATTTAAAAACTAAGTCCAATTTTTGCAATAAGACCTGATAACAGTGTAATTTGTACCTATACTTTACTGCCTGATGGGATAAAAAGAAACACTGTTGTGAAATGGTTCAAACAAACATTTTGGTGAAGTCTGATTTGCAGACCTGTAATATCAGTTACACTACTTGCTGATGTATGTAGTAACATAACTAGGCAGTTACAGAAGCACTAGAATAGTACTTTGCTTATTTTATAACAATATAAAATTAATGCATGCAATAAATTAATCAGGACATTATTTTGACTCTTATAATAGGCCTAAAGTTACGTAAATGCATCAGCTGCTACGCCAACACTATAGTATCTTATAGTATCGAAAAAATATATTTTATACAAGGGAAATATGTATCACAAAAGGCTAATTTTCACTGTGAGTGGTCTTGGGAACCAAATACATGTACCTTATGAGCTAATAAAATTATATAAACATTAATACAGTAATGACAAAAATGTGTCATTTAAAAGATAAAATAAATATTACTTAATATTATATAATCATAAATGATATAAAACTGGTATTCAGAACTACTAAGAATGGCAGCAACCACCTGAGCCAGGGGCTGAAAGCTGCTGAGATCATTTCACCTCCAAATGAGATGACTGAGTATGTTAGAACTTAGCTATAATGAGTACTAGCAGTCTGAAGAATACTGCCCTGCATTTGAAAAGCGCTAACAGGATATAAACAATGGAGGAACACTGTACGTCGCTCATCATGAAAGTCTTGTGATATGCATTAGATAAATACATATTTGTTTAGTTACTGAACAGAAAATAAATGCTTTGACTAAACACAGTAATGGGCAGACTACACCCCAGCTGTAACACTACACAGTACAATGCAAGGGTTCCTCATTTTTAGTTACCTATGGGGGTCAACTCAAAAGATTAAACCAAAAACTTTGAGATATTTTCTGTTTCATGCAAGTGTAGTATATTTTGACACTTCTATAAATATAGTGGCGACGGTACCTTCGACACTAGGTGATTTCTGGTGCTAACCTAAGTTTCTTTGATTTTACTTTTATTTACACACTGTAACACCAATCATCTCATAAAACAATGCAAGAGTAATACAGTAAAAACCCTGAAATAATGTGACATTTCTTCCTAAATTTGACAACTCAAAAAGCCACGGTCAAATTGTACCTGCAAACGTAGGTACATTGATACCTGTTGCTGGGACAATGTTTTTGGAATGGCACAACTGTTAAGGCTGTGCTATCTCCACAGCACTGTGGAGGAACGTAAACTAACAGTGCTAGTAGTCGGTCAGCGGGTATCAGAGGTATTGCTCGTGACATGCCAAATCACTTGCATACACTTCGTATTTTATTCACACTGCAATTAGTAGTTTTCAAGTGAGTAAAATTAAGTAAAATGGATTCTGCAGAAAAGCAAGGCTGTACCATAAAAAAAATGCCAAAAGGATTGTGATGTAGCTGCAATGACAACCTTAAAATAATCATTGCAAATTACGTCATTCAAACAACTGTGAAGACGTATGAAAGTATGGCATTAGCGAGGCAAATGTTTGGAAATAAGAAGCTAATTTACCTCAGCTGAAAAATGTGAAAAATTAGTGAAAAGCTTTCTGAGGTCCAAAGAAAGGAAGATTTCAAGAAATTGATAATTGTGTGATACAGTTTGTAAAAGAAAAGCATAATGAAGGAGTGTCAATAATGCGTGACATTAGGTTAAATGCACAAGAATTTGCACGAGAACTGAACATTCCATGCATGTATTTTAAGCTAGTGTCGGTTGGTGTGTAAAGAGGATGTAACATTGTGGTCCAAAAAAATGTGGGAATGCCATTCACCAATCAGCACCTGGTAACCTTCTCGCCAGCTGGCATGGGTAGCCAACAGGAGACCTTTTGCATCATACATCAGTGAATCAGACACAAGACTTGTTCTCAAAGCCTTGCGCAGCCAATCAGCAAATGTGTATGTCTACATAAAAAGAACCGCCTGAGTGCACTTCTTCGAAGACAGCGGGTGCTAGACTTGTGAGAAATCACGGTGTGTAAGTAGAGAGACATTTTGGAGTGAAATGCGGCAGGAATGTGTGCATCCTAAATATTCTTTTTTTAAGAGCAGACTGGCCCAAAAGCTACCTTCAGACTTAAATGAAAAACTAGTGGCATTTCACTGTCATAATAATATTCATTCAAGAAAACATTTGTATAATAAAATTGGAAGTACAGATGAAACTGCAGTGTACTTTGATATACTTAATTTCATATAAGTTGGCCACATTCTGACAGTCAGTGAGTGGCAACTTGACATATTCCAAACAAACAACGTGCCATTTACAAAATCCTGTATCAGCTGATGCACGAATGAACATAAGTTAATGTTACGTTGGCTATTCTGAGTGCACTGCNCCTGTATCAGCTGATGCACGAATGAACATAAGTTAATGTTACGTTGGCTATTCTGAGTGCACTGCAGACGCACATTAGACAAACTGGAAATACGTGATAACAAAGAGTTCCTAGATTAATTAATACATTTTATTTTACGTGGTCATAAAACAGCGGTTTTTAGTGTTAAAAAAAAAACTTTGTGGTAAAGTAGAAATGTATCGGTGTTCAAAATGAAATGCACATTAAAACGATTCGTATCCAAATGAAACGCAACTTTCGAAACCTTTTTTCACGTCTTATCTCCCCTCTCCTACATGCTTTCCATACACGCTTTATATTACTTCCAAAAGCATACAGAAATATTGCATAAAATTGTTGAATTATTTTTGCTAATAATTTGACGAGTATATATTTCAAATTCGTTTGTTCCGAGCTAGTAATAGAAGAACAGTCAATTTTACAAAGGCGCGACCTATTGAGCAAAATAAGAAGCTCAGACTTTGCTCCGGACAGGATGTGCCCACCACTTATCGGAGTTTTCCTGAAGCATTACCAGCCACAAGAAAAAGCGTTCCGCGTGCGACATATATAAATTTACGAACAGATACCAATAGTTTTATTTCTCGCAAGCTCTGCATAATTTTTAAAGTGACTTATATTTAATGTACAGCGTTTACGAACGACTCTACACATGCCCTCCAAACACAGTTTCGAGGCCTCTCTCTCCGCCTGCCGCGCCACCCAAGTAGTTCACCAATCGCCACACGAAGCAGCACCTCCTGTACGCGCTGACTCGTCACATCAAAGCCTTCACTTGACGCACCAGTTGATGGCGAATGGATACATAAACAAAAAGTAAACATTGGCGCGGCGATCGTCAACTGTCAAGAATGTGGCCTTCATATATGAGATGGACTATATGCCCACAACAGGTGCAAAGTCAGTCTCAGTAAGAATGACCAGGAATGAGAAACTACATCTCACAGTGATGCTACATCTCACAGTGATGCTAGGTGTGTTGGCAGATTGTAAAAAACTGCCACCATTCGTAATTTAAAAAAGGAAAACCATTTTCAAGGAGTCTTTTCAATCAGGCATTGTCATCCGTTGCTAGCAGAAAGGGCGGATGACAAGCGAGTCAATGCAAGAATGGCTATGACTTTCCTGTCAGTGTTTGTAAAAAAAAACTGATAGGAAATTGTGTACGTAAATAGTACTTTTGTTTAATGCTTTGACACACAAATCTTTTTATCTAGGTTAGCTAACGCTTTAACTATTATCTCGTTTGGAAGATTTTCTAAGCTCACAATCCAGAAGTTGAGGGTCAAATCATTTTCGGGTGACTATGATAATACTGGATTGGAATTTATCATAAGATGAAAGAAAGTGAGCAAAAACTAACTTGTAGACNGGGGGGGGACTATCACAAAATATGGATAAAAGATAAAAATGACATCTGTAACCACTAGTTTACGAACAACTTTCCCCATAAACATGATATACTCATGCTCTACACTTTTTGAATTCTACAAAACAAATCCCACAAAATTGAAGTGTAGTTTTAATACATAATTTAAACCTGGAAATATATAACTATTCTCAAAATACAAAGTCATAAATTTCAATTATGCATACTAATTTTTCAGCNATTTAAACCTGGAAATATATAACTATTCTCAAAATACAAAGTCATAAATTTCAATTATGCATACTAATTTTTCAGCCCTACTCATCGCTAACATAGCATAATTTCAGCGACAACTCATCACTTGATAAGAGTACTTTCAAAATTGAAGCACTTAGTATTTGTGTGTTATTTATGGTGGACTCGTCTGTCAAAATTTACTGTACTTGAGACAAAACCGATTATAGATTAAAAGTTGTTTTGTATGCTAAAAATTCATTTTAACTTGCTATTATACTGATAGAAGTTAAGTACAAAGGCAATTTAAAGCAAATCACAGCTTAAATGGTTGAAAAGTACACAGAGAATTCCAAATGAAACCTTTGCTAGGGAGCAGCTAGAGTGCTTTCTTGTCCCCTCCCAAGGGTGCCCTTTGTATCATGGGCTTGTGCACCAATACAAACCATTATAAGGGAAGATGAAGTGTTACATTTGAGTGCCTCATTCAGCAGAGCAGGCTATACCTAGAATACAGGGTGCACTTTGGCTGCTGGCTCAGGCAGAAGCAGCGNAATGGTTGAAAAGTACACAGAGAATTCCAAATGAAACCTTTGCTCGGGAGCAGCTAGAGTGCTTTCTTGTCCCCTCCCAAGGGTGCCCTTTGTATCATGGGCTTGTGCACCAATAGAAACCATTATAAGGGAAGATGAAGTGTTACATTTGAGTGCCTCATTCAGCAGAGCAGGCTATACCTAGAATACAGGGTGCACTTTGGCTGCTGGCTCAGGCAGAAGCAGTGGCTACAAGCAGTGACATGATGTGACTAGAGCTGGGCAGAGTCCAGGCGTGCCTGCCTCAGCCACTCGCGCAGGGAGCGTGTCCGCTCGGCCAGCACGGGGTCGGGGGCTGGGCGCGCCGGGGAGAAGTGCGCCATGGCCGTGAGGTTTTGCTGTGCCTGCTGCCTCAGGGCCTTGACCCGCTCCGACAGCGAGGGAGCCGCGACCAGAAGCGTGGGCCAGTTCAGGTCCCTGCACACCAGCGGCGACGCCGTCACCACTGCATCACACGTCAGCACACCATCTCAGCAAGCACGCAAGGTCCAAGCACAGGGCACAGTTTGGCACATCTGACGCGTGCAACACATTAGGGTTGACGATCAAGTAATGATGAGGTATGTTAGTTATATATAAAACTATGCAATATGGCATGTGATTGGTAGGATGTTACATCAAGACCAGGTCACCTGGCCAGATGTTTCAAAATTCAAAAGAGGGGCTGGGAAACAACTTATGTTCGTATCTACTTGTATTTAAGAACTACATTTACTCATAGCTTACATTTTTAATACAAATTGTGCCTCAAAAATGAAGTGGAGTCTACAAATAGAATATAAGGCATTTTGCCACCATGTGTGCTGCATCTGAGACACAGGTTTTACTTCTGTGCATTTAATGCACAGTGATAACTGAAATTATTTTTCTTTTCCTCCACCAGTAATGTGATTGTGATCAACTGTTTATATCATGTTGTTTATTAAGAAAAGCTTTTGTAGATATTGTTGTGTGTTGTTAGGAAGTATTATAATTATTTTTAACGATTTAAGTTTTTTTTTTACTCCCAAGTTTTGAGTGTATAAAATACCTCAAATTCAATACTAAATATTGTTTGCAATATCTGTGACTATTTTTATTGATAAGTGATAAAACGTCTATTTTAAATAATTACAAAATAACTTGCAAATAAATATTTCTCTTAACAGTGATAAAGCATTATTGGTGTTTAATTAGTACACGCTACTTGCAGCATTACACTGTGTCCTTAAAAAAGTTAACAATCAGTAATGTAACCTGAACTGCATGCAGAAACTACGTGACTGTGTTCAGTCCTCGTGTCAAGGTTAAGTGTAGGTCGCAGCACCATTCCACCATCCATGGCAGTCACGTGCATCCTGTCTCGCCGCAAAGCAAAGTTTCCACATGTTTACGTAACCCCTCCCTCCCCCCTTTTTAAGTCATGTTGCCAATCAATAAATTCCTCCAAGTCTTCTTTGTTTCCACGTAAGCCAGAGGATAGCCAACCACGATCAGGGGGATGAGAGCGGAAGAGGTGACACAATTTTTTCTTTTGAGAAGTGTCACATTACAGCAGACAATAAAAAAACCACCCTGCACATCACTACATAAAAGAAGCAAAAAGAAGCCGGCCGCCCACTGCAGTTGTTGATGTTCTTTTGTTAACGACCATAGGTTACAATTATCTTACAGCACCCACAATGATTTGGCGTATTTTACAAACATATCACAATCACCACACATTAATGTAAAAAATGAATAATTTGTTACATATTTACTAACAAGACGCCACAAATTGTTGGTGCAATTATATTTTTAAAAATTTTCTTCCTGGTACTTGTTGCAAAAAAAAAAAGTTGCGCGCTATACACGAGTAAATACGGTAGACGGCCACCCATACTGTGCACCTGGTGTGCAGTACGGTAGAGTCCAAGCAATAGGTCACAACAAGGGGGTTAGTCAGTCAGTCCAGTGCATTCACTCATTCACCTCGCTGAAATGTCGCCAGAAAGAGAGAGAGACTGGGTGTGGAGGTCTGGCCCCTTAGGTCCACACCCACGTCAATGTCAGACTTCAGAGGGTAAACCCACCGCGCTGAACTGTCGCAGGTTAGAGTACTCGGATACGACTCTGGGTGGCTTGGTTTCAGCTTTGCCCAACACTTAGTTAAGATACTTCGTCGCCTGCTCCTCTCTTGCGTGGCCGACCGTAGAACCTACCTACATGACCTACACCCATAGGAGTGGTACTAGGTTGCATATTAGAAAGGCAGCTACCAACTCCAAGCTTAACTTGGGATGTAACCCAGTCCCAACTACACTTTGCAGCATAACCCCCTGGGAACGAGCTCAAGCCGTCCAACAGTTGGAGAGGCCTCCCCTCCCAGCTCTCTTCCCTTCATTTCAACCTCCATTAAAGACCGCCGGAGAACCACATCCCATTGTCGTCGCCCTCCGTCAAGGACTCAATGTACCACTGGGTCTCGCAAACCTGTGGTGCCACCTCAGCGGAACCAGCAGCCAGCCCTCTTCGGGCCTCTACCTGCATCACCTGATACAGCACCACCTTCGCCCCGAGCCTGGGCACGAACCCCAGCAGGAACCATTCCCAGATGAAGCAGAGCCAGGAGCTACCCCGAGCGACGCCCGTCAAAGGTAAACCAGTTGTGGTGTGCAGGTCGGTAATACGTAAGGTCATTCGACACAATCCAGACTTTGTACCAAGCCGCCAAACCAAGTTCCCCAGGTTGTATACCGGCCGGGCTCCAGTGAACAAACCATAAGTCAATCTTGACAGCCAGCCATGTGTCTGTCAGACACATCTAAAACTAGCTCTACCGTGACGTCCCCATCAATTACAAACGTCATGCGTCAACAGCATGAAAGAAGGCTAATTCCTCCATCATTTCTCTTAGCCTAGCTGGTTAACCACGTACTTACATCAAAAGGGGCAATAAACCCCCATGACATACATAACTGACGAGTGCATCGCTAGTACCTGGTTTGATGTTGGCACCCTCCTGCTGCTTGTGAAGAACGTCCCAGATCTCCCGGATTTCAGAGTTTAGGTTCTCTAAACTCTGTATTATTTCAGAAGACTCTTGGTAGTGGTCTCCGTGGGCCAGCGGTCCTCTACCTGTAACACAACTCTATCTTTATGTACTCTGTAGACCAGTGATTTCCACAACAGCACTCACCAAGCTATGAAGATTTTGTCATAACCCAGACCAGAAATGAAAAAAAAGTGAGAAACTATCACGTGGAATCAAAGTCGTATGCTGGTCTTGTGGTTCACCTGTAAACGTTTCCATTGCACCAGTACTAAAATACAGAAAATCACATTACTTATTTCCTGTCATCCTGCAGAAATTATGGCACAAATAATATAATTTCCTATTATACTTTTAGACACCCGTAGTTGTGCCCAAATGATTTTCAACTATGAAAATGGTTTACCTTTCTGCAGCATCTAATTATCATTGAAAATTAACTGTAAAGTTTCCAAATTTATCACGAACGCGGGCAAAACATATCCAACATGGCGACCTGAGTGCATTGCCTTGAAGTTAAAAATAGGACCAAGATATTACTTGGTATGCAGGGGTGTAACGATTTCAGCATTTAAAACTTTTGTTTATGATCTGATTTTCTTTGGGTTGTATGTCTATTTATTTTTGGAACCGTAATTATTTATTTATTTTAAAGCCCCTACCCTTCGGTATAGCTAGAGAAGCTGCAAGCCATTACGAGTTTCCTACTCCTCAGAACGTCCCCCAGCTGAGAGCATTTCTGGGTGCCCTTGGTTTTTATGAAAATTATTCAGATAAAATTTCAAAAACATCTGTACCATTGTTTATGCTTTTGAAATAAAGGTCAAGTTTGGAATAGGTTGGAAGAGCACTAACAAGATTTTGAACGGCTCAAAGAGACTGACCATGTTATTTATCATCCTATTCAAGGAAGATAATTTTTGCTGTACACCGACGCATCTGCGTACGCTTTGGGAGTGAAGTTGGATGATAATTGTATTGAGAAAATGGTAGTAATGGCTAGTAGAACTCTGAATAACGCACAGAAAAATGATACCGTGACTGAACATAAAGCCGCGACCTGTTGTTTAGAGAGAAGATAAAATTACTGACTGATCATCAAGCTTCAACGTGTTTGACGACAGGAAGAGCTTTTGGATATTGTCTTACTCGTTGGCTGTTGTATCTGCAAGAGTATGATATAGAAGGAGATATCAGAGGAGCCATGAACGAGGCCTCAGACTATTTGAGTAGGATACCCGATGCCAAGCCTGATCTACTGAGACAGTTTAAGGTGAAAGAGTTTGTGGTAGCCGGTATCAACTCATCTGCCATCAAGTCGCATAAACGTCTCAGGGAACTTCTGAGACTGCTAACCAGGTTACAAGAGCAAGATGTATTCTGTCGGAAAATTCGCACTAAGTTTGAAGCTCTACCACCTGAAGACAAGTTTCATTGCATTTTCTGTTTGTTCTAACACGGTGAAAATGTAAGCAATTTCGAATAGGAATGGAAGCCTGTTATTCCTGTTTGTATTCAGTCGCAAGTTGCTTTTGAAATTCATTCAACGCTTGGTCATTAAATGCCTCATGTGTTGGCCTGACATGGTACGCACCATTAGGGAGACTACCACATCTTGTAACTTGTGCCAGAAAGCGAATCAGACTACTGAGAACCTGCAAGGGGATATGCAAGCTATTTGCCTTTGGAATTAGTTTCTGTTGACATTTTTGGATCTATACCCAGATATAAGGCAGAGGTAAAGTATGTGTTTGTAATGCTGGATTTGTTTTCCAAATTTATTAAATTGTATCCTGTAGTGCAAGCGAATCCTAGGACACTCCTGCAAATGTTGAAGTCGTATATTGCAGAAGTTGGAAAACCCACTTGTACCCTGTTGGATAAAGGACGCCAATTCACAAGTGAATTGTGGCAAGAAGGGCTTAAGCATTTCTCTACGTCACCCTCAGAGTAATTCTGTGGAGAGAAGCATGAAGACTATTGGTACCATGCTCCGAATCTATTGTCATGATTGTCACCAGAGCTGAAGAGACAAGATAAGTCTAGTGGAATTTGTGATTAATGATACGGTACATCTGACTGCAGGTCTCGCACCTTTAGAGGTGCTACTGAAGCTTGATACTTGTACAATCTAGGAGGATCCCGGGAAGATATGAAGAGTGTTATTGAAATTGCAGAGAAGACGTTTGTATTTGTCCACAGAAAGCTGCAAGTGACATTACAAGTCAAGTAATTTAAGCAAGTTCCAGTTGAACGACTTAGTTTTACGAGGAACTAATCCTACTAGTTTGTATTGGAACTTTGTTACCCGCAAGTTATTCTTGACATTTGAAGGTCCTTACCGCTTTACTGGAATCACCATAAATAATTGCTATGAGTTAACAGACATGAATAGTAAACCAGTCGGAAAGTTTAACATAACCCAGCTGAAACCCTATCACGAACCCCACTATTATGTTCAGTCAACAACTAGCAGCAGTTGAATGAGAAGTCTGTAACGACAGCCAAGTGCTTGTTGACGGCTCGACTGGGATTGAATAATGTCAATTAGCATCCAGATGTTGCAGTGATACAAGGCAGTAGAAAGTCATGCACAGTAGTAGTTAAACAGAGCCTTGAGTATATGTGCACGGCTAGTGTTTATTTGTGCCAGTGTTGTGTGTTGTCTTTGTCCAAGGATATGTCTTGTATATTTTTCACACTACCTATACGTTGCTTGCCTAAACTTGTGCCTGGTATAATGGGCCTACTTGCTACACCGCTTCTGATGTGTCTACAGTCGCCTGAAGTAACCCCCAGATGCTGTGAAAGCCAATTAATTATTTAGTTGCTAAGCGGCAAATGAACTGCAAGATTATACCGGATAAGGTATTGAGAAGGCCTAGAAAACGCTGAGAGTTAAATTACACCGCTAAAGTTGATAACCATCTGTTATCGCACTGGTTTTCGCTCGTACGCAGGTTATGCAGGGTCAAACAGCTGCGCGAAGTTAGAGAGAGAAGTCAATGACACACACACGGACTTGTAACACTCCTAACACCCTAACCGTGTTTGCGTATAGTCATTTCGTACTTACAGTTTTGATGATAAATCCCAACTGGAACAAGGTTATAAGCTTTATTTATTCTTTGGGAATTACTTGCAGACATTATCTTATCATTCTTCTCTTCTCTGAATTTTTCTGTTGTCTGCGCGACGAGTTTCACATTTGTACGTTATTCTATATTGTATTGTTGAAACAGTTGTGTATATAGTATGTGATTTTATTATGTCGTTCTTTGTAAATCATTTTCTTGTCGAATTTGATTGTTGATTATTACATTTTTCACGAGATCTGATTGAAGTTAAATATGCAGATATTAATTGATTGCTGACATGGCACATTTAACAGAATGTTTTAGAGATGCGCAGGACAATGGAGTTATTTCTTCTGCTACGTTCTTCAGATTTACTAATTTAGAGTGTCGTATTGTTTAGGACAATGTGCTATACAAGTCTAAATAACCCTCTAAATTTTAGCAGCAAACTGACAGTGAGAAAGACACCTAGAAGAACTTTCTACAAGTGAACTTCAAAATTTTGAAAGTGCTATCGTGAACACGTAATTAATTTAAACTCAGTTACAGTGGTAATATGAAAAGTTAGTGAACAACGAACACTTCAAGTAAGTGAACGTTAGAGTACCATAAGCTGTTTTACGCTACACACGCCCTCATACAAGTGAAAGTTGGTTTTACACTTAAAAGCCCTAATAATCTGTTTAAACACTTTAAAAACACCCTGCAGTGAATAAGTGTTGTTACCAGTTACTATTCCAGGAGATGTTTCAGAGTTTCGTCATGGAAGAAAGAAGCAGACTGCAACGCTTTTCACTGACTGCAGCGGGATACGAACCGAACAACACTGCTACTGTAAACTGTCGTTTTGCCGTTTCACTTTGCTCCGGAACTTCTGTGGAACATAGCGAGGTATGCTGGGAAGCACTGCTACCAACTTATTCTGGTTTCAAAATAAAAACTTTGTTGCCATTTGTAATTGTGTTTAGTGTTAATTTTTCTGTTTCAGATGGACTCGTTAAAAACGAATGACATAGTAATCATCAATTTATGTATGTACTTATATTTTCATATTTTTAGTTATTAATATTGGATGTTTAAAGTGTATATTGTGTAATTGTTGTTATGTATTAAGAGTAAGAGTTTGTTGTCTGAAGAATTGTAACACTTTTGTTTTCAAACTGATTTAAAAATATCCAACAATAGGCACTGTACCTCTTGCAAAACACAAAAACCAAACCCTTAAATCCAATTTACATATTGTAAGCTGTCTAAATTTCCACTTAAGTTGCATTTCGACAGCTAAGAGGGTGGTAGATGGGGCTAAATCTGTAACAATTTCAGCATTTAAAGCTGTTGTCTATGTTTTGATTTTCTTTGTGTTTATTTTTGGAACCATAATTATTTATTATTTTAAAGCCCCTACTCGCAGGTATAGCTAGATTTGTAATATTCAGGATATAAACTCTAAATTTTATTTGCATTATTTTCACGTTTTGATAGTTCTATTTCTTTTATTTGTTATGTGAGAACTGAGCCCAGATATCTTTGGCAGTATTGATTTTAATTGTATTGTCATTTTCTCTTTGCATTTCTACCTGATTTTATCTAGCAGTTTTGACCACGAAGAAAGGTATAAATTACAGGATTGATCATACTATGATGTAGAAGGAAGTGACGTCTTTCCAGTGTAATTAGCGCCATTGTGTGAATCCCGGGTGATTAATTACTCTCTCCTCAGACGCCATGATGACTGCAAGATTTGCTTATCATTTTTATATTACCACCCATCATAAGAGTAGGCTTGGTGTTAGATGCACCAAGTTACCGTAAATATGCGGGGCACGAAAGAAGAGCCCCGAGCTACATAGTAATTAGTTTTGAGATTTTCAAGAACTTCGGCAGCCGTCTCCACCAGCATATTAAGTATGATCTACAGAGGCTGGGTAATATGCACTGACATTATTTTATGCTTGAATGCTGCAAACTTTTCATCGTTTAATTATGGAATCTCTAAATAAATTGAACTCTAAGAGTGATATTGGACAAACATTTTTTAAATTTACTCAAATTTTAAGAAGGGCATTTTATTTTCCACAAACATTACCAGAAGCTAGTAGAGAGAATTTTGTGTTCTAAATCTGAGTAACCACTACGAACATTTAAGATGTAATGATGAGAAAACTTAAGAGGCAGTTCCAGTTTTACTCACGTTAACACTGAGTATCACTTGCTGTGATTTAGTATTCTGTTTCCTTTCAACTGAACATAATTTATTTTGACAGTAATTTTGCTTGGTTTTTCTTTGATTTAACATTACACACTGAACTGATAATTTTTTAGATTAATTATGAATGCCTATTTTCACATTACATTTGCAATTAATAAAACTTCTATTTCTTATACTTACCTATTGTGTTATGCTTCAAGCAGAAGTTGAAGTAACTAGAGTTTTTCTTATTAAGTGATTTGCGTGTTTTGTTTCCTTGTTTTTCGTGCAAATTGTGTGAAATTTTGTCTATTGTTCTGATATGCTAATGCAAAGGGTAAATGTGTCGCGCAATTTAATCTTACGAAGTTTATCTCTTTAAAGTCATATAACTTATCCAGTGTCCCCTTACCTGTCTTTCCAATTAAAATTTTGACATTTCTGCACCACAATTGCCAGTTTAAGCATATTTTCTCACGCCGCATCAGTCAAAGGGATGCAGACTAGCGTGGCGTCATTAATCTCTCTGCTAGACGCTGCACGCATAGAGAAAGCAAGCGGCACGGTAGGAATTTAATTCAATCATCACTCGCACGCCAGACAAAAACCTCACACATTCAAAACGTAAATGTTTTCTATTGCTTACACTGAATATAATTATATTTCCCACAACAGCAAGAAAAACCACTGTATACACACACATATACTACTTCATATTTGGCGCCCAAACGTCTGGGCTTAACTACATTGCAAGCAAGCTACCTTTTATTAGAGGAGTGCCAACACAAAACTAGTAAGATCCAAAGTCTCTAAATAAAACTAAAAGTCACCAGAAGTCACTAACTGGGTGTCTAAGTATCAGTTCAGTCCACACACATATCAACACATGGTTAAATGAGCACTTTTGAAATATACCTTTAAAAAATGTCACTGTCCCTACTTTCATATATTTCAATAGACACAGTGACTGGAACATGCCCAGTAAAACAATGCTGGCAAAGTAGATCCACATTTCACTGCTGAATTTAAAGGGGTAAGTAAACAATTTGTAAATACTGAAATGATTTCTTTCCTTCTTGTTTTTCAAATGCATTTAAGCATATGAAACCAAACATCTGTAAAATATTGTAAAGTAGCTGAAACATGGAGGTTCAGGAAGGAAACACTCCTGACGGAATAAAAAAAAAATGTATATATTACGACCAGTCTCTGAAAACAAAGACGACTAAAACAAAACGGAAGCCTCCGTCACGAAGACAGACTACAACTGGACAAACACACTTTTCAAAATAATCACCCGTACATAACATAATGAAGAAAAAACTAAAACAATAAATAGGGGAGGGGGAGTAGTAAATACTTCCAGCGAGAGTTTTAGGGATCGCTTCGCAGTCCTAGTACTGTAGAGGGATAACAAAGTGTGCTGAAGTCTCAATACCTCTCTACTTATCATCTAACTAGAGCCACCTTAAGGCTTGGAGCGCAAGAGAGTATATTGTTTAATAATAATACTAACAACAACAAAAAGAACACACTACTTATTAACAATGAGTATATATTAAAAGAGAAAAGAAAGAAGTATTTTCTAAAAAAGGAACAATCATCATCTTTACATAAACCTAGATCAACTCGGAATGACAATTAACAACAAAAATAAAAATATAAAGTAAATTTAATAACCAAATTGGATGAGTAACAGTTTCTTTTTGTTTATCACTTTTCTTAAATTCTTAGATTTCTGGTAAAACTTTCAAGATTCACCATTAACCAAGGAAATACATTAGTTCTTAGAATATTGTAGCTGGTATTAACACATCTCTGCAATAGATATTTTACAAAAATCAGTGAAACCAGAATGAACAGTTAATTAGAGACTCGCAGGTCTCTTTTACGGAGCTAATTGATTCTTGGTGGTGGTGGGGAAATAACTAAAAGACTATAATTACTTATAAGGGATACCTTTGCATCAGAGGTTAGGTCTGTTCAATCGTCTGATAAAACGTCACATCAAGATTTCTCATCGAATGCCAACAGTAATTAACTTCTCTCAAGAACTGCTCAATTAATTTAAAAGTTTAGGCCTGAATTATTGGAAAGAAAAGAGAGTAAAATAAAACAACGTAAAAATACATGAGTCAGAACATTAATAAATTACAAATGCAATCCACGAGTAATATGCTNACAAACGCAATCCACGAGTAGTATGTTGCAACAACAAATTTAATCAGTGTCTAGTACCAACATTAGAACCAAAGCCAAAATAACTACGAATTTTATTATCATATACATTTATCAGCTAAACGCAACAGTATTAACGTCTCGAACCTTCACAGCTTATTCGCAACAGAAAATCAACCATACCAAAGCAATGACAACTTACAACTTAAAATTTTATAATTACCTATATATTTGGGAGTAGGTTCTAGCATCTCAGGCGGCCATTTTCCGACAAGGCACTCTCTCAACTTCTCTTCCCCAACTCATACAGCTATTTAAAACGACCAGCGGTCTCCTTCTGACCGCTTCGCCGTCCGTCCTTCCAGCCCGCCAGATCACAACTACCCCTGACGCTGTATCGCATGACTCTACCCACACCACCCGACTCCAGCCAATCAGAACGCGCCACACACCCTTAGCAACAGCTGGCAGCTGGTAGGCATGCACTCAACTCCACCTCGCGTCCCCCTTCCTGTCAGCCACCTATCCTCATTAAGCTGCTTTCAGCACTTGAACCCTCTTCTTTCCCCGGGCAGTACCAACAAACGCATGGCAACTACCTCAAACATCCCCGCCAGTTAAACTCCAGAAATAACGAAGCAAACAACTGAAACTTCAAGAAACCAAAATTTAAAGGGAGAAAAAAAAAAGGCAGCAGCAGAAAGAAATGTGCACCTTCAAGCAGTAAGCAGAAAGATGACAAAAAAGTGCTGTAGTTTAACCTCCGCTCAAACCGGCTACAACATCTCAAGCGCAATGCTTCTCAAATCTTTCCAATACATTCCAAAAATAAATTAAGCATCTCCAAAATATAACAAAATCTAAATAAACTTTCACGTCCCTGTTGAAAAGTTAATTAATTATCAAAATCATTACAAAAAAAAAATGCCTGTAACAAAAACTAAATCTGAACAAAAAAACAAAATTCTTAAATATACCAAAAACAAATTTGGTTACGCAATTTTAGCTACGTCACAATATTAACTTTCCTTATAATTTAACAGTTTCTCTTGACCAACGCATTAATAAAGTATTCAGGCTTATGGCAATGCTAATTTTGCATAAAAGAATATGCAAAGTGAATATAAGTACATCTTAAGCAGGGCTTTCGAAAGTGCTCAGTGTACTATGAACAGCCTATATCTGAAAAGGGTAGATGGAACACACCAGTGTCGGTGGGCAGCTCAGTGCTGCTGAAGCCGGAGCTGCCGCTGTGAGAAGACAGGTCGGAGAGGGTCTGGTCGTCGGGGCCGCGCGTCGAGGGGGCAGGGGAGGCCTGCTCAGCAGCTCGGTACAGGGATTGCTCGAGGTGTCGCAGCCGTATGATCTTCTCCCCCAGCAGGCTGCGCGTGCGGTGCAGAGACACCTCCATGTCCGTCAGCTCTCGCTCCTCCTGCACCAGAGTGGCCGCCAAGCTGCTTTACCACACGTCCACACTTCTCAGTGCAGCTACGCAACTTACACTTCTCAGTGAGCACATCACCCGCATTGCTGTTCATCTGCATTGTAAACACAGCTAAACTTGTAATTTACAAGTCCTTACAGTTTTAAAGAATAACCTCCATAAATTTATTTTGACAATGATTTCAACCCCTAAATAAAACTTGTCAAAAAAACCAAGGCCCAGACAACTTTGTAGCATGGCAAAGGACGTTTCCAACGCTGTAGATTTATTGTTGTGTAACTTGTAAACATACAATTACTAGGATGAAAATACTCTCATTAGAGATTCACACAGAGACATTTATCACATTCTCCATTTAAAGTAAAATTCCAATATAATGTACTTCACATTAAAGTATCTTTTACTTTACAAATACAATTTTCAATTTCTGCCCAATAACTTTATGTCAACTATGAAAAATATTTAATTTTAACATTTAAAATTTATGTTAACTTTCAGTAGAGCAAAGATTATTTTACCTGGTGTCTTCCAAAATGTGATTAATTAAATGTTAATATGCGGTTTTTGCAGGAAGGTATTGGCACAATCTAACATAAATAGGGTTACCAATACAATGTAAAAAAATATGCAGTCATGTTTAATGAATTGTTTATGTATAGAATGCAAACAACTGATTCTTGCTATCGACTCACAATATACTTTCTATGCACTTTTGTCAACATAGATAAATGGTGTTGACATGCAGCATTATCGTCAATTCTTTCTGTACATTAAAATGTTAACATAAATAGGCCTTTTTTTTTGTGTGTTTTGGTAAAGCATCTCAGAGCATACAGTAGCCCCAAATCTGAGGATCACTTTGCAAAATTTCTAACCTTGCAAAAGATCTAACGTAAATCAAAAATTATTTTTGTATGAAATATTAATTTAAATCAATAGGCAGACATCTTACAAATGAAATTATACCTCAGAAGCATAATATTTTTTCCCTTGTCGCAAAAAATGTTTATTAACATCGCGCAGCACCTTTTTGACAAGTGCGAAGCACATTTTTTCTTGTGTCTTTTGCAGGAAAAATAAATAGGATTTGTTATTGCAATATTAATTTATTTCAAAAGATAAACATCTTCTGGATAACCTTTCTTCAGTCTTATTTGTAAAGGGTAAGTGGTGTAATGATTTTCTCAAGGAAACTTCACCAATAAGTAAGCAATATGTATTTGCAAACCATGCATTATTTTATGTTTGCAGAACGTAATTTGTGCATTTTCAAAATTTGGGAAAGTACCATTTTATTCTTGCTGTTTAAAATAATATTTCTTTGTAATTACACAATTTTCTATACTGTAGTGACTAAATGTGCCATAATTTCAAAGAGCCCATGTGGTAAAGATTTATAAATAAGACTTTCAGTATAAATTAATTTCATTGTTAAGTATAAACGTTAAGGCTTTATTGATGTACTTTTTTATAACACTATTTTACAGTAACTCTCAACACATGAGAATATGCTATTGAATACATTATATAAGTGAAAAGTATTAAATTACAGCACTTTATGAACAGGGGTTTGCTAGGCTATTTGAATGCATCAAAAATGCCAATATTGTGAAATTCATGTGGTAACATACTGTCCCATAAGTGAAATCATGTCGAAATATTTGTACTTTCACGAGCCATACAATACAATTTCAGTTATCCTCATAATTACATCTAATTTAAGTAGGAGAAATTATATTTGAAATACCACNATCTGTAAAATATTGTAAAGTAGCTGAAACATGGAGGTTCAGGAAGGAAACACTCCTGACGGAATAAAAAAAAAAAATGTATATATTACGACCAGTCTCTGAAAACAAAGACGACAAAAACAAAAGGGAAGCCTCCATCACGAAGACCGACTACAACTGGACACACACACTTTTCAAAATAATCACCTGTACATAACATAATGAACAAAAAGCTAAAACAATAAATAGGGGAGGGGGAGTAGTAAATACTTCCAGCGAGAGTTTTAGGGATTGCTTCGCAGTCCTAGTACTGTAGAGGGATAACAAAGTGTGCTGAAGTCTCAATACCTCTCTACTTATCATCTAACTAGAGCCACCTTAAGGCTTGGAGCGCAAGAGAGTAAATGGTTTAATAATAATAATAATAATAATAATAACAACAACAAAAAGAACACACAACTTATTAACAATGAGTATATATTAAAAGAGAAAAGAAAGAAGTATTTTCTAAAAAAGGAACAATCATCATCTTTACATAAACCTAGATCAACTCGGAATGACAATTAACAACAAAAATAAAAATATAAAGTAAATTTAATAACCAAATTGGATGAGTAACAGTTTCTTTTTGTTTATCACTTTTCTTAAATTCTTAGATTTCTGGTAAAACTTTCAAGATTCACCATTAACCAAGGAAATACATTAGTTCTTAGAATATTGTAACTGGTATTAACACATCTCTGCAATAGATATTTTACAAAAATCAGTGAAACCAGAATGAACAGTTAATTAGAGACTCGCAGGTCTCTTTTACGGAGCTAATTGATTCTTGGTGGTGGTGGGGAAATGAAAATAACTAAAAGACTATAATTACTTATAAGGGATACCTTTGCATCAGAGGTTAGGTCTGTTCAATCGTCTGATAAAACGTCACATCAAGATTTCTCATCGAATGCCAACAGTAATTAACTTCTCTCAAGAACTGCTCAATTAATTTAAAAGTTTAGGCCTGAATTATTGGAAAGAAAAGAGAGTAAAATAAAACGACGTAAAAATACATGAGTCAGAACATTAATAAATTACAAACGCAATCCACGAGTAGTATGTTGCAACAACAAATTTAATCAGTGTCTAGTACCAACATTAGAACCAAAGCCAAAATAACTACGAATTTTATTATCATATACATTTATCAGCTAAACGCAACAGTATTAACATCTCGAACCTTCACAGCTTATTCGCAACAGAAAATCAACCATACCAAAGCAATGACAACTTACAACTTAAAATTTTATAATTACCTATATATTTGGGACTAGGTTCTAGCATCTTAGGCGGCCATTTTCCGACAAGGCACTCTCTCAACTTCTCTTCCCCAACTCATACAGCTAATTCATGGACTACTATTTAAAACGACCAGCGGTCTCCTTCTGACCGCTTCGCCGTCCGTCCTTCCAGCCTGCGAGATCACAACTACCCCTGACGCTGTATCGCATGACTCTACCCACACCACCAGACTCCAGCCAATCAGAACGTGCAACGTGCCCTTAGCAACAGCTGGCAGCTGGTAGGCATGCACTCAACTCCACCTCGCGTCCCCCTTCCTGTCAGTCACCTATCCTCATTCAGCTGCTTTCAGCACCTGAACCCTCTTCTCTCTCAGAGAACTCTTGAACTTCTCAGCACTTCTCTCCCCGGGCAGTACCCACAAACGCATGGCAACCACCTCAAACATCCCCACCAGTTAAACTCCAGAAATAACAAAGCAAACAACTGAAACTTCAAGAAACCAAAATTTAAAGGGAGAAAAAAAAAAGGCAGCAGCAGAAAGAAATGTGCACCTTCAAGCAGTAAGCAGAAAGATGACACAAAAGTGCTGTAGTTTAACCTCCGCTCAAACCGGCTACAAACATCTCAAGCGCAATGCTTCTCAAATCTTTCCAATACATTCCAAAAATAAATTAAGCATCTCCAAAATCTAAATAAACTTTCACGTCCCTGTTGAAAAGTTAATTAATTATCAAAATCATTACAAAAAAAAAAAATGCATGTAATAAAAAATAAATCTGAACAAAAAAAAAGTTATTAAATATACCAAAAACAAATTTGGTTAAGCAATTTTAGCTACATCACAATATTAACTTTCCTTATAATTTACAGTTTCTCTTGACCAACGCAGTAATAAAGTATTCAGGCCTATGGCAATGTTAATTTTGCATAAAAGAATATGCAAAGTGAATATAAGTACATCTTAAGCAGGGCTTTCGAAAGTGCTCAGTGTACTNTAATTTTGCATAAAAGAATATGCAAAGTGAATATAAGTACATCTTAAGCAGGGCTTTCGAAAGTGCTCAGTGTACTATGAACAGCCTATATCTGAAAAGGGTAGATGGAACACACCAGTGTCGGTGGGCAGCTCAGTGCTGCTGAAGCCGGAGCTGCCGCTGTGAGAAGACAGGTCGGAGAGGGTCTGGTCGTCGGGGCCGCGCGTCGAGGGGGCAGGGGAGGCCTGCTCAGCAGCTCGGTACAGGGATTGCTCGAGGTGTCGCAGCCGTATGATCTTCTCCCCCAGCAGGCTGCGCGTGCGGTGCAGAGACACCTCCATGTCCGTCAGCTCTCGCTCCTCCTGCACCAGAGTGGCCGCCAAGCTGCTTTACCACACGTCCACACTTCTCAGTGCAGCTACGCAACTTACACTTCTCAGTGAGCACATCACCCGCATTGCTGTTCATCTGCATTGTAAACACAGCTAAACTTGTCATTTACAAGTCCTTACAGTTTTAAAGAATAACCTCCATAAATTTATTTTGACAATGATTTCAACCCCTAAATAAAACTTGTCAAAAAAACCAAGGCCCAGACAACTTTNCTCCATAAATTTATTTTGACAATGATTTCAACCCCTAAATAAAACTTGTCAAAAAAACCAAGGCCCAGACAACTTGGTAGCATGGCAAAGGGCGTTTCCAATGCTGTAGATTTATTGTTGTGTAACTTGTAAAGATACAATTACTAGGATTAAAATACTCTCATTAGAGATTCACACAGAGACATTTATCACATTCTCCATTTAAAGTAAAATTCCAATATAATGTACTTCACTTTAAAGTATCTTTTACTTTACAAATACAATTTTCAATTTCTGCCCAATAACTTTATGTCAACTATAAAAAATATTTAATTTTNTATCTTTTACTTTACAAATACAATTTTCAATTTCTGCCCAATAACTTTATGTCAACTATAAAAAATATTTAATTTTAACATTTAAAATTTATGTTAACTTTCAGTAGAGCAAAGATTATTTTACCTGGTGTCTTCCAAAATGTGATTAATTAAATGTTAATATGCGGTTTTTGCAGGAAGGTATTGGCACAATCTNTTTACCTGGTGTCTTCCAAAATGTGATTAATTAAATGTTAATATGCGGTTTTTGCAGGAAGGTATTGGCACAATCCAACATAAATAGGGTTACCAATACAATGTAAAAAAATATGCAGTCATGTTCAATGAATTGTTTATGTATAGAATGCAAAAAATTGATTCTTGCTATCGACTCACAATACTATCTATGCACTTTTGTCAACATAGATAAATGGTGTTGACATGCAGCATTATCGTCAATTCTTTCTGTATATTAAAAT
The DNA here is from genome assembly GCA_002778355.1 of Clitarchus hookeri. NCBI lineage: Eukaryota > Metazoa > Arthropoda > Insecta > Phasmatodea > Phasmatidae > Clitarchus > Clitarchus hookeri. The sequence continues at coordinate 280,902 of NQII01002765.1, forward strand.
GTTAACATAAATAGGCCTTTTTTTTGTGTGTTTTGGTAAAGCATCTCAGAGCATACAGTAGCCCCAAATCTGAGGATCACTTTGCAAAATTACTAACCTTGCAAAAATTCTAACGTAAATCAAAAATTATTTTTGTATGAAATATTAATTTAAATCAATAGGCAGACATCTTACAAATGAAATTATACCTCAGAAGCATAATATTTTTTCCCTTGTCGCAAAAAATGTTTATTAACATCGCGCAGCACCTTTTTGACAAGTGCGAAGCACATTTTCTCTTGTGTCTTTTGCAGGAAAAATAAATAGGATTTGTTATTGCAATATTAATTTATTTCAAAAGATAAACATCTTCTGGATAACCTTTCTTCAGTCTTATTTGTAAAGGGTAAGTGGTGTAATGATTTTCTCAAGGAAACTTCACCAATAAGTAAGCAATATGTATTTGCAAACCATGCATTATTTTATGTTTGCAGAACGTAATTTGTGTATTTTCAAAATTTGGGAAAGTACCATTTTATTCTTGCTGTTTAAAATAATATTTCTTTGTAATTACACAATTTTCTATACTGTAGTGTCTAAATGTGCCATAATTTCAAAGAGCCCATGTGGTAAAGATTTATAAATAAGACTTTAAGTATAAATTAATTTCATTGTTAAGTATAAATGTTAAGGCTTTATTGATGTACTTTATAACACTATTTTACAGTAAATCTCAGCACATGAGAATATGCAACTGAATACATTATATAAGTGAAAAGTATTAAATTACAGCACTTTATGAACACTGGTTTGCTAGGCTATTTGAATGCATCAAAAATGCCAATATTGTGAAATCATGTCGTAATATTTGTACTTTCACCAGCCATACAATACAATTTCAGTTATCCTCATAATTACATCTAATTTAAGTAGGAGAAATTATATTTGAAATACCACNAGCCATACAATACAATTTCAGTTATCCTCATAATTACATCTAATTTAAGTAGGAGAAATTATATTTGAAATACCACAATCAATTAAATTGACATCATTTTGGCTGATGAAATTTTCAGCAGTTCCAGTAATGGTCCACCAAAATACCATAGCTTGCCTGAATCACAGAGTACTTAAGATTACAGAGGTAAAACAGCCACTTGTACTGTGAACTCCAGCTAAACATGCCAGCAAAGTGGCATCACTGGCCAGCAACATGCTTGACTGTCGTTCACCAATCAGCATCTTGCCTACTGGCAGTCCAGCCAATAGGGGATCATCTGCAGCATGCAGAAGCTAGTCAGACACAATGCTCATTCCCAATGTTCTGCGCAGCCAATTGGAGAATAGTTACGACCACCTGCCACACCAGTTTGTCACGGAGTATTCGTCGACTCTGCACATGGATCGTGTCGTACCTGGTACAGCTGGTCGAGCATGGTGCGTGCCGTTGTGCTGCTGTCGAGTTGACGTTGCTTGAGCTCGCGCTGCCGTGCCAGGAAGTTGCCACGCTGCACGCGCAGGAAATCCTTCGCCCTGCGCACAGAGTCCCGCTCCAGGTGGATGCGGTGCCGGAAGAACTCCATCTCCGAGCTGCCAAACTGCCCTGTGTACATTAGCATCTTGTATCAGCCATCATAGCAGAGTTTTTGAAAACAGGATTAAAAGTGAAGATATGGAAGACACGTGGAAAAAAGCAGTTCAGACAGCACACAGAAGAAAAAAGTGTTTCAAATGTGTAATAAAAAAAAAATTGCCCGTCTCTACACTTTTCTAATTATAAAGAACAGTCTATCAATGTTTTTAAGATTTTGTCAAGTGTCTTGTGAAACACATGTCTAATTAAAAAAAACTACCATTAATATTCATTTGATACTTCTTAAGCAAAAACATTGACCTGAAAATTTTAGTATGTGAAAATAAGATGAGCCTCAGTTTAATGGAATCAAATATTGGAACAACAATACATTTATATATTCAGGTAAATATGGTACTCATGTACCATCCGCACATTTTTTTCTCATAACAAATTTGAAAAGAGAGGTGTGGGTCTTGCAAGGAATTTTTTGGAGAAAAATACAGTACTGAAAATAGTCTGGTTTGTCATAACATGGACTGCTTTTCTGTCCCACCGACGAGCACAGGGCTACGGCAGGCATAGTCATATCAGCCACATGATGTTTATAGAAACAAGGCAGATATTTGCCACGGGGAGTGGCGAGGGAGCATGACTTTCAGGCTGGTCCGCAAGCACACGTCCGGCCCGGCAGGCAAGCAGTCCACATTTACAGTTTTTGTTCAAATTGTTCCCGTTTTTCACATGCTGNGCACACGTCCGGCCCGGCAGGCAAGCAGTCCACATTTACAGTTTTTGTTCAAATTGTTCCCGTTTTTCACATGCTCAAGTGGTTCTGCAATGAGATAAGTGACCTTTTGTGTTTATATATTTCATATATTTGTGTCGCGCTAAGACTGCCTGCTAAGCGACAGTTTCCAGTCGTGTTATCGATAGACCGGCTTGCCCGGCAAGCAGGTAACAGCACATGATGTGTGGCAAAGTGGCCTATAAATATAACACCCACCCTATTTCCAGCTNGCACACGTCCGGCCCGGCAGGCAAGCAGTCCACATTTACAGTTTTTGTTCAAATTGTTCCCGTTTTTCACATGCTGAAGTGGTTCTGCAATGAGATAAGTGACCTTTTGTGTTTATATATTTCATATATTTGTGTCGCGCTAAGACTGCCTGCTAAGCGACAGTTTCCAGTCGTGTTATCGATAGACCGGCCTGCCCGGCAAGCAGGTAACAGCACATGATGTGTGGCAAAGTGGCCTATAAATATAACACCCACCCTATTTCCAGCTGCAAATTTATCTGAACAACTGGAGGCGTTTATTTTGAGCTCGTGCCATATTTAGTTTCCTAACATATGTATAGCTTGTGCAACACTGTTGTGTACAGGAAAACCAGTTTTTACACATGAGTGCATGAAAATATGTTTTTTTTTTCTGGGAGAATATTCAAAACGTGTGGTGCAGGTCTTACAGAGTTGTACATGGGTAAGTATGATTGGTGCTCACATGCTATGTGCTGTGGCAGGGTTCGGCTCTCTGTTATCACCAATCTCAACAATCCTCAACCATCACAGCTGTACTAGGGTCGAAACCTTGTAATGGTGCAGGTAATAGTAATCAATATGTCCAAGAAGTATGTATTTTTTCTACACTTTTGGGGATTAATATAATTTATTCAGTGTTTTGAACTTGGTGACAATAGCAACTTATGATTATCGTAAGGTGATGTAACACATTTTTCTTAAACTATTTTGTGTCTGTGTGTGTGTGTGTGTGTGTGTGTGCACGCGCATGTGTGTTTGTTTGTTTGTTTGTGTTTGTGTGTGTGTGTGTATATGCATGCATTGGTTCGGCAATAAACAGGATTAATTTTACTTGCAAAATATGCAAACTGTTAAACCAAATTATTAAAAAAAAACAAAATTTAAGCTAATTGATGTTTTGTGCTTGGGTGCTTTGCCACACAATTGCGTTCGTATAAAAATTTTTGTTTATGAACAGGAAGATTTAAAATAAACAAACACCCATTACGGAATTAATTTTTAACATGAAAATGTTACTAATGAACTCATAACTGCAATAGAACCTTGTTAAAATGAATCTGAAGGGAACACTTGCTTTGTTCACTATATAGGGGAAACTTCCACTTGTCTTAAAATAATACACAAAAATTTACATACGTAGAGCAGTTCATAATCTTAATAACCTATGAGAAAGCATTTCATAACTAAAATACATACTCAAAAAAATTTAAAAATAAACCTAAGTCTAAACTTAAATGCATTGTATAGATAGTTCCAGACGTCAACATCTGGTTTGCTGTGTGGGTGGGTGCAATATGTCACAGAGAGTAATAGCATATTCTGTAGTTTATAAGCATAAATTAGTCAACTGTGTTCCCTCCTAATTAAAGGCACAGCCAAGGGCATGCGGGTGCATGGCTCTGTTTTTGGGTGAACTGGAACAAAACTTCCCGAGTCACCCGGCAGCTCACACACACTGCTGGATGTGTTTTATGGATTACATCTTCATGATCTGGGATTCAAACGACGACCNCACCCGGCAGCTCACACACACTGCTGGATGTGTTTTATGGATTACATCTTCATGATCTGGGATTCAAACGACGACCATCTTATCCACTTTTTCAACCACCTTAACTCGCACAGCCTGCCTAAGTTCACCTGGACCTAATCTTAATCATATGCTATATTTCAGGATGTGGAACTAACCTTCAACAATGACAAAATTATTCACACTGCCAGTTGACTGAACATACACCTCGGCGAAATGATTAGCAAAAATACTGGCAAGAGATTCTGGATCTTGAACCATAGTATTGTCTGATGGCAGTTATTTTCTCTCTGTAGCCATTTTTCTTAATTTTTACATATTTCAAAAANTTGAACCATAGTATTGTCTGATGGCAGTTATTTTCTCTCTGTAGCCATTTTTCTTAATTTTTACATATTTCAAAAATCAATGGATTGCTTTTCAATTTATTAATATTAGCTTGCCATTTTTCTTATATAGCTTAATTTTTTATTTTACAACTTATCTATAAGTGAAAAAACGAGAGTAATTATGATCAGTTATTTTTTTTGCATTATTACTAGTAATTTCAACTCAAACATCCTTAATATTTATTATTTTTCAAAAAATCAAATATTCCTACATTGTGAGGGTATTTAAATTAATTAACTGCTATAAGAACACCGCCTCCTCTTGAGAAGTTAGTAACAGTAGGGTCGCAGTTTTTACGAAATACATAGTAATTTTCCGGGAAAGAGTGGAATTCTACACAGTCACTGTTAAACCACCTTTCAGTTAAACAAACAGCTGAAGAATCAAAACAGTTAATGTCGTAGACCCGTTACATGTTGATAATAAAGATAAAAATCATCCTTCCCAGTTGCATACATGTTAACTAATTAAACCTCTGGTTAACTCAACAGACAGGCCAGGTTAAGTACAAAGTTATCTAAATAGAATTAGTTAATGACTCCTCCNAAACCTCTGGTTAACTCAACAGACAGGCCAGGTTAAGTACAAAGTTATCTAAATAGAATTAGTTAATGACTCCTCCAGACATCTCACTATTCCGTACTACATCTTGTGATGTATTGCTTATGGCAATTGGCTGATTTTCAATTCATGTTGTTTTCTCTGGGGATTTTGAAGCACTTCTTGAGTCAAACAGTTGATCATTCTGAAGCCTACCGTAGAAAGGGCTAAACGAACAGCCAGACGGCCAAAACCTCGAATTGAAAATGTGATCATAATCTATTTCCGCTACCTGCACATCAAAGGAGGAATAGGTATATACCTGGTTTTCAATTTTACAAACTTTAGGTTAGCGACTTAAAATTCTTCATTATTACATGACACAATGTCATTCTCCTGTACATCAGAAGCAAAATGGGATTCAAAACTGGACTTCCTACGAGGTTTCAATGGCATAGCTACTATTTTAATGCATACATTATTCCTCACACCAAGTTGAACTTGCTTCCGCACCTTGGCCTGTTTGGGAGCAGATGACCCAGTTACGACGGCAGGCTTTGCTCCGCGTCTGGGGACCTCAACAAATCCATCCATATCAACTGCTGGCACTGACGGAATTTCTTGCTGGCCTGTTGCTTTGTTTGCCGTACGAGACAGCCCCGTGGTGTTACCATATGGGACATTAATCTGAGAATTATGGTTACTGGACGAAGCAAGGTTTATGTTGGAAGCAGATGCCCGACTGTTTACAGTTACTTCACTACAAGATTTTTTGGACTGAGGGTATGTAATCCCAGCATGCGAGCAAGAAGCACACAGTTGTTTATCTTTATTTACTTGCACACACTCGAACACAGCCTTTAGTAATGGANTTACTTGCACACACTCGAACACAGCCTTTAGTAATGGATTACCTTCTTTTAGTTCTCTTACCTGGTTAGATAAATCATCAATTTTTTGACACAGTGCTTTGAATATTGATTTAAAACTATTGTTTATATTTTCAGCTGGCTTGCGAGACCAAATTAGCTTGTCCTTGCACTTCTCTGTCGATGAGTGTCACTTTAAGCACTTTATTCACTGCTCGGTGTTTTGTTATTCAATTGATTCTGGGAAATTGTTAATCTTATTTTCACATTTCGGTGATGCAAAAGTAAACATAGTTGAATCATCACTACAGTATTTGCACTTACCAAACTACTCTTGAGTCGCGTACTGTGTAGGCAGATGCATTCCACTACTTCCTGAGCATTTGGAACCCGTAAAACGGCTTACCACATACAGAGGAAATGTCCAAACTACAGGGAATAAAATTACCTTATAATTCACCAACTGACAGGTTAAAAGTACTGAAAAAGAGAGAGGCAAGCAGGAGCAGTTGTTAAACACATCCTCCTCGTGCAAGCGCCGATCACTGAATGAGCGCCACCCAACAGTGGAGACCATTAACAGAATGTGTGTGTTACACACACATGCACGCATGTGCACGCGCACACACACGCAAATAGAAAATTACAAATTCACATAAAACCACTACTTTATTATAAATACCAAAAAATCACAAAACACAAGAAATATATGACATATTAATAAACAGAATATAGACAGCTACACAAACATACAACACAACCATGACACAAAACACATAAAGAAAATTAAATAAAACAAATTGAAAGAAATAAATAAATAAATAAACAAACAAACAACAATAATAATAAAATCAGGATATGATCTTGTAATTACTCTATCTGTTCACTGTTAATGAAAGATAGTCTTTATTCCTCCTTTCTGCAGTACAGTCGAGTCTTTTTTTTATTACACTGTGGTCTCACAAAGGCGGGGAAACTGGTGGGTAAACTGAGTAATAGCAGGCCGGTAGATGAGCATTGGTAAACACTGACTGCTTTGATGAAATAGGCCGACAGTCTTGTGTTAGTGGGTTGTGTTTATTTTTAGATATTTCCCACTTTGGAGTTGCATAGTAGTGGCGAAGAGAATCACAATAGTTAGCAAACAAAATAAATGTAGCAAACTTATTATTCAACCTATTTTCTTTCAATTTTTCAATTTTTAACCAAATATTTTACGTTTCCGAAAAAGGGTTTTTACTTTGAGGATGGTATTATCGGGACGATGTTGAGAGTTCACTGTACCATACCCGGCACAGAACATCTTGGCCACTCAAGGAGCGCCGCTAAGGCGCTCCTCCCACTAGCTGGTGCCGGTAGCCTGTCACTGCTGCGCGCTGTTGCCTAGTTCACATTGTTACACCGGCCACAGAGAGTCAAGCAAAATTTTTTATAGATGCGCTCATAAAATAGTAAAATATTTCATCAAAATTCAGTTCTTTTTTGCAGAGGCTCATTTTGCTTAACAAGTAGGTGAAAACCCCAAATCTGTATCTTTATCCGTTAGTGTTTTACGTTATCAAGGGCCGTTGGCACAAACTCACGTCTATTTTCCAGAAAAGAGGATGTTATTTGTTCTTCTCCTGAGAGGAAACCATATTTCATAGATATACTAAATGTTTCCACCATGCTTTATAAGCAGACGATAACAAAATCTTGACCTGTGCTTTGTCGACACGAGATCATGCGTAGCGCAACAGCTGCTTCACAGTCCACACACAGTGTTGGTGTCTGCTCTAGCATGTATCCACAGTGGCCAGTACCGTGACGGGCTTTGAACGACCGTGGCTGTTTTTTGTTTGTGTGCATGTTAAGTTTTTGTTGAAATTACGGCACCAAGTAAACCTTGTGTAGTTAAAAAAGGAAAGTTGTTCACAAACAAAGCCAATGTATGATCTTTGGTATGCATTCTGGTTTTACTAAATTGACAAACAAATAAATAATTGAGAGCATAAATTTCAAATAAGTTAACAGTTTGACAGCAAGAACGTGTGATATCAGTGAACGTACAGTACGACGGATATGCAAAGGAGAGAGCTACATTGCTTCTACCCCAACATAAATATTTGTGTCGCCTAGAAAAATATTGTCACGAAGCGAGTTACATTTTGATAATTTTAACAGAGACTGTCTTCAGAAATTGACTTTCGAATTTTATTATAAGGAAGGAAATTCAGCAAAAAAAAAAAAAAATACGGCAGTATGCGTGAGAAAATTAGTTATACGGTTTCAACAAGTTCCATAGCAAAATTTTTGAAAGTATAGGATTTGGTTATGAAAAAATGAATGGATTTGGTTATGAAAAAATGAATGATGGACGGAATTTTGTAACGGAAAGGAATAATGTTAAAACTGCATAGACAGGAAGAGAAGCTTGTGCTGCCATTACAAGCTACAGCAAAAAGATGAATTACTTTTTCTATGCTGTAAGTAAAAATTATTACATATACATTTAACAGATGTTGATAATATATAAAATTTAAGTGTAAGAATGTTTTTACTACGAACGTAAGAATTTTGCACTTTGTCTGTGCTGGCAGTTTCCTAATATATATCTTAACTGCCAAATTTATACAGTATGAGTATAAAATACTACCCCAACTTTGAAGGTCTAAAATATCAAAACCAAGCAACCTACAACCTTGATTGACCAATCAAATAAACCGTGGAACCGTGAAGTTTTTTTTACCATACATTCATAAATGTTTAATGTGACCAACATGAGCGGCCCGAATGACATCTACTACACGATAATCAAACTCGTTCCACGCTCGTCAGCATGCCTGGTGTTACGGTTTGGATGACGTTCGTAACGCTTGGTTTGAGATGGTGAGGAGGAAGCAAGCTCGCATTCGATACGTCAATGTGAAGGGGGACGGTCTGATGTTTCCCTTATGTGCTGAGAGATGACACCACTGAGAGCGTCTGTCGTCGCACTATGAGCGTGTGTTGTGTGTTATTCAGTTTGCTAAATGTGAATCGGTTACGACTGTTCAAAGTGAACTCCGTCGCAAATACGGACGTCGTCCTCTCGATAGGTAGAGTATCGTACGTTGGTTTCGTCAGTTCCGTGACACGAGGTGCCTTTGCAAAGGCAACAGTTCTGGGCAGCTGCATGTGTCCGAAGAGAATGTGCAACGGATTCAACAAGCGTTCGTTCGCAGTCCGAGAAAACCAACTAGACAAACTAGCCGGGAAATGCAAATTCCTCAATCGATGGTATGGACTGTGTTGTGAAAGCGATTGTTGTACAAACCATACAGGTTACAGTTTGTACAGGCTCTTACCAAAAGGGATAAAGAACTGAGACGTGATTTCTGGGCGTCGTTCTTGCCCAGAACATGGTAGACGATCCCTTCATGTATAAGCTGGTTTTTAGCAATAAAGCTACGTTCCATACAAATGGTAAGGTGAACCGGCACAACGTGTGGAAATGGGGTCAGGAGCCTCCACATGAAACTAAACCACCGAACACGAGCATGCTTCCCCCAAAGTGAACATGTTTTGCGCTGTACCCAAAGACACTGTTTTCTGCCCTTTCTTTTTTCAGGAGCCCACTGTTACTGGAATCCCTTATTTGGACATGCTTACGAAGTGTTTGTTTCCTCAGTTAGAAGAGGCGGCAGGGTAATTCATTTTTCAGCAGGATGGTGCGCCACCCCATTGGCACCTAGCTGTTCGCGGATACCTGAACGAGATGTTGACGCAATGCTTGATTGGTCGAGGTGCAGTTGGTGACCAGGATCTTCATCATCAATTGCCCCCAAGAAGCCCGGATCTTACCCCATGCGATTTTTTCTATGGGGGTACATAAAGGATCACGTGTTTCGTCCACCATTGCAGACTAACATTGACAACCTCAAAACGAGAATCACACATCCAAACTGTAACACCGGACATGCTGACAAGAGTGTGGAACAAGTTTGATTATCGCGTAGATGTCGTTTCGGCCGCTCGTGGTGGTCACATTGAACATTTATGAAGATATGGTAAACAAACCTCACGGTTCCACAGTTCATTTGATTGGTCAACCAAGGTTGTAGGTTGTTTGGTTTTGATATTATAGACCTTCAAAGTTGGGGTATTCTTTTATACTCAACCTGTATAGTTGTGCTTTACCAATTTGTGTTATTAATTTATATTACTACAACTGAGATTTTATGATGCCCGTTTTATGACGTGATAGGCACGTGATAAATGTGGCAACAGGGCTTGGTAATGCACGCTGATAGGCTGATACTCAGTGGCCAAGAAGTTCTATGCCTGGTATAACACAGATTAGTTCAAATTCTAAAAATGCTAAATTGGTGTTCTTGGTTATTGAAATTCGNTGCATGCACATTAACAATAACCAGAGCAGTCCACAGAAACTCCTCACACAACTCCACAATTTCAATATACCAATAATTTGAATCACTTTGTCATGGTCCATAAACATTACTAAAACACATGAAAATAAAATATTTTGATTAATAGATCTATATGCCAACTGCTTAAACTTTGCTAGTAAAATTTTTAAAAGTGTGAACTACCTAAAAGTTAATGCTGTATTTATTTAACATTAAGTCGGCGCTTGATTTTGCAAGGTGCCATAGTTCACAAAAATTACTTTGTACAATCCTTACCATTGTAAAATTNTTAAGTCGGCGCTTGATTTTGCAAGGTGCCATAGTTCACAAAAATTACTTTGTACAATCCTTACCATTGTAAAATTTAAACTAACCAATTTTTACCCCTAAAAATTTCAAAAAAGTATTTACAGTGTGTTTGTTTGCGACATCCATGTTTAATAATTTCTGGCGCAAAACCAACATGATTTTGAAATTGACTGTTGATATCATTCAATACGCAGACATCTTCTGAATAAAATAATGGCCTATAAGCGCAAGCACAAAGTCCATTTTCAGTGGTGTCTTATTTAAAACTAGAACATCTGTTACAGAAAGATTAATTTATTTTAATAGATACATGTCTTGCAAATAAACTGATATCCTGGAAGAGTATATAAAACACTCCTTCGTCACCAAATACATAATCTGTAAGCACAGAGCCTGAGCAGTGCCTAACTCATGGCAAATCATAAGATGTGGTTTTCAATTATTAAATTTGGATGTCGTAAGGAAACAAATCTTAATGACCATATTTATAAGCTGTGTCTCAAAAATCAAACATTTTTGAAAACATTTCAAAAAGCAAATGTAAGCACTGCAGCCATTCATTACACTGGTGCCAACAGTTTGGAGGGATAAGTTTCAGCTGTCCTTGGATGGTAGTCTGCATAGATAAATGATTGCATCATTTGTTGTGAAACACACATCAATAGTAGGGCAAAGTTAACATTACACGATTATTATTGTTGATGGTTAAACCAAAATAAATTGCAGACCACACAAAATATCATAATATTGTAATGTAAGACTACTGCTATCATGAAATGGACACACAAGTTGTTTGAAACAAACTCATATATTATGATATTGCACAAACTGGATATACTCCACCAAAGACCACTCCATGTATATACGCTTGAAGTTAGAAATTGCCAAGCATGACCTTGTGTCCTCCCTTTACATGGTTGGAGAAGTAGAGATGGTTGCTTAGCAGCCAGCTTGGCGTCCTCGTGCCCTCGCTCTCATGGCCGACCACGTGGGGGTAAGGGACCCTGTAAGGAGTGGTTGATCGAGGAAATATTGAGACTATTGCCAGCCCTAGTAACAGTGACCAAGTGAATTCATAGTTGTGGAAAGGGCTAGTCATGCGCGAGTCAATAGTTTCTGCTAGCTCAAGGTACTGTTGTATGACCTATGTTTGGGGCCAAGAAATGTGAGAAACTCCCATGCAGTCTCCATGCCAGGTTTACCGAAATAGGTATTCCAGGCTGTGCTTGAATCACGGGCAACCATAATGGATTTGGCCTGGTGGCAGGCTGTTCGACTCCGTAACAGTCAAGACAGTTGGGGCCCAAGCAGGAATTTACTGTGGAGAAATTCATACTCTGTGGAAATGGACAAGATGGCCTGGGCCATGTTTGCATTGGCTGGGACATCCAAATCCAGAAGGCGTTGGCTTTTGTCTGGCCTCCTGTCAGGAAAACTGACAAGTGTCAATGGAAAGGAAGGCGTAGCACAGGCTAACCTAGAAAATCCCTGTTTGAGATTCCTTTGTGATTTGACTGGTGAGTGCGGAGTTTGGCGTGGATGCCTACCTGCTCCCATATTGGCCAGTTCGCCTGAGGTGAAATGAGGATGGATCCATGCTGGTGGTAGCTGAAAATTCGCTCTTAAAGATAGAAACCTTTATAAGGAGTCTTGACCGAAAGAGAAAATTCAAGATCTAAAGGAGAATAAAACACCCTACACGGCCTGTGCTAACTAGGCTCTCAGAGTTTCAATATTTAAATTGTAGAGTAGCGGTGACTGTGTTTCCTTAAGCTGCAGTTCATTTTGTCCTGGGCTGTTACAGTGTGGCCCTTCCCATGTTCATCCACATACATTGCTTTATGGCGATGCTCTTTTTAAACTACTTTGGCCACAGTCTTGAACCAATTTTCACAAAGTTTATTTTTAATACTGTGGCATACCAATTACGGGCAACAACATCACAACACCTATATTTTATCGGAAGTAAACATATTTTATAACCAATTCTGATCCAGAGTTCTTACATTTTTTATAAGATTTTTCAGTGTCTTTCCTTTAATTTTTGGAATATTTTGACAATTCCCACAAACTACTTCGTAAAATTGCTAGCCACTTACAATTTAAGTATTGTATTTACCTAGTGGGTTGTCANACAATTCCCACAAACTACTTCGTAAAATTGCTAGCCACTTACAATTTAAGTATTGTATTTACCTAGTGGGTTGTCATGGCTTACCGGTATCTGTAAATGGGTATCGCAAATAAGTGTCAGTGTGGGTGGAGGCAGGAAACTGATCCTCCANCATGGCTTACCGGTATCTGTAAATGGGTATCGCAAATAAGTGTCAGTGTGGGTGGAGGCAGGAAACTGATCCTCCAAGTCTTCTAGTTTCTGCAGCTGCCTCCTGAGGTTCTCGACGGGTGATATGGACGGTGAGAAGTCCTCCTCCAAGTCATCTACGCTACTGCTGTTGTTATTATTGTTGTTGCTGGTACGATTCACGGCCGAACTAGGCCGTAGACGTCCAAACAGCTGGCGCCGATGATGACTGTATGCATTTCCATCACCAGTTCCTTCAAAGCCATTTAACATTTTTAGAGATGGATAAGTTGAAATTCACTACTTAATATTCTATTAAGAATACTCAACTATGTTCTAACAAAATTATAATGTGGTGCAGCAATTTTAGCTGTACTTTTTTTTTAAAAATACAAAACCTACAGATGATAACATACAATAAACAATAGTGAGAAGAGAAAATCTGCCATGTTTTTTAATGAAAAATCTCCAACAAACACATCAGTATTCTACATGTATCAATTTACTTTGAAATATTTTTGGATAGGGATACACTTTTCTTACAAATAATTCACAAATAATAAACTAGGGCCTAGAAATAAGAAAAAATATAAAGTAAAGTAAATAATTGTTTTGTTACCGCAATAGTTTTATAATGATTAGTGATATGTACGTTCAAATTGTCTTTATATAACAAACAGATATAATCACATTTAGGACACAGATTAAGGAATGTTTATACTATAATAAGACAGGAAAAAATAGTTTTCAATTATAAGAAAATTGCAACTATAATTTTTTATTACTTTTTACTTTTGCCAAGCATGCCAATGTGTACCACTAGCATGGAGGGGNGAAAATTGCAACTATAATTTTTTATTACTTTTTACTTTTGCCAAGCATGCCAATGTGTACCACTAGCATGGAGGGGGGAAGAGGGCAGGAATATTCTACTCACAGTGCTTCTCCCACGTATATTCTATAATTGCTGCATCCGCACTTCAATCAACCTCACCCACTCTCAAGGCTAACTGGGAATGACAGGTGTTTCTCCCAGGCAGAGCNCTGCATCCGCACTTCAATCAACCTCACCCACTCTCAAGGCTAGCTGGGAATGACAGGTGTTTCTCCCAGGCAGAGCAGCTAGCTCACCACTTCACCTTACATCTGCCTCCTCTCATCCATGCTGACCCTGTCTTACACTATGGACCATTGTGCAACGGAAATGTAATGGGTACAAGTAATGTACAGGATGAGTATAAAAGAATACCCCAATTTTGAAGGTCTATAATATCAAAACCAAACAACCTACAACCTTGGTTGACCAATCAAATGAACCGTGGAACCTTGTCAGCATGTCTGGTGTTACGGTTTGGATGGCATTCGTAACATTGACGACCTCAAAACAAGAATTATGGACGCCATCCAAACTGTAACACCGGACATGCTGACAAGAGTGTGGAACGAGTTTGATTATCGCGTAGATGTCGTTCGGGCCGCTCGTGGTGGTCACATTGAACATTTATGAATGCATGGTAAACAAACTTCACGGTTCCACGGTTTATTTAATTGGTCAACCAAGGTTGTAGGTTGTTTGGTTTTGATATTATAGACCTTCAAAGTTGGGGTATTCTTTTATACTCATCTTGTATTATACAAGCAAAACCATTTTTTTTTACATCAAATGTGAGTTAACAAATACTGATGGACCATTTCACTGGAATCACATTTATTAACGCCCGTAATAAAAAAAAATTAAACCACTTCCACTCACATGTGAGAAGTTACAGACCTTTTCACTTGGCCCAACCAAAATAAAAAAAACCCATACTGGTCACAAAACACATCTTTGAAAGCAGAAAGTACGATGTAAAGACAGATATGCAGCTCTGGCAGCACGTCACACAAAGTCCATCCTGGTTCCTTTGCGATCACTGGCAACTCCTGGGAGATAAGAGTCTGTGGACTGCTGTGATCACGGTTCCCGTGCTCGCTTATCTGGGTGGCCATAGTTACGGTGCAGGTGCATTTGTAACCATAATTTTTCAACACAGTATCCTAACCTAGCAGGAACACCTAAACTAACGTAGGGATGTAGGTGAATATAGGTGTCTGGACAGTCAAAACTAATCTAANGATGTAGGTGAATATAGGTGTCTGGACAGTCAAAACTAATCTAAATTAACCAATAATACTAGTTTAATGAGTGTTTGTGCAGCTAAAACTAAGCTATTATAGTTGGTGAATAAGTAGGCCATTTCCACATGTACATGCACAATAGCCACTGTATGGATGATCCACAGGCACTCGTGCAGGGGGTAGCTCTGCCTTTCATCTTAAAGCTAGTAGTGATATCTCACCTTGACCCTCCAAATTTATACAGCTAATGTCAATAACAAAACAAGAGATGAGGAAGACCTACTGGTCCTGGTCGTAGAAAATAAATAGTTTATCATAAAAATTAATTGTTTAATTTATATTAACTACACACGTTATGCTGGGTATAGCATTAAAATATGTGAGAATCTGTACTGTTTGTTGCAAATCTTAGGTGAGAATTTATAAAGAGGGAAAAATTATGCACTGTTTTCAGAAGTAAACAGACGCTGTACTACACTTAAATAGATTTGTTTAAATAACCAACAGTTGAAATTCTGATTGGTTACCAAATCCTACTAAGGATAACAGACATGAGTAGTATTACACTACATAACTAACCAACCACATGCTGCTATTGCTGTGTGAAAGAGTTGTGAATATTGCAAGAGGGTGAAGGGAAGGGGAACAGGCTGCTTGACCCGACAGNTGCTATTGCTGTGTGAAAGAGTTGTGAATATTGCAAGAGGGTGAAGGGAAGGGGAACAGGCTGCTTGACCCGACAGACACACCTGACACTCCAACAAGTTACGTCAAAATGGATTTGTTGGATGTACACAACAACTGCTTAAAAACAAAAAAATTTTATTTTAAAAATTTAGTTTTCTAAATGTTTATTCATAAACATACTTATGCAACTAAATCTTCAGAAACGTGCATTAAAAAAATTCTCCAAATACTGCAATTAATTAGTCCTAGGCAAAATTCAGTTATGAAGCACCATGAAGAGTAGAGATGACATACCTGTAGGTTTTGGTGGTTTGATTTGATACTTGGATGTAGTCGACAGTATGTTATCGCTGTCGACCGTGGGAGGTGAAGAGACATCGTCGTCGTGACCTTCAAGTGACAGCTGGCCTAGCAAGTTTTTTGGCTCCTGTACAATGCTGGGTTGCCTGTCGTCTGCACTACTGGCGGTGCCCAAAGCTGAGCTTGCTACATTCTGACAGCCATTATTATTGTCAATCACAACAAGGCCTTCAGGTGAGAGTTTCTTTGTATGCTTATCAACGTCCACTCTGCTCCGACCAGATTCGCAGGCAAGCCTACGAAAGACAGTCAATTGCGACACCTAAAGAAAATTATTACGTCCAGTGCATCTTAATCAGTTTCTACAAATACACAATTAAGCTAGGCAAAATGCAAGAATACTACACTTGGCATCCAACATTACTGTATTCAGTTATTTTTTCCATACCAGAAATGCAGAATTACCTGACTTTTCCAGGTTTTCCCTGATGCTAGCCAACCTGCAATAGCACCCATTTTAATTTCTTAATATGTAGTGTGTTTATTTATAGTTCAACGGACCCTAAAGAATTTAAGTTCCTGATTTCAATCCCCTACATTAACAGCTGTTTATGGCNTTTATTTATAGTTCAACGGACCCTAAAGAATTTAAGTTCCTGATTTCAATCCCCTACATTAACAGCTGTTTATGGCAATTGTAGGCATCACTAAAAGTTTTAGAAACAGACCTTAAGTAGTATTTAGTGTGCTCTCAAGTAACCCCTTAATTTTCAAGAAGTGTTGGTTAAACAAGCATAAATTAGCTACTAAGAGACAGAGCCATAAAACTGAAACACTGTGGGGGAAGAATTTAATAATACAGAATATTGCTGTCCATTTCTACAAACATGGAACAGAAAAAACTAACTACCTGGAATCTAACATCCTGTGCACTGGATCATGAAAATTTTATACACAAGGGGATGCGACTGTACTTGTAAACATTAAGAATTGACCAACCAACCTTTCTGCTTCAGAAGATTTCCCAGTTTTATGTGAAGTTGAGCGCTCTGTCTCCGAGCCCGTCGTCGTGCTTCCATCCCTCTTCTTGCGGCGTTCTATAGAAATCTTGACGTCTGTTTTCAGTCTTATGTATTTTTCCTTCAGCGAGCGGTACTTGTCTTCCAAAAGCCGCTTCTCACAACGCAATTTTTCAAACAACCTAGGACAATACATTACATGACTTAATAATTACTTTACAGGCTAACTAACAATATTCTTATAAAAAATTACCTGTCATTTCCAGGTAGCATGTTACTTTTCTCTGATGTACAATTAACTTTCATTTTTAAAAAAAAATCTCTTTAAAATGACGAACAAATACATTTTATGAGCAACAAATATATATATAAATTGAAAAGTACAACACACATTGGCAGAAAAGTGGAATATTAGCTTTCTTGGGGCCAGAAAATGAGTCATGAATAAAAATCAGGAAGGAGAAAAAAAAAAAAAAGGTAATTATTAAGTTTAGGGGCTTTTCTAGAAAAAAAATATATATATATATTTCTATTCTACTAATCACGTAGAACACAAATATACTAGGGGCATAGCTTTAAAATAAGTACAACATATTTAAAAAAATTGAACAAAATTGCGAGATGACTGTTCAACCAGTTTGATTACGTTTCTGAACGAAACGTCCTAGACCAACAAAAGTTGCATTAATGGGTTCTGCACAGCTTACCTTGTTCATATTCACGAGGGTGTAATGTTAAAATAAGTAGAACATATGTAAAAAAAAATAGCAAAATTTGGTTGTTTACGTCTGTTAACGCCTACCGCCAATATGAATGGCCGCGCAGTGCTGGATTCCATGCTACCTTGCGGCCACGGATGTCATCACGGGCATTTTAACGGTCAATTTAAAACATATCAGTCTTTCTAGCGTCTTTGCCGGGTGTGGTTGTGCCGTCCCAATCTGACGGATTTAAAAAGAGAAAGGAATAACAAGTGCTTCTGTGAGTTATATTTTACTGTAAATGAGTGTTTCATTGTGTTATATTCGGCTGAAAACTAGCGATTCAGTGCATTATATTTGCATATGTGCCGGATTTGTGGAACAAGGTGTTCCGTTGAGTGAGGTAAGGTTGAATTGGCCGTTGACAGAGGTATTATATAAGGTGAGTAAATTATTATTTCTTTGGNTGGTAAATTTAAAACATATCAGTCTTTCTAGCGTCTTTGCCGGGTGTGGTTGTGCCGTCCCAATCTGACGGATTTAAAAAGAGAAAGGAATAACAAGTGCTTCTGTGAGTTATATTTGACTGTAAATGAGTGTTTCATTGTGTTATATTCGGCTGAAAACTAGCGATTCAGTGCATTATATTTGCATATGTGCCGGATTTGTGGAACAAGGTGTTCCGTTGAGTGAGGTAAGGTTGAATTGGCCGTTGACAGAGGTATTATATAAGGTGAGTAAATTATTATTTCTTTGGTGTGTTTTATGGTTTCATTAAATTCCTAAAATCCTAAATTCATAGTTTAGTGTAAAACCCAAAAATCCTATGTTAGTGTAAAACCCTACTATCCTAGGTCAGCGTAAAACCCTACGATCGTAGGTTAGTTTAAAACCCAAAAACCCTAGGTTAGTGTAAATCCCTACAATCCTAGGTTAGTTTAAAATCCTACAATCCTAGGTAAAATCCAAAATACCTAGGTTAGTGTAAAACCCTACAATCGTAGGTTAGTTTAAAAATGTAAAATAGTGATTCACCCATCGTGGGGTTAGGTTCTGTTAGGTTAGGTGGGCACATGTTACGAAATTAGTCGGACGTTAATGCCCCTAGTATATTCATGTTCTGCATCATTAGTAGAGTAGAAATATACCATTTTTGGTGAATTTTTTTTTTTTTATTTACAGAATAGCCCCTGAACTTAATAATTACCAAAAAAATTTTTCTAAAGTTACTAAAATTATTGCACACACAATTTTTCTGTCAGCAAAGCGTTTCCAATACATACATGTAATTAGTAATCAGCCAACAAAGATTCTATAATTAGTATTGACTCAGCATTGATTTTTAATCTTCAAAGGTCACAAATTCTCTCGAGAAGAGATCGAAAAATTATCTATCTCAAATTGTTCTTCATATTGTCGAGATTTATACAAANATGTTCTGCATCATTAGTAGAGTAGAAATATACCTTTTTTTTATTTTTTATTTTTATTATTTACAGAATAGCCCCTGAACTTAATAATTACCAAAAAAAATTTTCTAAAGTTACTCAAATTATTGCACACACAATTTTTCTGTCAGCAAAGCGTTTCCAATACATACATGTAATTAGTAATCAGCCAACAAAGATTCTATAATTAGTATTGACTCAGCATTGATTTTTAATCTTCAAAGGTCACAAATTCTCTCGAGAAGAGATCGAAAAATTATCTATCTCAAATTGTTCTTCATATTGTCGAGATTTATACAAACTATCATATATCTCCACATTTTTTACACAATTTTATACCATATTTTAAGATGAAAGTTCAGGGTGAAAACAGAACTTAAGCAGGGCTTCAGAAATTTGGGAGTAACCAGAAATAGACTATGCAGACAAGAGCATTGAATGAAGAGACAAGAGTGGCACCTCCTTGCGCAGCTGGTCGCGGAGCATCTCGAGGGAGACGAGGTGCTCTTCCCGCAGCTCGAGCAACGCTGCCTCGTGCTCGGCCCTTGACCCCTCCAACTCCTCCTCGTGGCTGCTCCGGAGCTGCTCACAGGCAGTGTGTCTCTTCAATTTCTCTATGAGCTCTATGTATGCATGTACATCCCCATCAAATTGTAAGTTTCGCAGAGATTGAATTCTTGAAAATAAAACTTGAAGCCTAGTGCTGCTAATTTCCTGGGTCAAAATGTATTGCGTAACATTTTCAGGTGAAACCATTACCTTTAAAATACAAATGGTGATAGGTGCAACTATTTTGAGCGACGGATAATCTTGATAAAATTTCTACGTTCGCCAGTAGCACTTTAGTTTATTTGCTCTGTGGCCGACGAGTGAAGGCAAGCACGCATGGCCTAGAGTGAGAGGACATGCTTTTTCTTTTCCTAGGCAACAACTTCCCCTCTCAAACACTAGAAAGGCGTGCAAGGAAGGAGCGCGGTTGAGAGAGAGTGAAAGGACGCTAGGTCGAACCACTTCCCCTCTCGTGAAGCATGTAAGGGGAGGTAGCAAGCCAGACTCGCATGTCGCACCACGCCGCAGAGGCAGACGCGTTGGGAAGACAGGCAACGCGCCACATAGCAGTTACTAGGCGTTTGCATAAACAATCAGCTTAAAAACCAGCGGAAAATCTTAATGACGGGGCTGAAATATACTTTGATCGACGCAACATCCAATAAACGATACGAGTGGGTAGCTTCCTCATTATTTATACAGGAGTTTTTCCAGGACCACTGAAAATTAACTGTGGATACGGTTTATCGATACATGCATTTTCGGTACAACTGCATTTATTGCATTTTGTTAACAAATTTTTGTGCAAGTTTGGGTCAGAATAAATAATTTTTAAACTGATTCCACTGTGAGTGGCAGCAGCAGCTTTCTAAATTAAAAAGGCCAAAGTGTTAATTTTTCCGCTTTAGAATGAGGTTTAATGGTTGAAGTAGGGGGGGGGGGGNGTCAAGATGGGATTTAAAAACCACCCGTTTCACAAACATGCTGTTTACACAATCACAGGGTGGGATGTGATATTTAACACAGACTAGGCAAAAACGTGGATGTATTACAAGGATAATGCACAAAATAGTCAATTATAGTGGCGAAAACTTGCGTTAGACCACAAAGTAGAAAGGAACAATGTGACGTTACTAACGTGAATGTGGCAGAATAAGTTCTGAAAATGGTGCCAAAGAAAATGAAAATTGATAAAAGGTGGGGTACCCTGAACAACAACAAAAAAAAAAAAAGCCAGAGGGGGTGACAAGATGAAAAAGACGAAGGGGTACAGAACCGTTTATCAAAGAAGAGTGAGGGAGGGATGACCTTGCCTTACCCTTGACGAGGGGAAGGGAAGCTTGACTACATGGTCACACAGAACAAAGGAAATTACGGGTGACGGATTTTAGAAAACTTGTGAACATTAACACAGATTTAAGCGCACACAAGAATAATTTCGTCTGTAGGCGGCTTGTGATGTATCAAATCTTTAAACTTTAGATCTTAAAACTTGAAAAACGGTACATTATATACAGTAGGCAAATCCTACTTCAAAATATTAATATAATGTATTCACGGTAACTTCAAGATTTTCTGAAGCCCTGCNCTTCAAAATATTAATAGCAACAATTTGTTGTCCTAAAAAAACAAACTTTTAACATTATTAATAAATAACAATATCTTAATCCTAATTATTTAGGTGCCAATATGGTGTTGTAAATTATTTTAATAAGATTTTTTTAAATACAGATTTCAATTCTGGTCATTATGTAGGGAAACCTCATCAGGAAGATGCAACTTTAACTATATTAATACCTTTGCTGTCTTATCGCCTTCAATTGCCTCCAACATAGTTTTCTGCTGCTTTCCTTTCTTGACAGCTTCAATCTGACTGTAACTCCGCACGTGTTTCTTGGCGCTGTTGGAAGTTTACCACACTACTGTTTTATTGCAAAAACGGCATATCATGTCATCTCCTGATGTAACCATGCCTTCTTGAGAAAACTGCTTTACTCTTTTGTCAATATTTATTTTTGGTGACATTTTAAAACACATCAGATAAAACTCTGCAACTCGCAACTGTCCAAACCCGACTAAGTCACCCACGAGTTGCAACACGCTAGTACATCTATTCGCACTCTCGGTAGGCAAGTGTTACCACCACCGCACGTTGGCATGCACACTTAATGATTTGTTGATATCTGTAAATTCGTTGAAATTCTCAATTGCATGTCAAAATTCCTGGATACAAAATCATTATACGAAATTTGTGAGTCAAAAACACCAAATAACAACTCTAAAATGCATTATAAGTCGTTCCCCACTATTTAAAACAGTTCAAAATTTTTTAGTGAATTTGCGAGTTGCGAATTCCTCGGGTCTCTATCTATGGCTGATGGTCACGTGACTAGCTAAGAATGGTCAATACAATCTTTCCCTTCACGCAAAACTCTCTTGAAAATACAATATGCTCCATTTCCTGATTTCGTACAAGATCTGCTTTGCAAGTGATATTCTCAAATGTAATTTAGAATGAGAGTATCCATCCTGTACAAGTTTTGCATGTGTCTTGCATTGTGTAAAAAAACTGCTTTAATAAAGAGACTTGGCAGCATTACCTAGAGTTGTCGACCTGCTCCTGCTGCACGTTGTCAAGAAATTCGTTGGTCGTCCTGCATTTGGCCCTCTCTGCCTCCAGGTCCCGGCCCAGCTTCGCTCGGAGGTCGTCCAGTCTATCTGCGTGCTCTCTCCGCAACACTTCCTCCTGCACAGAAAACAATGCTACACTTCATTTCCCTGCACTCACTCAGGTGCAAATTTAGAGGGGGCACAAGAGAAACATGCCATTCCATTAACTCTTTCAGGCATGATGCCTCACTAGCTGAGTGTAGGACTCAAAGTCTTTCTCCCCCTAGGGCCATAGAGCTGGTGCCCTATGAACGGGGCTTACTGGTGGTCTGGACGTGGTTGGCGGAACGGATTTGGCTGAAAAGGAAACAATTTAACGCTGAGCTTTGGGTGGTGCCAGCTTACAGAAAGGCTTGGTGTTCAAATGGGCAGATGCACATGTGGCAGGAGCAGGCGGGGCTGGACGGAACTGTAACTTCCTGATGGAGGGCGTCTGGATACGTGGTCAGGCCACTACGGGCATGGCCAAGGCAGAGTCGGTGGCAAGGATGAGATGGCTTGGGGTACTGCAAAACATCCCAGCAGGCAAACCCGGACCCAACTTGATGGCTCCTATTCTGCGTCCAACCAATTAAGTTTCCAATTTCAGAGAGAGAGAGAGAGAGAGAGAGAGAGAGAGAGAGAGATAGATAGAGAGAGATAGATAGATAGATAGAGATAGATAGATAGATAGAGATAGATAGATAGAGATAGATAGATAGATAGAGATAGATAGAGATAGATAGATAGAGAGAGATAGAGAGATAGATAGAGAGATAGATAGAGATAGAGAGATAGATAGAGATAGAGAGATAGATAGATAGAGAGAGATAGATAGAGATAGATAGAGATAGATAGATAGAGAGAGATAGATAGAGAGAGATAGATAGATAGAGAGAGATAGATAGATAGAGAGAGATAGATAGAGAGAGATAGATAGATAGAGAGAGATAGATAGATAGAGAGAGATAGATAGATAGAGAGAGATAGATAGATAGAGAGAGATAGATAGATAGAGAGAGATAGATAGATAGAGAGAGATAGATAGATAGAGAGAGATAGATAGATAGAGAGAGATAGATAGATAGAGAGAGATAGATAGATAGAGAGAGATAGATAGATAGAGAGAGATAGATAGATAGAGAGAGATAGATAGATAGAGAGAGATAGATAGATAGAGAGAGATAGATAGATAGATAGATAGAGAGAGATAGATAGATGGATAGAGAGATAGATAGATAGATAGATAGAGAGAGAGATAGATAGATAGAGAGAGAGATAGATAGATAGAGAGAGAGATAGATAGAGAGAGAGATAGATAGATAGAGAGAGAGATAGAGAGAGATAGATAGATATAGAGATAGAGATAGATAGATAGATAGAGAGATAGAGATATAGAGATATAGAGATATAGAGAGATAGAGATAGAGAGAGAGAGAGAGAGAGAGAGAGAGAGAGAGAGAGAGAGAGAGAGAGAGAGAGAGAGAGAGAGA
>NQII01002765.1:304978-319848 GCA_002778355.1 Clitarchus hookeri
CTCACCTCCGCACTTTTGATTTCCTAGTTACTTTTTCCTTTCATCCATGTTTTAAACATTTACCCATAATTTTAAATTTTTCAGCCATGTAAGTAATAAATAAAGGGTGTATATTCCACCACACTCGGTAGTTAACATCTAAGGCTTATGACTATTATTCCAAATGGGATAGCTTACAAAAGTGCCCACTTTACTGTGGACAGCCTGGCTATAAGTAACCGCTTCCCCACTCCTCAGGCATGTAAGGGGAGGTAGCATGCAACTCCGTCAGCTGAACTGGATAGCGCTGCGCCGCAATGGTGAAAAAAAGGAGCGCATTTAACGTATTTCACATCCTATTAGACGTTTGTATAAACAACAAGATTAAAAACGATTGTTGCAGGAAATCTTAGGTGACCGGACCAAAATATATTTCGATCGATTATATATCCGATAATCGATACAAGCAGGAAATGTTATCATTATTTACATATGAATGTCGCCAGGTCCACTGGAAATTAACTATGGATACAGTTTATCAGTACATGCATTTTCGGTACATCGTGAATCCACTGTATACCAGCTACAAAAGCAGGAAGTGAAAAAGTTTTTTCATTGGCTGGCAATATTGTTTCAACAAGAACAGAGTCTGTTTGGACTTGTAACCTTGTAAATGTGGATGGGTTAGAATTTTAGATCAGTAGTATAGTTCATTTCATATAAGAAAGCCACATTCTGACAGTCAGTGAGAGACCACTTAATGTATTCAAAACAAACAACGTGCCATTTACAAAATCCTGTATCAGCTGATACACAAACGAACAAAAGTTAATATTACGTTGGCTATTCTGAGTGCACTGCCAACACACATTAGACCAGCCGAAAATACGCGATAAGCAAGAGTTCCAAGGCTAATTAATAAATTTTATTTTACGTGGTCATAAAACAGCTGTTTTTAGTGACAGA
This sequence comes from Clitarchus hookeri, assembly GCA_002778355.1. Taxonomy (NCBI): domain Eukaryota; kingdom Metazoa; phylum Arthropoda; class Insecta; order Phasmatodea; family Phasmatidae; genus Clitarchus; species Clitarchus hookeri. Next base: position 305,924 of record NQII01002765.1, read on the forward strand.
AACTAAACTTCGTGCTAAACTAGAAATGTATAGGTGTTCAAAATTAAAGTCACGTTAAAACGATCAATATCCAAATAAAACACAATTTCAAAAACTTTTTTCACGTCTTATCTCCCCTCTCCAACCTGGCTTTCCTTACGTGTTTGATATTAATTCCAAAAGCATACAGAAATATTGCATAATATTGTTGGATTATTTTTTCTAATAATCTGATTGAAAAATATTTCAAATTCCTTTTGTTCCGAGCCAGTAATAGATCAACAGTAAACTTTACAAAGACCCTACCTCTTGAGAAAAAAATGTGGCTCAGAGCACGCGCTGAAATGTTGTACGCGCCATCTGTGGGGTTATTTTCGAAGCACTACAAGCCAGAAGAGAATAGCGTTTGTTTGCTTTATATAATATGTTTACAAACAGGTACCAATAGTTTCATTTTTCATGAGTTCTGCATAATTTTTACATTAACATATATTTTGTGTACAGCTTTTACGAACGACCATACACACGCCCTTCAAACCTCTCGCCGCCTGCCGCGGCCACCCAAGTAGTTCACCAATTGCCGCACGAAGCAGCACCTCCTGGACGCGCTGACTCTTTGCATCAAAGCCAGTTGATGGCAAATGGATACAAAAACGAAAAGTAAACATTGGCGTGGCAATCGCCTTGCTGAAATTCATTGTACAGTTCACTAGTAGCAATTAAAATTTAGTAGTGTTAATTTCACTTAGAGTAATTGGCTACAAAACACGTGGAGGAACTGGTTCTCCTGCACAAAAATCAAATTTTGTTTCAAACGTCTATAATGCCACCAGAAAAAGTTGAAATTAATAAAAATTAACATTATTTTATTTTAAATACTTTTTCCACATTTATACATATTTGCATGCTTGCGAAATGTTTAAATAAAAAATATAGCACCTACTAATTCACTTACGTTTTACACTTGACAAAGGGCAATAACAAGAATGTATGTATTTGATCTTTTATTTCAATATCCAACAAAATATGTACGCACTATAGATTTCTATGTTCTTTTTCCAGTTCCCATCCAGTTGCCTGTGGGAAATAATTATTTCCTGCCCGAAAAATTTCCAAATCCATTCCCGCCCGCACAGCAATATAGAAAACCTATATTTTATTGCCAGCAAAAACCTATTTATTCATTGATTTTAATTGTGACTTATAGAATTTTTTCTGCGATTTCTCTTTTTTTTTTTTTTTTTTTTTAATGGGAATTTTGACAGTTCCTAAGCGCCATGATGTACAAAATGCCTGGTGGTACATTAAACTACATATTTTCATAAAATTACAGTATAGGTATAGCAATAAGAGTTGCTGACAAACCACACTACTTGTGAGCCTGACTCTAAAGTTGAAACAAAACTGGTTTCAATATGGATTTACTTTTTTGAAACCAAGAACTTTACATACCCTAGAAAGGGAAAATTTCTCTAATTTTAAATANTTCAATATGGATTTACTTTTTTGAAACCAAGAACTTTACATACCCTAGAAAGGGAAAATTTCTCTAATTTTAAATAACCCCAAAATAAAACATGGTCAATACCATTTCAGGTATGTTCAAATCATGCTACATTCTATTCACGTTATCGTCACNACCCCAAAATAAAACATGGTCAATACCATTTCAGGTATGTTCAAATCATGCTACATTCTATTCACGTTATCGTCACACTTTATAAATAAAACCCCCTGTAACATGTTTGGTTGTTTCCTAAATACATCATGATGCGTTTTATATGTCCATTCACGTTAATAACCTTAATTATTGGTTAAAAGAAACTTTCTCTCATATTTCGTCCATTAATTATAATATTTATTTCGTAGTCAATATGAATTCAAAACAGTGAGAGAAGGTAGTGGCTATTAAGAAAAACATAAGATTTTATGTACAAAATTATTAAGTTGAATATTTTAAATTGTTTACAGAGAAATGGTTTTCAGTGCGTTATTATGTTTCCAGGAACACAATGATAGAAACACATTTCTCCACTGTTGTAAATAAAATTATTTGTTTTCGATTGTAATTGTATGTCCAGCACATAAACCTGGTGCATTTGTTTCTCCATGGCATTTCCTTCCAGACTTGTTTGTGTTTTGTTTACATGTGGGGAAGGATACTTATCGAATAACTACAAAACAGAACTCAAGCATGGCTTCAGAAATTTGGGAGTAACCAGAAATAGACTATACAGAGCATTGAATGAAGAGACAAGAGCGGCACCTCCTTGCGCAGCTGGTCGCGGAGCATCTCGAGGGAGACGAGGTGCTCTTCCCGCAGCTCGAGCAACGCTGCCTCGTGCTCGGCCCTTGACCCCTCCAACTCCTCCTCGTGGCTGCTCCGGAGCTGCTCACAGGCCTGCCTGTGCTCAGCCTCCAGCTGCTGTCGTGCTGCCACCAGCTCCTGGAACAACACCACTACTCGTACAGGACACTACCTATCTCTACACAGTGATAGAGGCTGTAAACAGTTAATTCTGCACTTTTTAAATCAAACTGACATTTGAAATATGTCACTGAGGCAGTGACATATCATACTTTAATGGGCACACTGAGAGGCGTGTGCCCAGTAAGGTTGGTAACGATGCAGAGAAAGTAGTCCCATGTCTTAACATTGAATTAAGGGTGTTAGCTAAATATTTGTGAATANGGTTGGTAACGATGCAGAGAAAGTAGTCCCATGTCTTAACATTGAATTAAGGGTGTTAGCTAAATATTTGTGAATACAATGCAACCGCGTTAATAAAAAGTTGTTTTATTTCCTATGGAGTAAAATAAGAAATTTAATGCTATAGCCCATTCATGGTTTCTTCTAATGTTTTAAAACAAACATTTGAAAAATCACCCTAGGATTAACATGTCAACCTGTTTTTTTTAAATAAATTTTATACCACAAATATATCACACTGTGATTAATTTTAAAGAATTATATTTTTGAACAAATGAAACTTTAATTTAGTATCTTCTATAACTTGTAATATTTATTTTGTATTCAATACCAATTAAAAACAGTGAGAGCAGCGATATACTGGAAATGGCTAGTACGAAATATATCACAGTTAAAATATTGTTTTAACCTAGTTTTTGGGTATGTTATTTGTAAATTAAACATTGCCTATTGAAATATTTCAGTTTTTAGGTAGCACTGATGGAAATACATTTCATTGTTGCAGTTAAAAATATCACCACAAATTACGATGCGTAGACCTTAGTGCCATGGTGTTTCATTTTGTACGAAGAAGAAACGTGAATAGGCGGAGCGGAGCATGTCTCGGGCATGCGCGCGCGCGCACGCACGCACACACGTACATACACACACACACACACACTCACTCTCTCTCTCTCTCTCTCCCTCCCCCCTGAAAATTTTGCACCATTAGTAGTAACAGGAAAATTATAAACATTTTCAATTTTACCATATTTTATACTTATTACAACAAAATAATGATTTTTGAATTTGTAATTTAAAACTAAAATGAAATTTTAATTTTTGAATACTTACTACAATATATTTAGATGTGATGGTGGGACGGTTACAAATCCTAAGTTAACAGAAGTGGTGACTGGCGACATGACATGTTGCTTTACTTGTTAAACTAAGTGCTAATTTTTTTCCCTCCAAAAAACACTTAAAATTACATCAAGTTTGTACACGTGATTTTTAAACCCACGTGGTCAAGTTACAATGTTATGATAAACCTGTGTTTCCACGGCAGGAATAAATATACTGTAGCATGTATCGTGACCACTGTGTGTGAAAGAGTATTGTTGCCTGTACGTTAAGCTGGGCCAGTGTGTGTGTGATTGTAAATATTGGACGTGTGAAATTTATACGTTTAAACGGTGAACTATTTTTATGACTAAATTAATTATTTGAAAGTCACGTCCGTTCATTTATCACAACTTTTGTAACTTTGCTTTTTAAGTGTTTGAAACACAATAAATTGTGAAACATGCTTAAGTGTCTGTGATTTGAATGTTTGCCACAATCCCAAAAAAATACCAAGCCCAGCCCAAAATTTTTAAATAAATAATTAAACCTAGCAAAAACTAAGTAGCTACGCAAATAAATATGAGTGAACTAAGAGTTACGGTAGGCCTATTTGTGTGCATGTTCAACACTATCTTTTAAGTTTGTCATTGCTATGTACAAAAAATAAGTGACGCGAGTTGCATGCTTGAATTTACTGTATTTTCGTTGGACTGGTTACTTCTTCGTTTTAATAGTTATCCAACTGTGGCCATCCTTTTAACAAAATAATCCAATGCATATGAATAGAAAGAGGTTAAATACTACAGTTCTTTCCCCTGCAGTTGTAATAGGATTAAACACAGTCGCGGCAAAATATTATAGTGTATTACATATAATGAGCTATGTCATGTATAACAAATATGTTAACCATGTAAAATAATAACCGTAAGAACTATCGTCAATACAGACATTGTTAAAAAGTCATAAAGCTGGGGCTAAATATGGTTGTAGGCCTAAATTGTAAACATTCATACAAAATGGTTTTTGAAGTATGACAGATTTCTTTGAACAGCTGAAAACAGTAAACAAAGCATTTGACAGTAAAAATGTAAACATCACAAGATAGTGTTTATGTTTACATGTAGCAGGAGGATACCTAATAGATAACCAAAAGTACAATTTTTGCAGGGCTTCAGAAAATTGTGAATTAACCGCGAATGGCAGATAGTGTGTATACTTAATAAAAATGTTAATTTGTATTACAATATAATGTTAAGTCCACCAGTAAAAAGTATTCTTCGTGGTAGTAAAAATGTCTCATTTTCCAGCATGCTGAATGTGACTCAGTAAGATTTGAATCCGTAGCCCTGAATGTCAGACCTCTCTTAAATTGAATAGTGAATTGCCTGGTGTACAGCATTACTGCACTTTATTTTGAATATCTGGAATGATGTCCTTTAGTTACTTAAAAGTGAGTGAGTGAAGAAATTTGGGCGGCTCTTAACAACTAAGTCTTGAGAGCCAAAGAGAGTGATTGAGGTGAGTTTGGAGCAGCGTAGGAATGAAACGGCAGAGGAAAAGGGAGATCCTCGAGAAAACCAGCCGACCAGCAGCATCGTTCGGCAGGACTCCATATGCAAATATCCTGGAGTGACCCAGTTGGGAATTAAACCTGGTTCCACGCCTTGGTGGGAGGCGAGCAGCCTAACCGCTCAGCCACCGCGGCCCGTACTTGAAGTAATTCTTTCTTAAGATTTTATTAGCATAATATGAGTTCAGATTTTATTTTATTAAAACATTATTATATTATTGACAACTTAAATACATAATTACAAAATATTCTTCTGTGATAATAAATCACTATGCAGCTGTCTGCCACCACAACGTAAATAAAAATACAAAAACTTAATTTTTGTGTTATTTAGTTTTAAAAATTGATTTATAGATATGAAATTAAATTGCGTGTATTTTATTTTCAAACTGTGATAGCAGACATATCCGTAGAATTCATTCGAATTTTGAAGGAACGCTCTTCAACAAGGCGGAAGTTACATTTAATACTGAGTTACGAGGAAATATGGCGGCCACATGATTCTGCCATCGTGACCTGTAGACAATAGGGCATCAGCCACCTGGCGTGATCAGCGCTGGAGCAACGGAGATTGCGAGAATATATATACATATGTTTTGAGTGTGTCACTCCCGTCATTTGATCATCAGTCTTCAAGGAGGTGACATTGAGGAGGTTCAGTAGCGCAGGTGGAGCTCATGGGAGCTCGATAGTAAAAGGATTTTTGGCAGTGGCCCCATGGAAGATAAAATAAGAACCACTGAACCAATTTCTGTCAAACAAACTTGATTGTCATTTATGCATTATACTCAAACTGTACATGACCATACTGTGACCATGAGTGAACATCCTTAGGTCAGCGTCCAACATGGTATGGAATATGGTTCAACCTCTCTTCAGGATGACACCCATATTGAGGATTATTTATAAACATATCTTCATGAATCCTGCATTGTTTGTCTAGTGCAAGACTTTGGTACATAATGGAAGTGTGTACTTTCATGCAATATTATGCTCATATCAGCTATAGNTGATTGTCATTTATGCATTATACTCAAACTGTACATGACCATACTGTGACCATGAGTGAACATCCTTAGGTCAGCATCCAACAGGGTATGGAATATGGTTCAACCTCCCTTCAGGATGCCACCCATCTTCATGAATCCTGCATCGTTTGTCTAGTGCAAGACTTTGGTACATAATGGAAGTGTGTACTTTCATGCAATATTATGCTCATATCAGCTATAGNGTTTGTCTAGTGCAAGACTTTGGTACATAATGGAAGTGTGTACTTTCATGCAATATTATGCTCATATCAGCTATAGACAAAAGAGTCATTTTTAGTAAATTTTAGAGGTTAATGAGATATAAATGGCTTGTCTGTGCGACATTCATACTACCTCAATTTGTAGTGACATCTCTGGTAACGTAGTAATTGCAAATTGAAGTGACTCATACAGGTTGGTGCTGACAAGGTGATACGAGGCCGAATTTTAATTTGAAATTTAAAATCATGAAACAATTCAGCGTGATTGACATGGTTTAAGCAGCGGAATTTCAGGACTACTTCAAATGATTTATTGCTGGGCTGGTAATAGCAGTTGTGTTGTAAATTACGTCAGGGTATACAGTACTCAATAAGGGTTACAAATTGCAGGCAACTTGTTTATGAAAATTNTTGTGTTGTAAATTACGTCAGGGTATACAGTACTCAATAAGGGTTACAAATTGCAGGCAACTTGTTTATGAAAATTTACAAATTTAGACATACATTCTACCTGTAGTCATCTTGCTTATTTGACTATAGTTAGTTTAGCAAAATATAAATTTTTCAATTAGACAAAGGTTAATGACAAAATTAAATTACGAATTGGAGAATTAATANTGTGTTGTAAATTACGTCAGGGTATACAGTACTCAATAAGGGTTACAAATTGCAGGCAACTTGTTTATGAAAATTACAAATTTAGACATACATTCTACCTGTAGTCATCTTGCTTATTTGACTATAGCTAGTTTAGCAAAATATAAATTTTTCAATTAGACAAAGGTTAATGACAAAATTAAATTACGAATTGGAGAATTAATANTAGTTTAGCAAAATATAAATTTTTCAATTAGACAAAGGTTAATGACAAAATTAAATTACGAATTGGAGAATTAATACAGGTTGTCCAAATTACTTCTAGAGAACACACATAGTGTGGTAACTGTTTAGTTCCTCCGCTAATATTCATTTGATTGCTTCAATTGCAAATAATTTCACCTGCTGCCTAATACATTTGTATCTGGACTGGCTCGAGTTGTATCCTCTCACAAAACACTCCGCTTCGAAGTTAGGCCTTGCAGAATTTTCCCCTGTCATGTGCAAAAAATTATTCTATGCCCAAACATCTCAGTAGACTGTATTTTGGTAACACCCATGACAAAAATACCATGGTGGCAACTTACCCTTAGTTGACAAACAATACCATGGTGGCAACTTACCCTTAGGATACCCGAAAGTCATTCAAAATTGTCAAAGACATACCAAAATGTTCAACAACAATAATAATTATGTACAAGGAGAATAAAATATCCTACAATTACTCTCATATCAGAAGGCTTATCAGCTATAACATTTTGCTATGTAAAATAAATTAAACTGCAAACATCTCTATGCAACTAACAGNATCAGAAGGCTTATCAGCTATAACATTTTGCTATGTAAAATAAATTAAACTGCAAACATCTCTATGCAACTAACAGATAAATATTCTTAAGTTTTAAAATGACAATACAGTAATATAATTTAATTACAATAGCTTAAATATTCATTAATATTTCTCTCAAAAAATAAGGTGGATGATAAACTTGAAATATATAAATTTGCTGAGGCTTAATTTAAAGTCTCTTTCCTGTCCAAAGAAAATAACTTACAACAATTAGAATTACAAATGAATAAAGCATAATTACTTTCCATCTCAATGAAATAACGTAGAGGTGGCGTGGCGTGTGATGCATACCGTCCTTATCGCTACCATGGATCTTGGCCTCGGACAATCAAAGTACGTTTTGGTATGAATCAACCTTAACCACAGATGGACTGGCTGTGTTTTGTGTGCTCCATTTTATTGAAAGAGTTTTCCGTTACACAAAAAAGGATTTTGTGAGTGTGCACGCCAGCCAGCGCTTACCTTGCTGCTGGCAAGCACCGCAATACATCAGCGTGCATGAATGACGCAGGTTCTGTGTGACCTGCATATCACATGTGTCATTTAGAAGGCCTTATTAATGAGAAAAATTGCAAGTTCCATGTGGGTAAATGGTGAAAATACTAATAATCTTAAACTTCTGCAATGTTCACACAGTTTTCAAAGGAAAAGAAGACATCCCCCGCAAGAAATAACACATTTATAAATTTTTTTTATGTTGGATAATTTGGAATAATGCAATTCAAAGTCAAAAATTTTAACCCCGAGCATTTCAAATGATTAAGTTCTTACTGTATATGCTTCAACTAATTATTATTTTCCAACATATGTCATTAAATAAGTGCAAACCCCACTCTCAAATAAAGTGACATGTCTTTTAAACAGCATGTCAAAGCTGCCTCAAATAAGACTGATAACTCTTCCAACCACTAACGTCTTTATAAAGACGTTCTGAACAAGAAAGATGGTTTTAAACTTGTGGCACAGCGATGCTCAGCCAATAACCACCCAGGAATAAATACAAAATGATCAGAAACCCTGCAATTTTCCTCACCAATACTCAGAAATACTTTGATCAATCACAATTCCTCGATCGACCCTTCCATCAATCCTTCAATTCGCCGCCTGTCCCTTTCCTTAATGAGATTTCTGTTCCCTTAGTCGAGCATGTTTTAGGACATTTCAGCCAGACTTTGCAGTGTAAAGTGTTTAAGCTCACGGTCCGTGTGTTTGAGATCCAATCTCCTGAAGCGGTTCCTCCTCCACCTTCTCCTCCTCCTCCTCTTCCACCTTCTTCTTATCCTACATATGATATAAAACAAGAAGAAAATAGCTTATAGAATGGTATGGGCCCATACACATTGCATGCCTTGAACACTGGTTCAAAATCACAATGCTTTTAGATGAGATTATTTCAGAAAATAATTATAATCACATTGATCAAAGTATTTCTCGTTGGGTAAGAGAGCGATTTGTATTCTAGTAGCAACTGTATAAAAATGACTCTGGGTACAGAAATTTATTTTAGAGGTTTCATTTTTAAAATGTGTTTGACTACTGGTCAGTTGACCTGGTCGTTTTGTATGATCGGCTTAGGGTGAAATGTTTTGCCAAGATTTGTGAAGTTTTGCGAAGAATATGCAAAGTTTCTGTGCAAAGAGGTTAGCTACGAGATTCTTATCAAAGACTTTATTCGAGATGGTCAGTCATCATCAGCTTGTAAAGGTGAGTGGTATGGTTGGTTGGTCTTGTTGGTTGGTCTTGTTGGTTGGTCTAGTCAGTCATGGGCGGACTCAATCTTGGTTGGGGACAGTCTTGGGTGGAGTCAGTCTTGGGTGGAGCTGGTCTTGAGTGGACTCTGTCATGGTTAGACTTGGACGTGGGTGGAGTGAGTCTTAGGTGGATTCAATTTTGGGTGGAGCCAGTTGTGGGTGGAGTCGGTCGTGGATGGACTCTGTCGTTCACGTAATGGACTCGGTCGTTGACAGAATGGGCTCTGTCANCTGTCATGGACGTACTCGGCCGTGGACTAACTCTGTCTTGAGTGGAGTTTGTCTTGGGTGGAGGTAGTCTTGGGTAGTCAATCTTGGGTAGTCAATCTGGGGTGGAGTTACTCTTGGGTAGAGTCAATCCAGGGTGGAGTCAATCTTGGGTAGAGTCAATCTGGGGTGGAGTCAATCTGGGGTGGAGTCAATCATGGGTAGGAGATGGATGTGGGCATGCACTCTCAATGTGTGATGCGTACCGACATATTTACTAAATACGACTTCGCCTCATCTTCACGTGACGTCATGTAACCCTGAGTGGGGTTAGAACCCAGGATAACTTGCTTCCAGAGCCCACCAGCAGGCCCCTAGGCAAGGGGCACACAAGGACACGGCAGTTAAGGCCATCTACACCAGTATATCAGACGTCACATATCTGTTAATCACCCCTCCGTGCAATAGGAACCAGCGGAGTAGCCCAGCGCTGCCCCTAAGCTTGCAGGAACAATGTAACCAGCATACGAGGAAAACTGCACTTCCAGCTTCCCCCGAGAGAATGCGGCCTTTGCCACTAAGGAAAAAGCTCCAGTCCAAAGATACCTAACCTACTGACCAAAGGNCCAGTTGATACTCAGCAGCTCGCTCCCCCACCTCGTGTGCTGGAGCTTCTGCTTACCGCCTTCCTCATGAAGAAACACTGCTACCTTCAAGACATCTTCCAGACATTCGCCCAGCGACCCCTGAAGAAGTCTTCAACCCCTTTCTTACTCTCACTACCACTTTAGTAGTGACACCCGAGTCCCTTCTGGACAAAAGCATAGAATTAGTTAGGGTCAGTTATTGTCATAGCTACCTAGCCGTATCTGCTCTTGTATAGATTAGACGCAGGTCCCCCTCACCTGGATTACCGTAGTACTCTTCCGTTACAGTTTACTGATAGCTAGGAGTTGGTAAGGGCCACCATGTCTATTCCTCAGGGGAATAAACCAGTGATCTTACCTAACCTCCGAGTGCTTATTTCTTGTGTGACTGTGACTGTGACTTCTATCCTCGTAGACGTCGAACCAACTAAGGAAAAGCAGGATGCAGCGTCTTGGAAACCTCTTTGCCGAAATAGTGTAGGACTGCGGGCTCCTGGGCGCACGTACGTCACAATACATACCCATTAGACGGCCGGGTTGATAAAAATCATGATTAAAAAAAAAATTAAAATAATCGGATTTATTTGATTTAAATCAGATTTTTTTTATTTATTTACATATTTCCATCTTTTTTCATTTGGAAGTCAGTTATTATTTAAAAAAACATCTCTTTGTTTATTTTAATTATATTTTAATTTATAAAATAAAAATAAAGGAACATTGCAGTTCTTCTAAAATTATTAATATTAATCACATTCAAATAAAAAATTAACAATGAAAAATTAAGAAAATCAACGACTTAAAATTGACAAAATCAGTTTGGCTGGTTACATAATTATTTTTTCCCATTAAGGTTCTTTAAAAGGAAAACTAATTTGGCTGCCTTCTCGGTGCCTAACTTATTTCTTATTTTGGTATGCACCAAATTAAACGTTGAAAATATTCTTTCCACCCCAGCGGAAAATGCAACAGCACTTAGCAGTTGCTTTATTATCTGTAATTCTGCTTCAGTTATACATTTTTTCATGTTGTAGATTGCTAACCACCAATCAGTAGGGGCGGTTTTCTGTATGACTTGTTCATCAACTAATTTTCCAGTGAAAGGCTCAACTTTTGCATTCAAACGAATAATGCTATTCATCAAACTGGTTCCTGTCTCTCAATAGCTTTCTCACAAAAATTGTAAGGCTGCATCACTTTCGTTGCTTGACAACTTTTCTTGGGGCAGTTTTGGATTCACCATGTAAGCTAGATAGTGAGCCGGTGTCATCGCTTGGCGATAACGTTTCATGACAATCTTCATTTGAATCATATGTAGTTCCTCCTCTAGTTGGTCAATTAATTCCTTCCAGATAAGTACGCTATCTGAAATGGTACACTTATCGCTCTGAATCTTGTCCAGAGCTTTGGCTATTGGCTCTAGACGTGCAATTAGACCTTCTGCATTTCTTTTAATACTCATATTTTGTATGAGGTTTCTAATGTCAGAGCTAATTTCCTCTTTATTTTCATCTGCTATTTGCATCAAAATCAACCAGTTTTTAACATAGTTCTTTAGTGAATCACACATTGTGTTCCATCTTACTTCTTGTGGCATTACTAAACTATTCNAGTTTTTAACATAGTTCTTTAGTGAATCACACATTGTGTTCCATCTTACTTCTTGTGGCATTACTAAACTATTCGCCTTCGTGAGTGAATATTTAGCATGCGCAAAATGATAGGTAACTATAGGTACATTAACTTCTGCGCCATTATCATCAGCAGTGTTTGTTTGAAGCTGCTTACGCATTTTTGCCATGTTAGCTGCTATATCCGATAAAAGATAAAACACTTCTAACTTTACAGTTAAAAAGTTTTTCTGCTTTTTGTATACTTTCATNCTGCTATATCCGATAAAAGATAAAACACTTCTAACTTTACAGTTAAAAAGTTTTTCTGCTTTTTGTATACTTTCACTTGCCACAGTTTCTAAATAGTCGGCAGTGTGACTGTGGTCTGCCGTATCAATGGTATCAACCAGGACAGTTTTACCATCATTCGTTGAGACACACGTGCAAATGATAGGGTTGTTTCATATGTTAGACCACCCATCAATTGACAAGGTTACGGTTTTATTCTCTAAATCTAATTTACTTTTGTTTTGTTCGTCCTTGAAAATTTCATCAAGCAGCTTGCCACCAATATCAAATCGATTTGGAGGAACGTAACCTGGCCGTAACATACTCATCAATTTCTTGAACTCTTCGTGCTCCGCATGCAGAAATGAGGTATTAGTTGCATAAAAATACTTCGCTACTTGCAAATCCAAAAGATGTTTCTGCGTGGCATCTGTTTTTACAACGTAGCCACCTAGTTTTTTTCGGCCTAAACCAGCGCTCTGGTTTACTTTAGGTAAGGAACTAGCAGATGCAGAAGACACCGAGGCAGAAGCATTTTCGTGTACTCCTAAAACAAACATAAAAACAAACATCTCTATAATAATATAACTTTTAAATAAATGTCTTGGTAAGTTTTCTACCAACAACAAGACCTGATCTCATACGAACGTGCGGTATCCGTTACCGCCAAAGAAAGCGATGTGATATCCTGCCGGATATTGTAAGATATAAAATTAATCACACCACATAACTACATACGTTATAAAAACGTATGACAAACAAAAATCATAGTAATGTTAATAAAAATGATAGTAAGTTACCCGTGCTTGAAGCTACACTGCTGCAGACGTCGTCTGAGTCAATGTTCTGATTGCGATCCTTTTCTGCCACACATATTTCTAAATGTTTTTTCATTCTCGCTACTAAACCCATTAACTCATTATTACAACTTTTACACACCGCTTTGTTAAACTTTCCGCAAGCAGACTTTTTTTCATCAAAATAAACCCATACAGCATCTTTTTTTCTTCCAGCCAATTTGTTGTATTCACGCTTTCACTAATCAATAATGAATGTCCGGGCTATAACACATTAAGTCGTGAGTTTCCGGGGAATACCCGAACTGTGTAGATAAACATAGTATTGCACGTATGTGTGCGCCGTAGTTTGTGTCAAGGAAGTCCCTTGACACTTTTTGTCGATTTTGTTGCATTAAAATAGGTATTGATTTAAATAAACAATTTAAAAAAAAAATCACTTGATTTTAATTGCGATTTAAATCACTGATTAAAATCAGGTGATTTAAATCATCTCAACCCTGTCAGACGGCCACCCATACTGTGGACCAGGTACAGAAAGGTACCAGGTGCACACGTACGGCAGAGCCCCAACCACACCAGTAACACACTCCATGAAGCAGCTCAACATCCAGATCAGCCAACCCAATTCATCCACCGCATTGTTATTTTCGCCAGTTGGAGTGATAGGAATGATACTGGTGGCCTGACCCCTTTTGGACCACACACCACGACAAGGCTATACATCCCGATCAGCCCACCGCTCCACCCACAACGTTATTTTCGCCGGTTGGAGCCATATTACTGAGTCTGGGTGGACTAGCCCCGACTGGCTACACACATTGCTAGAGAACTCGTTGCCT
>NQII01002766.1:0-94205 GCA_002778355.1 Clitarchus hookeri
ACACGTTCTGCGTTTCTGAGCCACTAATTCGAAGAGGGCGCTCCCAGGTGGCCAGGCCAGTAACCAGTAGTCTCACGACGGTACCCGGAGAGTTCGGGTGAATTCGTCTCCGATCAAGCGAGCCATCGCAGTGGATAACACACTGGACTTGCTTAGAGGAGGGCTCTAGCTCGATTCCCGGTCTGGGCGGTGTTCTGCGGTTTTTCCGAATCACTCCAGGAGAATACCGAGGCAGTTCCTTAATGCAGTCTTTCGCCTTCGCTTCATTCCACGTTCCTCGCCGTACAGGGGTAATGTTGTAGAGTGCGCATGCAAGCTGCGCAGTGTCCTTTCCCCATGTTCCAAAATTGGACTGATTTCCAGCTAATAAACAGAATCATTAAAACAGACGTGGATAGGATTTGAGGTTAGGAAAGATTTACTAAGTTCTTTGAAACGGTATTACGCTTCCTTTGACCAAATTTTAACGCAAATAGAATAGCCCTGTACTAAAATTAGTCAAATTTTTTTATTTATATGAAAGGGTGGGTCTGTTGATAAAACAGACGTAACAAAATATCTTCATCACGGTTGACCACGTGATTTTGACAGTTCTATTGGCGATGACCGAGTCTATGTTGAGGACATGAGCCGAAGACTAAACTAAGTTCACCTCATATTTAGTATATGAGTTAAAACCTGGCCGAGTTATTTTTTAAGATACGATTATTCGTAGTAAATATTACACTACTGATCAAGTAGTTCGCTTTGTAAACTTTAATGGCAGTTAGTGAAGAACATCTGCTATCGCTAGGAAAACCTTTTCGTAGTTTCTAACAGATGGACGAAAATTAACTTATTTAATTCACAGTATTTCGAAACCTAATCGTGATTTAGCAAATTGCAAAACTCAAACTTCGACAAGTTTCCGGGGAAATAGTTCAGATTTTGAGTTACAACGGTATACATTTTCAGCAATAACTGAACAACTGAGAGATTTTTTCTATCATTAAGTTTTGATCAATAATACATATTGAACTAATGCCACTGGTTTGTCCTCATCGGAATCACGCAAATAAACCGTGGCCAAACCGGTTATTGTTTGGTTCGCCCGTTCTTACCTCTCGCCCATGGCTAAGTCTACAATTTATGGGCGTTAAATCTTTGGATTCGAAGCCAGATATAATAACGAAGTCCACACCTTATGATTTTTTTCTGTGCGTGTACGTACAGTACAAAAAAAATAGTGCCATGATCGACGAGTATTTTCATCGGCCACTGCGTGCATCATCTTGGCTAAGAGTTCATTAGATCAACTCAGAGCGCATTTCACGTTATATGGTGAAGAAAACTACCGTAAAGGAATAATGACGAAATCAACATTTTAATGTTAACGCCTACAGGCTAAGTATTCAGCACTTTAGCAACCTAATAAATATGCTGGTTGCGAGACTGAAGCAGCCATATACACTCATTTGTAAAACAAAAATTGATCACCCTGAAGGTACTATTGTAAAGACACGTAAGTTGGTAAAAACACAAGACACAGTAATATTTATACAGAAAATATTAAAATACTGTAGCACACGAAGCAAGCATTACAGGGGACTACCTACATGCGTCTATGGTATGGTGTTGTGCCCACTGCAGAGACGATGGTGAAGGACATTTTTAACTTTTACTGAAAACATGTACTGAAGCTGCCTGTTTGTTTATGGCGACAGTTAGTATGTGATTACCTGCAGGGAGTACTGGTATTGCCTACGCGCCTGGGAACTGTATCTCCGCTTCGTAAAGTATTGTGTGCGTTTACACAAAAACGGCGAGTGCTTAGTAGTTGCAACAAGAGGAACATATTTGTTAATGAAGCCATACTCCTCAATAAACCAGCATAAAACATTCATAATTCGTGACGGTAAAAATGTTGTCTGCAAAAAATGTCGTAGCTACCTCTGTTATTTTCATTGCGGCGGGAGGTACTAATGGATAGTTTGCTTTTAGGGTGAACATCCCGATAACATAAAACAATGTTCGGAGATTTGTTATTTAATTTCACTTCGTTTCCTATATTTTGCAAACATTCTATATAAAATCTCGATTTTCAAAGGCTTAAATCAGCCTTGATATTCAGTTAAGGTAGAAAAGTGTCCTGTATATATTCAATTTGATTATTCATGAGGAATCACCTCACGAAGTTTGTCAGTTCAGTTCCATCCAACCTGTATACACATATCTGACAAAATATATTTCTTACGTACAATGCATTTATCGTGATAGAAGCTTGATAATAATTGTTTCTGAAGATCCTTCATTGAAGATGTTATGCTATTTAGTTGCACGTAAAGTGCTCATAGTATTATGAGTGTAAAATGCATAAAATTACATTTACATAATAGCTGCATAAAATGAGAAACATCCCACTGATAAAATCTTCCAACTCAAAAGCATTTACAAAAGTATATGAATTGCGCACCTGAGAGCTTCACACATACACCCCTTGTTATATATGCATTGTTATTATGCAGCACGGTGAATACACTAACCACATTTTATGAAGTTTCATAAGACATGTTTCAATTGATTGCAATACTTCTAAATTCAATCTTGGGAACAGCAATATTTATGACTCAACTTAAAATTGCCAGCGTAAGTACCTAAAGCACTAATTAAGTTTTTGAAATTGACGGCTATGGCATGAACTTTGGTGACTCATAACACGCCGTGAACATATTGTATGCATTACTATAAGAAAGAAACTACCATACTATTTGAGAGTGTGTTTTATCCTGTACAATAATTAATACAACTATGGTGTACCATGTGGTATTCCTGGATAATATACATGTTCGACAGGACATGAAAGATAGCCAGACTCCTTAATATCGAGCGGTACAGTAGCCTTGCCTAAACTTGTATAGCTATATTGGGAAAATTTTGCCTTACCCGGCTTGAACGTCTTTATGAATGGTGAGTTCGACATGCACAACATATTATACCCCTTCCTCTCACGCAGTAACGTTAGATTTTTTATCCCATTCAATATTATTTCAAATGGACATGTGCTGAAAATAATGGAAAAATGCTGAAAAAAACAAAGAAGAAAGCAAACTAAGATTCCTATGCTCAATTATACTTAAATAAAATTAATGCAGCTTGGCTTTAAATTGAGTTTAATTACTGACAAAATTAATTGGCGAAACCTGGTGGTTATAATCCAAATGTAAATAAAAATGTCAGAAAAAATACTAATTTCTTTGGCATATCAAATAAATCCCATGAAAAAATTTTATCTTAAAATAAGTGTAAGTGATTTACAGAATTTTTTAATACCATATATTAAGCAAATAGATTTAACTTTATTGCATAGATCCAAATTAGTTAATGAAGACTAAAAATATCTGAAATTATCGTAAGCTAATTATCTGGGTTGGTCAACAAAAGTAAAATATTGAATTTCATTGTTTAAAAGACAATTGTAATACATATGACTTAGCTGTTGAGTCGCGTAACTCGATATGATCATAAAAAAATTAAGATAGTTCATATTCTAGGAATTCTTCTCCCGGTGTAGCGTTTACTACTAACCACATTGTAGGAATTCCCATAGGATATGTGTGAATACCTCTCAATATAATCTTGGGAACATAAATTAATATCTCTCAATGTAAAATTTCCGGTGGAAGTACTTAATGCTTTAACCAAGTTGTTGAAGGTCATAATTAATTTATACTACTGCGTTCTGGGCACGCTCTGTCACATTGCAGCTGTTGTCAAACTTGTTCACAAGTATTTGGGGCCGCGGTGGTGTAGTGGTTAGTCTATTCGCCTACCACATAGGCAAACCGGGTTCGATTCCCGGCGGGTTTACTCCCGGATTTTTGCATGCGGGAATCGTGCCAGAAGATGACACTGTACGGCGGGTTTTCTCGGGATCTTCTGTCTCCCTCGCCCTTTCATTCCGACGCTGCCTCATACTCACCTCGCTTCACCCTCATCAGCTCTCAAGACCTCGATGTTAAGAGCCACTCAAATCTCTTCACTCATTCGCTCACAAATGTATCTTATACAATTTAATGGCATGTTTGTGTGGAAGTGGACAGGAAAGCACGATGTAGCAGAATTCTCTGGATGTAGGGACTTACACTCACTCGAGGGCTGTAAATTAAGATTCGTCACGTGCACTGGAAAAAAAACGACACCACTTCGATCTCTTTGGCACAAGAGTGCGACCTGTTAGTTATCACGGTTATCAATAACCCGCAAAAAACATTATATGTTCTAAAAGGCAATCATTTGGACGCACACTTCCACGACACTAATTCTAAGTGAGATGTATTACACTGAAAATGTTGGGTGATATTTAGTAATATATGTATATATATATATATATATATATATATTCCATAAGAGACATAACATTTATTAATTGGGAATTGAAAACATATTGTTTACACGTTTTCAGAAAATTTTCAATTAACCTGCAAACTGACTTGCGTGACCATAAAACTTTCATTGTAATCATTATTTAGGACGCTAATCGAAGACTCCGCGAGGAAGTTCTGTATGCAGCTGTTTACAACGCTATCGCTAAAAAAAAGTTTAGACGAGAATATTTTTTAACATGTTTGCCATGCATAAAGAACACTCTTAATGTTATCGTGCCGCCCCCAAAAATATGTCTAATCACTGATGTTTCATTTCGTTACAGAAACAGTGGACTGATTACGGAAAGCTATAATAATATACGTCAGTTACTAAGATTCAAAAGTTAACGAAGGACATTCGTAGAATGTTTAGACACACTCAGCATCGTGGCGATAGCGCGCTATATAAAAGGTGGCGCAAAGAGAGCCTTCTAAATCAGAGATGAGTATATGTAATCTTATAGAACATGCAAATATTTATAGGCTGCCTGCCAGAGTATTTTTATCATGTTTTAAATTTCTTTCACGCTATTCTTTTTTCAGTTTTATCAAAATTAAAACCATTCTGCATTCACACGCTAATACGTGATCATTCTGTCAGTTCCGTGACTGGATCTCCTTTGGTATAGAAAAAGGAATGTTGAATCATACTGCCTTAAAGGAGGCCGTAGTAATTAATTCTAAAAGTGCTTTTTGCGATATCAATTTAGCACGTAGTAGATACACTTAAAGACGTGGCGGAGTGTTCTCCTCTTTGCAGTAAACAGGTTTAGCAATACTCAAGTGTTGTTCCCCACCTTTGCTTTATCAGATTATCATAGTTCTTGTGAAGGTGTTCTGACATTTATAATGAAAGCTAACCGTGGTCTCGACATTAATTGCTTTCGAAATAAATTATTAGACACTTAAAAACGAGTAATTGTGCGAAATAATACAATCTGGACTGGAATCATAATCATCACCCTGAAGTAACCTCTTTAAAGAAACATCTCAAATTACTTTACGTGGTTCTCTGGTTCTCTGATAAAAAAAAAACTTTGCTATTAACTTTCTGGGTAGATCCAAAATGTATGACGCGATTAGTAGTTTAAAATAGTAACACTTCGCATTCATAATTTTTTTTTTCTTCTTCAGATTGGTGAATTATTTCCACTACTAATTTAATGACTTCTGGTAGAAGAATTCACAGTTAATATTTTAGCTTATAAATTTGTAAAACTGAGTCACTAAAGTGAGCCACAATTTGTAGGAATTCACTGTTCACTGCTTTCAGTAGTACAATTTCAATCTGATGGACTTAACTGTCTCATGTACCTCTAAATTATAAACATTTTAGTTTTAGAGTTAAGGCAAGGAAAGGATAGTAAAGGATCGAGCCGCCTTAAAATGTAAAATTGTGTAGCTACAATGTTTGTTTTCCGATCGCACGGTACAGATGTCGCAAGGGAAAGAAAGATTACGTGACGCAGCCATGAAAGTTCCTTTGCACCAATACAAACATTCAAAATTCTGACTATTCGAGAGTGACGATAGGTGGCGAACGTTTATAAGGACTTCTCTTCAAATGCATTTCTTAAAAGTGTTCGTTCTCACGAGATGTTAGCTAATTAGTAATTAATAAATATATAATACCAAAACATAGGTGCTGTTCACGAACACTAGTGTGTCACCCGCCCATGTTTTCAACTTTACAACATTTAAAGAAAAGTTTATTTTAAAAGCGTTAGCTGTACGAAAATATTTATGTAATACTACCACAGTTGTGGACCAAAATAAAAGGCGTCCCGATTGTGAGAAGCCACATACCACAGCGTCCACGAAATTATTGATTGTACTATGTTAGATAGTACTTGAACATCCCACTTCGTTGTAAGTAAACACGGCTGTAATGAGTAAACGGTTAACTTCAATATAATGATTATCTGCGTTCTGAGACAAAGGGATCCAAGACAGGAGCCAGGTGCTGTTCATGCTCTGTCATTCTGGTCAGTCGACCGCCATACTGGATTCATTGACCTTGACCAATGACTTTGACCTTGAACCCATGAACCTGGATGACCTTGAACCCAAAAAAATTTCAAAGCATCCCCAAAAATTATAAAAATTTAAAAAAATTTACATAAAAAANAATATAATGATTATCTGCGTTCTGAGACAAAGGGATCCAAGATAGGAGCCAGGTGCTGTTCATGCTCTGTCATTCTGGTCAGTCGACCGCCATACTGGATTCATTGACCTTCACCAATGACTTTGACCTTGAACCCATGAACTTNACCAATGACTTTGACCTTGAACCCATGAACTTGGATGACCTTGAACCCAAAAAAATTTCAAAGCATCCCCAAAAATTATAAAAATTTAAAAAAATTTACATAAAAAATTTTTTTATTAAAAAAATATTAAAATAGATATTTAAAGATGAACATGTACGAAGCCCAGGGATCGATGACAGGTGGATCGATTAAGTTCTCGACATTACCGACCCTTGTCAGGTCGGCCGGTGTTCATCTCGTCAGCTGTGTTAGTGTCGATGACCTCTACCCGTGGCCTAGACCTTGAACCCATGCCCGTGATCGCCGGTGACCTTGTCCCCAATGACCTTGAAAACAAAAATTCGTGAAAAACTGTAAAAAACCGAATACATTTCTAAAAGTCGGAGTTTATTACGTTACTGACTACGACTCCATGTTGGATGTCACTTACCTTGACCTTGATCCCATTCCTGTGACACTGACTAATCTTGAAAGAAAAATTCCAAAAAATCTCCCAAAATATGAAGAAAATTTAATATAGGAACATATTACATCGATGACTCAGACCACCGCCATATTGGATGCCAGTGACCTTGACCCCAATGAGATTGAAAACAAAAACTGGAGAAAAAATGATAGAAATAGAATTAATTCATTAAAGCCGGCGAGCCTATTACGTTACGGAATACCCCGTTAACCTTGAAACGAAAAAATTCCAAAAGATTCTAAAACGCCCTCATTTTTTTTCAAATAATCAAAAAAATATTAAAATATTTATAAAAAATATTTAAAAACTTATTTTAAAATATTTTAAAAATTAAATTCTGAATGTTTGAATTTAAGATGGGGCAGGATACTAGAACCAACCAGCCAACATGTTATGATGTCCCCGAACCACCATATTGAATACAAGTGAATAAGAACTTGATCTTTGACCCTGACCACAGGGACCTTTGGCCTTAAACCCCTAAAAATTACAAAGTTCGGAAAAAAAAAATTGTAAACTTCCAAAAATTAAAGAACTGCGGCATCATAAACCGGGTAACTCTAGATGGTTCGTTTGGTACGCACGGAGTGTACTGGTGTGTTTGAATGCGTATTTGGGACGTGCACACAAGCCAGATGATTAATTCTCGCGACAGCTTGCAAATTATATATTTTAAAGTTTCATGTACTGGTTGCAGTACAGTTCATAAGTAAACGCGAGTAACAATGTGGAGAAGGAGTGAATTAACTGTAGGCGCTGCATAATCATGGTTGCTATGCAATGCACACACTTGATGTTAATGTTTAAACTGCGGCTCCGACTTAGTAGTGGAAACGGTTATGTTCTAGGATTTGGAAATGAAAAATTTCAGTGCATGAAATTTTAATGGAACTTATGGATGAAGGGAAGATAAACAATGATTTGCTGCGTGAACAANCAATGTGGAGAAGGAGTGAATTAACTGTAGGCGCTGCATAATCATGGTTGCTATGCAATGCACACACTTGATGTTGATGTTTAAACTGCGGCTCCGACTTAGTAGTGGAAACGGTTATGTTCTAGGATTTGGAAATTAAAAATTTCAGTGCATGAAATTTTAATGGAACTTATGGATGAAGGGAAGATAAACAATGATTTGCTGCGTGAACAANAAAAATTTCAGTGCATGAAATTTTAATGGAACTTATGGATGAAGGGAAGATAAACAATGATTTGCTGCGTGAACAAGAATAAATATCTACGCAAGTCAAAGGGTTTTGTGAGATTATGCTGCATTTGAGAGGAACTGTAATTTCAATGGTTGCAGCATTTATTTTTATTTTTAGTGACCTTTTATCCAATTTTGCTGTTGTTACCGGTGGTTTGTTTATAAATAATTGTACGCATTAAATATAAATTTCGTGTTGTATAATCATACTTCAGACACTGACAGCTGTTCAAATATGTGCGAACTGCGGTGAAGCAACAAATTTGAATTTGGTTGTGCTAAGTGTGCTTTGCATATGAAATCAAAGGAGTATATGACCCAGGATTGTTGGGGGTGAGGTATTGTAACTCAGTATTATGAGTGTTGCATTTTATGGTACCACCTACGAAGGCATAACCAGTTATGGTCACTGAATATTTATAGACTTTTATTCGAGGCAAGCAAATAGGGTATTGAGAGCATTCTGTATAATAATATTGTACTTGTGTGTTTTCGTGAGTAATGGGTATGTATTGTATTGTAGTCATACAAAGACGCAAGCGCTTATCATCCATTTGTGTTGGTGCATTTAATTGTTTGTACTGCTGAAACTGTAAGTAGTAAACGGGTCGTAAAGTTTCTTGGTGAATTTTCTGGGACCCTGCGCTTTTACACAATAAAGTCACATTCCAGAAGAATAAAAACTGAACCGCACCAAAACAGAGACGGGTCACAATCAGCACCGCTGTCAGCACTGCAATCAGCACCACACTTAGCACTGCCCTTAGCACCGCACTTAGCATGGGGGGAATATTAATTGTGGAATGTTTCGCAACTAGGTGGTAGGCCTTGTCTGTTGGCTTCGTAGGTTAGTATGAGCCTTTGGTATGGTCAGCTGTGGTATAAATGATTTGCGAAGACTTTATGCGAAGAGGTTAGCTACGAGATTCTTATTAGAGACTCTTTTCGAGATTGTCCATCGTCGTTTGTATAGGTGGGTGGTATGGCAGGTTAGTCTGGTCGGTTAGTCTAGCCAGTTTTGCAGGAATTTGTCTTATAAGGAGCTAGACTTGTGCTCAGTCAGTCTCGCCAGGAACCAGTCTTGGGTGGAGTTAATCTTGAGTGGAGTTATTCTTGGTGGAGTNACTTGTGCTCAGTCAGTCTCGCCAGGAACCAGTCTTGGGTGGAGTTAATCTTGAGTGGAGTTATTCTTGGTGGAGTAAGTCTTGGGTGGAGTTAGTCTTGGCTGGAGTCGTTCTTGTGTGCAGTCAGTCGTTAATTAGTATTGTTAATCGTTATAGTCCCTTCTTGTGACCACCTAGTAACTGAAAATTGCATGGAATGCGATTTTCCTCGATTTTTCGAGTTCAATGTCATTGGGGTAAGTTCAAGGTCTTCAACCAACATGGTGATTAAATCGAGAGCTCCTCTGGATGCGAAATCGATAATTAATACACTAGCATCACCGAGGTGCTAAAAATTAAAATAAATGAAAAACGAAAAAAACAAGATGGCTGCATACGACGTAATGAGCAAAGGTGAGGGAGGTGAAGGCATGCTGACTAATTAACCAATGAGAAACATTTGTGGTGGGTTGAATGAGCGTGAGTAATCAACAAATAAAAAATCCTGGGGGAGAGGTGGTTAAACGAGAACAAGTATTCAAACAATAAGAAACACTGGTGGGGGGATTGGAGGGAACCGACTAATTAACCAATCAGAAACATTGGCGAGGGTCAGTCGTCTGCTGGAAATGGTGCTGAGGGAACCTCTGGAAATGTTAGGTTTTTAAATAAATACATCACAATTTTATAAAATAAAATTGTTATTAATTTGTTTGTAATTTTTTTTATAAATTTTTGGAAGTTTATCATTTTTTTTTAATTTTCTGGAGAAATTTGTAGTTTTTGGGTTCAAGTTCAAAGTTCCCTGGGGTCAAGGTCAAATATCAAGTTTATGTTCACTTTCATTCAATATGATGGTTCGGGGACATCATAACATGGTGGCTGGTTGGTTCTAGTGTCCTGTCCCCTGTTAAGATCAAACATTTGAAAAAAATTTTCTTTTATATTTTTTTAACAAGTTTTTAAAATAAGTTTTAAAATATTTTTTGACAAATATTTTTATAATTTTTTGAATGTTTAAAAATTGTTTTGGAGGATGTTTTAGAATTTTGTGAAATTTTTAGGATTCAAGGTTATCGGAGTCAAGAGTAAACGTAAAGGTGAGACATCCAACAAGGAGGTCTTAATCAGTAACTTAATAAGCTCGCCTACTTTGATTAATTTATTTGGTTTTTTAACATTTTTTTTTCGAGTTTTTGTATTTAAGGTCATTGGGGCCAAGATCACTGGCATCTAACATGGTGGTCGGAGTTATCGATATAATTTTTTCGTCAATTGAATTTTTTCCGATTTTTGCAAAATATTTCATATTTTTTTTATTTTTTTGGTTTAAAGGTTATCCAATGTCACGAGAAAGGGTTAAAGGTCTGTTTTATGGGCCAAGGTCATCGACACATAACATGGCTGACGAGATGGACACCGGCCGATCTGGCGAGTGTCGGTAGTGTCGGGAGCTTAGTCGATCCACCTGTCATCGTACCCCGGACCTACTATATGTACTTGTTTAAATATTATTTTAAAAATAATTTTTTAATTAACAAAAAATTAATTTTTATAAATTTTTTTGGGATATTTTATAAGTTTTTGTGATGTTTTAAGTTTTTTGGTTTTAAGGTTCTCGAAGGTTACAATTATCGGTTCAAGGTCAAGGTACTTAGTCAAGGGCACCGATATTCAAGATTGCGGTCGACTGACCGGAANACGATATTCAAGATTGCGGTCGGCTGACCGGAATGACAGAGCATGAACGGGCGCCTGGCTCCTATCCGGGATCCCATTGTCCCAGAATGCAGATAATCATTCTACTAACTTGAACACTTAAGATATCGTCCTATTAAAATATGTCCCCGTTACAGCTATAAACAATGATTGGAGTACAATAATTTATATTCGTAGCGAATTAGGATAAAACAGTGTTTAGTTGCATATTTTAACGTTTAGTCACATGTGAGGCAACTAGATTCGATTAAAATTTTATTTTACACATTTTTAGCTCACAACTGATCTGATAGCATATTTGTGTTTCTAAATTTTCCATTGTTTATTAATCAACGAATGGATAGTAAAGATTGGGTGCAAAACATTTTGATTTTTACATGTATCGGAAGGTGCAAAATGATTTTAATAAGAAACTAACCAAATTAACAGCAAAAAAAATCTATAATAATATTTATTGTAGCGCCGGTTTACTTTCATGAGTCCAACAAAGTCGTCCATTCGCGTTCTTTCGGAGAACACGCATTATTCATTAATGACGTTAATTGTGCACAGTTCTGCATGTACGATTCCTCAGGCCATGCCACTTTTCTTTGAATACACCGACTAGCGCAATACTGAAAACGCACTCTGTTTTGAAAATGCCAAGACCTTGTGTCGTCTGGTTGCTCGATTTAAGTGAGCACGAAATTTCAGTAGATAGCACGCCCACTAGAAGCCGCATCTCGTCTCCGCGTAAGCACGGCGCGCAGATGTCAGCTGTGTTCTAGTGCAGTCGTTTCTACGGATGGCAGAGCTTCGCTTAATTAATTCCCTGCCACGAGGCAGAAGCTTCTTCGATAAAACTAGAAGGGGGAAAAAAAATACCGCACCAACTCAGTATCATTAACACCTGGAAAGTTACTCAGTTAACAAACTTCATGAGCTAATTGCTTCACTGCACTTGCATCTTACGTAGAGCTAACTTTTTATTGCAGTTTCTTCTGTAGACATAATTCAACACGCCGCCACCGACTGCTATGAAGATCTTCATGTTCACGCAAGCAGCCTGCTAGTTTAGAATGAAAGGCGCGTAATGTAATATCTCAACAGCGATCGGTTCAGAAACCAGGCAAGGCTTACTAACGAATTCCTGATACGAAGATTGCTGGGAAAAGTGGGAGATCATCCAAGCATTCTTTAAGGAAACAAAACTTTACTGTATAATCTAAAAAGATATTGCGATGAAANGGCAGAGCTTCGCTTAATTAATTCCCTGCCACGAGGCAGAAGCTTCTTCGATAAAACTAGAAGGGGGAAAAAAAACACCGCACCAACTCAGTATCATTAACACCTGGAAAGTTACTCAGTTAACAAACTTCATGAGCTAATTGCTGCACTGCACTTGCATCTTACGTAGAGCTAAGTTACCGCTTTGTTTTTATTGCAATTTCTTCTGTAGACGTAATTCAACACGCCGCCACCGACTGCTATGAAGATCTTCATGTTCACGCAAGCAGCCTGCTAGTTTAGAATAAAGGCGCGTAATGTAATATCTCAACAGTGATCGGTTCAGAAACCAGGCAAGGCTTACTAACGAATTCCTGATACGAAGATTGCTGGGGAAAGTGGGAGATCATCCAAGCATTCTTTAAGGAAACAAAACTTTACTGTATAATCTAAAAAGATATTGCGATGAAATTAAAAATCTACACAGACGAAATTATAATTAATTAATTATAAATTAAGTGTTAGTATGAGGCCAATACTATATATTTCACAATGCTGCAAACTTCACAAATTCAAGCCCATTTGATGGACTGCTCGTTGAGATAATAATCATGGACTTTCGTGGGTAGTTGTTTTTTCCCCCTGAAATCATTGTTTGGTTTGAAGTCGGAATTGAAGTCAGGATGTTGTCAAAACACACTATGCTCTTCGTTAAAGGTAGCATACATTTTTGTTCAGTTTATTTTATTCGCTCTGTAGAGATATAAATATGGGCTAAAAATTAGTATGTATAATACTTCCCTCGTTTTAACTTTTCAGATGTACCCTATGAAATAATACCTTCCCTGAGGTTCTTTCTCTGCAATCCATGACAAGCCCTAGTGGGCAGCAATCTGACATATTCACAGTTCTAAGCAGAAAATAGATGTTAGTTACTGTAGCTGAGGCGTTAAGACGGCCAGTGTGTCTTTTGGCCATACACCGGTCAATCCTAATAGAAAAAAAAAATAGTGCCCAAGAAGTCTAAGAAAATATTTTTACGTAAAAATCCGCCGTAAAACACAAAACATGCGTGTAAAATAAAAATAAAAAGTATTTGTGATTAACAAATTAAGCAAATACCTTGTGTTATGTGGTGCCGATTCTAGAATATGTCTTATGTGTGCCCCTAACAATGCCCAGTGATAACGAACCTGAAACAGAGGAAAAAACAACATAATTGGAAAATTATCATACAAAAGGTTTTGAAAATACACACTATTATAGCCAATTCACGATTAACCAAGAACTTTCGAAATCAACATCATAAATGAATCCCTGCTCGTACGTGCGTATTCCTTAGCGGATAAAGTGACTGATATGCTCCCAGTTTGGACAGAAGCGCGAAAAAAAGTGACGAGTAGTTATTTGTCATAACGCCTTATTGAAACCGTAATGTTTAATTTTGTGGACACCGAAGTTCTCTCGTTTTGTTTTTGTGTGGAAGAGTAAGAATTAACATATTAATAACGTATTTACGGTTCTAACACTTTCATAGTTTCACTTCGTCGATGCATGAAAAACATGAGACGGGTCCATGTCTATGCTAATTTAACATATGGCGAAGGATACAAAAAGAGCAGGAAATTAGATCCCTGGTACGAATTTCAAAAGTGCTTATTTAACCGTGAACAGCCTATATCTACATTAAAATTTGTGTAAGATTTTAAGCCACACGGGTCTCGTATTGCACATTTCACAATATTATGTAGAACAATGCGTGTGAAATTGTTTAAGTTAATGTAACATCCGTTGTTGTGGTCGCTACGGCACCTTTATTCTAAAATTTCGGGTTTGAATCCCAGGTCAGTCGTCAAGTTTTATGTAGTTTTCAAATGTAATATGAGGTTTCTTTCAAAATTAACTTTTAATGGTAAACGTACACTCGTTGCCATAAAAAATTGGGCTTACAAAACAAATTATTTGGTTTTAAAAACATTGCGTTACTGTGCTAGTAATACAATGAGAGGTTATCGCAATACCATTGCATGAGGACAACGTTCCGCTCACCTGCGGCACAGAATAACGTCGTATTTAGTATCACGGCATACCGCCTTGCACCTGGATACATACATCGATACAATCGGGCAAGAAATGAAACAAATGCCGTATGTTACCCTGCTACGGATTTACGCACGGCCGTGGCAAATTATGCTCAGAATCACGAACACTTCGATATGCAGCATGCTGGCTTCTAACCTCGTCGCACAATTGCTCGACGAGCGACCAGTCCGGTGAACAGGCATATCACGGAAGTGTCTAACACGTAAGGTTGAGGCTCCTGGGAACAATATATATGTGCGAGCGTTATGTATGTTGTTGTAACCTTAACATTCATGCAATACTCTTTTCTCGTAAGTTACATTGCAAGAACTGCGTAGTTCAGGAAGCTGTGGTGTTTGCTCATGAATATCTTAGTTCGTTTGGAAAAACTTGCCCGGGACAAGAGTTATATTAAATATACAATTCATGCATCAAATAAAAAATTCATAACGAAGACAAAAGTATTTTCAAACTAACGCTTCATATAAACGAAAACAATGAAAAAGCTTAATCAACATATTAATGAAAAGTTCGGTACTTTATTTGAATTATATTTTACAAATGCAAGTTAAGTGTTGGTTAATTTACAAAGAAACTCGTATAATTGTTTGCAAGCACTTTTCCGTACATTTGAAAATTCTTTNAAATCGATAATTAATACACTAGCATCACCGAGGTGCTAAAAATTAAAATAAATGAAAAACGAAAAAAACAAGATGCCTGCATACGACGTAATGAGCAAAGGTGAGGGAGGTGAAGGCATGCTGACTAATTAACCAATGAGGAACATTTGTGGTGGGTTGAATGAGCGTGAGTAATCAACAAATAAAAAATCCTGGGGGAGAGGTGGTTAAACGAGAACAAGTATTCAAACAATAAGAAACACTGGTGGGGGGATTGGAGGGAACCGACTAATTAACCAATCAGAAACATTGGCGAGGGTCAGTCGTCTGCTGGAAATGGTGCTGAGGGAACCTCTGGAAATGTTAGGTTTTTAAATAAATACATCACAATTTTATAAAATAAAATTGTTATTAATTTGTTTGTAATTTTTTTTATAAATTTTTGGAAGTTTATCATTTTTTTTTAATTTTCTGGAGAAATTTGTAGTTTTTGGGTTCAAGTTCAAAGTTCCCTGGGGTCAAGGTCAAATATCAAGTTTATGTTCACTTTCATTCAATATGATGGTTCGGGGACATCATAACATGGTGGCTGGTTGGTTCTAGTGTCCTGTCCCCTGTTAAGATCAAACATTTGAAAAAAATTTTCTTTTATATTTTTTTAACAAGTTTTTAAGATAAGTTTTAAAATATTTTTTGACAAATATTTTTATAATTTTTTGAATGTTTAAAAATTGTTTTGGAGGATGTTTTAGAATTTTGTGAAATTTTTAGGATTCAAGGTTATCGGAGTCAAGAGTAAACGTAAAGGTGAGACATCCAACAAGGAGGTCTTAATCAGTAACTTAATAAGCTCGCCTACTTTGATTAATTTATTCTGGTTTTTTAACATTTTTCTTTCGAGTTTTTGTATTTAAGGTCATTGGGGCCAAGATCACTGGCATCTAACATGGTGGTCGGAGTTATCGATATAATTTTTTCGTCAATTGAATTTTTTCCGATTTTTGCAAAATATTTCATATTTTTTTAATTTTTTTGGTTTAAAGGTTATCCAATGTCACGAGAAAGGGTTAAAGGTCTGTTTTATGGGCCAAGGTCATCGACACATAACATGGCTGACGAGATGGACACCGGCCGATCTGGCGAGTGTCGGTAGTGTCGGGAGCTTAGTCGATCCACCTGTCATCGTACCCCGGACCTACTATATGTACTTGTTTAAATATTATTTTAAAAATAATTTTTTAATTAACAAAAAATTAATTTTTATAAATTTTTTTGGGATATTTTATAAGTTTTTGTGATGTTTTAAGTTTTTTGGTTTTAAGGTTCTCGAAGGTTACAATTATCGGTTCAAGGTCAAGGTACTTAGTCAAGGGCACCGATATTCAAGATTGCGGTCGACTGACCGGAATGACAGAGCATGAACGGGCGCCTGGCTCCTATCCGGGATCCCACTGTCCCAGAATGCAGATAATCATTCTACTAACTTGAACACTTAAGATATCGTCCTATTAAAATATGTCCCCGTTACAGCTATAAACAATGATTGGAGTACAATAATTTATATTCGTAGCGAATTAGGATAAAACAGTGTTTAGTTGCATAGATTAACGTTTAGTCACATGTGAGGCAACTAGATTCGATTAAAATTTTATTTTACACATTTTTAGCTCACAACTGATCTGATAGCATATTTGTGTTTCAAAATTTTCCATTGTTTATTAATCAACGAATGGATANAAAATTTTCCATTGTTTATTAATCAACGAATGGATAGTAAAGATTGGGTGCAAAACATTTTGATTTTTACATGTATCGGAAGGTGCAAAATGATTTTAATAAGAAACTAACCAAATTAACAGCGAAAATATCTATAAAAATATTTATAGCGCCGGCTTACTATCATGAGTCCAACAAAATTGTCCATTCGCGTTCTTTCGGAGAACACGCATTATTCATTAATGACGTTAATTGTGCACAGTTCTGCATGTATAATTCCTCAGGCCATGCCACTCTCCTTTGAATACACCGACCAGCACAACAGTGAAAAGGCACTCTGCTTTGTAACTGCCAAGACCTTGTGTCGTCTGGTTACTCGATTTAAGTGAGCACGAAATTTCAGTAGATAGCACGCCCACTAGAAGCCGCATCTCGTCTCCGCGTAAACACGNCTCGATTTAAGTGAGCACGAAATTTCAGTAGATAGCACGCCCACTAGAAGCCGCATCTCGTCTCCGCGTAAACACGGCGCGCAGATGTCAGCTGTGTTCTAGTGCAGTCGTTTCTACGGATGGCAGAGCTTCGCTTAATTAATTCCCTGCCACGAGGCAGAAGCTTCTTCGATAAAACTAGAAGGGGGAAAAAAAACNGGCAGAGCTTCGCTTAATTAATTCCCTGCCACGAGGCAGAAGCTTCTTCGATAAAACTAGAAGGGGGAAAAAAAACACCGCACCAACTCAGTATCATTAACACCTGGAAAGTTACTCAGTTAACAAACTTCATGAGCTAATTGCTGCACTGCACTTGCATCTTACGTAGAGCTAAGTTACCGCTTTGTTTTTATTGCAATTTCTTCTGTAGACGTAATTCAACACGCCGCCACCGACTGCTATGAAGATCTTCATGTTCACGCAAGCAGCCTGCTAGTTTAGAATAAAGGCGCGTAATGTAATATCTCAACAGTGATCGGTTCAGAAACCAGGCAAGGCTTACTAACGAATTCCTGATACGAAGATTGCTGGGGANGAAACCAGGCAAGGCTTACTAACGAATTCCTGATACGAAGATTGCTGGGAAAAGTGGGAGATCATCCAAGCATTCTTTAAGGAAACAAAACTTTACTGTATAATCTAAAAAGATATTGCGATGAAATTAAAAATCTACACAGACGAAATTATAATTAATTAATTATAAATTAAGTGTTAGTAGGAGGCCAATACTATATATTTCACAATGCTGCAAACTTCACAAATCCAAGCCCATTTGATGCACTGCTCGTTGAGATAATAATCATGGAGTTTCGTGGGTAATTTTTTTTCCCCTGAAATCATTGTTTGGTTTGAAGTCGGAATTGAAGTCAGGATGTTGTCAAAACACACTATGCTCTTCGTTAAAGGTAGCATACATTTTTGTTCCATTTATTTTGTTCGCTCTGTATAGATATAAATATGGTCTAAAAATTAGTATGTATAATACTTCCCTCGTTTTAACTTTTCAGATGTACCCTATGAAATAATACCATCCCTGAGGTTCTTTCTCTGCAATCCATGACAAGCCCTAGTGGGCAGCAATCTGACATATTCGCAGTTCTCAGCAGAAAATAGATGTTAGTTACTGTAGCTGAGGCGTTTAGACGGCCAGTGTGTATTTTGGCCATACACCGGTCAATCCTAATAGAAAAAAAAATAGTGCCCAAGAAGTCTAAGAAAATATTTTTACGTAAAAATCCGCCGTAAAACACAAAACATGCGTGTAAAAGAAAAAAAAAAGAATTTGTGATTAACAAATGAAGCAAATACCTTGTGTTATGTGGTGCCGATTCTAGAATACGTCTTATGTGTGCCCCTAACAATGCCCAGTGATAACGAACCTGAAACAGAGGAAAAAACAACATAATTGGAAAATTATCATACAAAAGGTTTTGAAAATACACACTACTATAGCTAATTCACGGTTAACCAAGAACTTTCGAAATCAACATCATAAATGAATCCCTGCTCGTACGTGCTCGTACCTTAGCGGATAAAGTGACTGATATGCTCCCAGGTTGGACTGCAGCGCGAAAAAAAGTGACGAGTAGTTATTTGTCTTAACGCCTTATTGAAACTGTAATGTTTAATTTTGTGGACACCGAAATTCTCTCGTTTTGTTTTTGTGCGGAAGAGTAAGAATTAACATATTAGTAACGTATTTACGGTTCGAACGCTTTCATAGTTTCACTTCGTCGATGTATGAAAAATATGAGACGGGTCCATGTCTATGCTAATTAGGCATATGGCGAAGGATACAAAACGGGCAGGAAATTAGATCCTTGGCAGGGATCTCAAAAGTGCTCATTTAACCGTGAACAGCCTAAATCTACATTAAAGTTTGTGTAAGATTTTAAGCCACGCAGGTCTCTTATTGCACATTTCACAATATTATGTAGAACAATGCGTGTGACATTGTTTAAGTTAATGTAACATCCGTAGTTGTGGTCGCTACGGCACCTTTATTCTAAAATTCCGGGTTTGAATCCGAGGTCAGTCGTCAACTTTTATTTAGTTTTCAAATGTAGTATGAGGTTTCTTTCAAAATTAACTTTTAATGGTAAACGTACACTCGTTGCCATAAAAAATTGGGTTAACAAAACAAATTATTTGGTTTTAACAACATTGTGTTACTGTGCTAGTAATAAAATGAGAGGTTATCGCAATACCATTGCATGACGACAACGTTCCGCTCACCTGCGGCACAGAATAACGTCGTATTTAGTATCACGACAGACCGCCTTGCACCTGGACACATGCATCGATACAATCGGGTAAGAAATGAAACAAATGCCGTATGTTACCCTGCTACAGATTTACGCACGGCCGTGGCAAATTATGCTCAAAATCACGAACACTTGGATATGCAGCTTTCTGACTTCTCACCTCGTCGCACAGTTGCTCGACGAGTTACCAATCCGGTGAACGGGCATGTCACGGAAGTGTCTAAAAACGTAAAGGTGACTCTCCTGGGAAACAATATATATATGTGCGAGCGTTATGTATGTTGCTGTAACCTTAACATTCATGCAATACTCTTTTCTCGTAAGTTACATTACAAGAACTGCGTAGTTTAGGGAGCTATGGTGTTTGCTCATGAATCTCTTAGTTAATTTGGAAAAACTTGCCCGGGACAAGAATTATATTAAATATACAATTCATGCATAAAATAAAACATTCATAACGAAGACAAAAGTATTTTCAAACTAACGCTTCATATAAACGAAAACAATGAAAAAACTTAATCAACATATTAATTAAAAGTTCAGTACTTTCTTTTAATTATATTTTACAAATGCAAGTTAAGTGTTGGTTAATTTACAAAGATACTCGTATAATTAATTGCGAGCACTTTTCCGTACATTTGAAAATTCTTTATATATATATATATATAAATATATAAGCTGTGTAGCTCGTAGCATGCGGTAACTGACTCCTCGCATTCCCGCCCGAAGACGATGCGTTTCTCCAGATAATGCTTTGTGGTGCAGCCTTTCACAGTCCATTCAAGGGTTACTTCCAAATTTCTGAAGCCCTGCTAAAGTTCTACTTGCAGTACGTATATCCCTCCGGCTCGTGCAAACAAAGCTTAACCAAGTCTAGAAAATTACACCAGAGGAACAACACGCCACATTCGTGTGCACCCATTTTAATTACATTTTGCACGAGAAGTATTTCTTACTAGGCATTTCCAACACACCTATTTTCTCATTGTTTTTATTCACAGTAATTTTATACAAAATATTATAATTTACAGATAAATTATAAATAACAGTTGTATTTAACCTAAAATAAGGTACTTTTATGTTAACACAGGTACAAAATGCTTGTGATAAATTGTATATTAAGGAAATAATCAAGCACGTTACACATGGAGTGAATTTTTGAAGGTTTGATTCAATAAATGTGAAGAAACTGCGAATAGACTATACAAAATGTATCTAATTTTGATTGATGTTCTTCGGCTGCAGGATAATCGCGAAAACAATAAGTGGCAAACTTATATACGAACTATGGTCTATAGTGAATACTAAGGGTGGTAAACATCTTTGAAGTTGTACCTGAAACATTTCTCTAGTGGAAATATTCGAGATAATATTTACGATGGAACACCGATTGTCGGATGAAAGATTTTCAAATACCACGACACATGACGATGTCATCAAATTATTAAATTTAAATAATCGCGATTACTGACCCTACTTCGAACTAATCTTCATGTCGCGGTAGCATATCTGGGATTTAAAAGACGGATTGTTAATCCCCATGTCATACTTAACAAAAATGTCGCCTTGTGTAAATACTCTTAGCCTCGCCGTTTTCGAGTAATTCGTGTCTTACTTTCAAAATAATATTTAGCATTACCTGGCAAGTGAGGCACGCACAACATCCAATAACACACTGCTGCGGCTGGAGGGGAAGAATCCAGAGAGAGGTACATTACAGCGGTACTGTGATAAACGTGTTCTTAAGATTACAACTTCAAAAATGCGTATCTGCCATAGAATTAATTTTACACCATACATATGCTTTCAACTTCTTTTTTCGTATTTAGCCTGCAGCTGAAGATTGTCGGTCGAATTTAGAAAGATCCCGTTCAGTATATTCGCGGTTTCTGCACAGTTTTAGAATCGAACCTTTGAAAAATCACTCCATGCACGACGTGTTTGGTTGTTTCCATAAATATGCCGTGTATCACAAGCATTTTTTATATACTTTGTTAACGTAAAACTACCTTGTTTTTGTATATATTGAACTTATACTTAAATTTTGTCTACGAATAATAATACTTCATTTATAATTAACGTAAATAAAAACAGTGAGAAGATAACTGTGTTGGTACTGCCCAGTAATAAATAGTTCTTATGCGAAACGTTATTAAATTCAGTGCGCTCGAATGCGGTGCGTTGTCCCTCCAGTGTAATTTCCTAGACTCGGTTAAGCATTGTTGGCATGAGGGAGAGGTATATCCTGGAAGGAGAACTTGAGCAGGGCTTCAGGAAAGTTGGGAGTAACCGTGAACGGACTGTGGGTGTGTTTTTCTCCAGCGCGTCGCAACGCTGCTTCGACGATCCCATCTTGTGCCGGGTGCGCGACAGTTACCCGGTGCAGCGGTCGCCACGTCGTCGTGACACCCAGCAACAGGGCGCGCGCAATTACTTCTGCCGGGCCACCCACGCCGGTAATTGCTCCCAGCGATCTCACCAGCTACATCTTGGGGAAGGTTAAGGGGAACCTTCCCCAACCATATTAAATTCTTTGTGTTTGTAGCATTGCGTTTTTTTTAAAGAAAATTTAGAAGTACCGCTATGATCATCTAGCTCTTGACCTTAAGCAGCTGTACAAATTCGTATTCAAGTCGCAATAGTAATTTTGCCAAATGTTTGCAGAACTAATATTGTGACGTAAACACGAGTTCGTAGTTTAGTCGTTTATGGCCGTGATGTGAAAGGTCAATAACTAGTTGGGTATAAGAGCATTTTAAGAATTTTTTTTTAAATATAAACAAGCGAGAAAAATCAATAATTCAATATATGGGGAGAATATTACCCTTAAAGCAATATTTCACGGTATTTTTTATCTCATAATCCTAAGCAGATTTATATAAATTTAAGTATGTTATTTATATAAAAGTAAGTATTTGTATCTAAATGATTATAGTTTTTAAAATATAACACCGAAAAGTAAAAAATTTCGGAATATGGGAGCCCAAGTTTTGATTCACCTAAGTTACTTTGCCAAATAATTCACACGTCATGTAATCTATATTATTAATAGGGCCTACAACATGTTAATTAAGTAACACGGTATCGGTTCTCGAAGACTGGCATCCTGAATATATATTTTTAATAGGTATTGATGTTTATGCCAACACATTTTTACTCATCCAAGAGAAAAAAAATATATTAATATTTAATAGTTTTTCTTGAATGAATAAAAATGTGTTGGCAAACACAACAATAAATAATTAAAAATATATTCAGTACTCTAACACCGAAGTACCCATTGTTAAATACCATATATACTTCATTATCATGTTAAGTAAACGATATAATAACATTAAATGTGATTTATTTGTCAAAGTTAATTAGGAGCACAAAAACTTGGCCTTCCATATTCTGAAATTTTCCACTTTTTGGTGTTATATTTTGAAAGCTATAATTATTTGACTACAAATATTTACATTTAATGTGGTACTCATATCTTTCAGATAAAGAAATTGGATAAATATAATGAAATATGGCATTAACGCGTTCTGTCGGAGGCCATTAGAAGACCTGAGTGGCCCTGGTGTCTGCGTCTGACCTCTTGCGTTGCCCTGATAGCAAACGTATCTTGTGTTCATGTGGCGAGGTTGTGTTGGTTTGCGTATTGCACCTAGTATGATTCGATTTCCATTACGGAGCGTCAGATTGTTTCTAGCCCGCTATAATGAGTGAGTGACGAGATATGGGCNAGTATGATTCGATTTCCATTACGGAGCGTCAGATTGTTTCTAGCCCGCTATAATGAGTGAGTGACGAGATATGGGCGGCTCTTAACAGCGAGATCTTGAGAGCTGACGAGGGTGATAGAGGTGAGTATGGGGCAGCGCCGGAATGAAAGGGCGGGGGATACGGGAGATCCCCGAGAAAACCCGCCAACCAGCGGCATCGTCCTGCACGATTCCCACATGCGAAGATCCGGGAGTAATCCGGCCGGGGATTGAACCCGGTTCACCTTGGAGGGAGGCGAGCGGGTTAACCGCTTAACGACTAGCGCCTCCCGTTATCTAAGTTTGGTATTACAGTAAGACGTTAACTCCAGACAAGCAACAACGGCTTGAGGTCTTGGCTCTTATCTCGTGTCACATTAACGGTGTATGATACCTAAACACGCATAACTAAGATGCATGTACTAANAGGTCTTGGCTCTTATCTCGTGTCACATTAACGGTGTATGATACCTAAACACGCATAACTAAGATGCATGTACTAAATGTTACAAAAGTTTGAGATGAAAGAAAATGCTTTCAATAACTCTTGAAGGGAACAGTTCAGTAAGTGTGGTGAAATAACGTCTAACTGTTCTTAGGGCGTGCAACTGTTATTTTATTGCGGCACAAGAAACTATTCAAAAGAAATATGTTTGAGCAGTGGTGTTTGTTGACAGAATTTCCAAAAATGCACTTGGTAAAAACACACTAAACTGCTAACGTCACTGAATCATGTACCGTGCATGGTCTTTAAACCTTCTAGAGAAGCATACATTTGTACGTCGCATGCAAAATGACTATTAAAATAATAACTGTATAAAACAGTTTTAGTGAGAGTTGATACATCTTAGAGTTCACAAATTTTTTTTACCTGTTACGTTTATGCAATAGAGTAATAATTGTATCGGTGCAAAAAATATTGACGTTAAAANTCGACGTTAATACTAAAATTTATTCAACTGTTTAGCATCATAGAGGTCCAAGCAGTAGAAGCAGAAACAAAAGGCCATTTGAATAGGAATTTGAAATGATTATGTTACCCGAATTCAAAGTACTAGTGATATTTTAATAACGGCGCAAGCTTATTTGTCACATTTATATTCATTACTGCCTTAGAACAAAGCATATTTTTTAAACATAACATACAGGTGCAAATGTTTGTTGTAAAACCAAATATTTTGCCTTTTGTATAAAAACTATTTTTGTAATTACAAAACATACAATGTACACTCGTCCACCACGCAATTAAAAAATTCGTTGTCCTATATTTTAAAAATCGCGTTTAAGAAACTAGTTCCGTAAACACTAGATACGCCAATCAAATGCAAAACTCTTTTAACTTTCACAACCATGCAATAACTTGGTTTTTAATGCCAAATTAAAGGAATTCACTATCCATTCCGTAATGCTAAATGCATCCGACAGGATTAGAAATCAACAAAAATAGTTGGAAACATTCTTAAATTGGCTAAATAACACAGAAAACCTTTTCGTAATTTCCATTTTTTTTTTTTTTTTGTAGTTTCAATACNATTCTTAAATTGGCTAAATAACACAGAAAACCTTTTCGTAATTTCCATTTTTTTTTTTTTTTTGTAGTTTCAATACTGACTGATCATCTATAGTAGAAATGTCATTTTCAGCCAGGCTTTGCAAGGTAAAATGTATCGCCAGAAATATATAACGGTATTGTTAATAAGAAAGGAAATTATATAAAATATTTCGCTTCTTTCCACATGGCCGACTAATGGCTGACTGTGTTCACGCCACGTGCTATTACACAAAGGATTACTGGTGAAATAAAATCAGAAAATCACGGTTAAATTATGGAGTGCTCAAATGTCAGCGACCTCCACGTAATACCGTCCCTATGAATTGAACGTCGCGTCGGCTAAGATAAAGATATTAGTTTTGCGATTATATATTATTTTGATACTGTTAGTTGCGACACATATATCGTGCATTCTGTTAGCTNAAAGATATTAGTTTTGCGATTATATATTATTTTGATACTGTTAGTTGCGACACATATATCGTGCATTCTGTTAGCCTTCAAGTTGATAAAAATAAGAAATAACAAATTAACTGACTCTACGTGTGCACACATGTCACATGTATCTACACTTTTAACAATACCACATCTATGCACAGGAAAGCTAAACACGCTGGACCTCCATAATTTTTGTGGGTATCGAAATACTAGCTGATCATTGTTATCTGTACTGTCGTACAGTGTGTGTGCAATGTTTGAGAAAAACTGATTTTAATGAAAGAAGAAGTTCTGAGGTAAAGAAATTTGTTTCTATCTGCGCTACTCTTCATAATTAATGACTAGGTTAGGTATTCAAACGATCCGCTTTCATTAAAACGATCTCTCATTTACCAGACAAATGGCTTGTGACAGTGCAACGATAACACACACTACGTAACACTGTTTTCCACTCACGTAAAACGGTCCAGTACTATAAGCCCAGGATCCATTAAAAAGACACGGCACGTTTTCACGATAAGATGGAAAACTGTTATTCCTACAGACTCTTAAATAAACATGTTCGCTAAGCATCTAATATTTCATTTAGTATTTGTGGCAATGAAGTCACTTACCGCCTCATAGGAAAATTTAGCAAATTAAGTAAATGTGCTTGTGAGCGGAAATTTCATTTCAAGAGGAATCGTTTACGATATAAAGAGAGGAGTTAGCCTGGGAAGTTCAAATTAATATTCACGGAAAAAATATTTAAAACCATATATTATCCAAACATTTCTTTAACTCTTTCGTCCACAAAGAGCAATGTATCCACCATCCATGAAATATTATTCACATAATTAAGTACGCCTTGTATCTCAAGAACGGTGCTTTTACATATAAATAGTATTAATATAAGGAGTCAATACTGAAATCAGTTTGAAGGAAATTGTTTTATTATAGGGCAAGTAATTAATACTAAGATAATTATTTCTTGTAATTTACGTCAATGGTATTTAATAATATTCTTTCTAAAGTCATACAGATAGTTCAGAAACGATAAAAAGTCACACTTAAGACATAAAAAGTTAAGAACACCTTCAATCAAGTTCTCTTTGAAGAACTTCCAGAATATCAACAATAAAAATACACTCATTTGGAAAAAAAAAAAATTATAGCCATGAACGAATCGTGCGAGTACAACGAAGATTGCCATTCAGTATCTTCATAGCCCATCTGTCCCATTTGCGTTTAATGCGGTTTGTTTGCGCGGATGTACCACTAGGGGGTATATATAACCCTCCAACATTCATA
Organism: Clitarchus hookeri; assembly: GCA_002778355.1. NCBI lineage: Eukaryota > Metazoa > Arthropoda > Insecta > Phasmatodea > Phasmatidae > Clitarchus > Clitarchus hookeri. The sequence goes on from NQII01002766.1 coordinate 26,583, forward strand.
GCTACAAGACACCGAACAAGGCTTTCGTAGCAGTGTGAGCCACAGAGCCAAGTTCAGTGAACGCGCAGCATTCCCCGACGGCGCATTCGAAGAACCTTTGCCCAGCTGGATGAGTTTAAGAGAGGCCGCATCGTCGGCCTCCGAGAGGCAGGTTGGGGGTTTTGGCGCATTGCTCGTCACTTGAACGGTTCTGCCTACACTGCGAGTCATTTCTGGAAGCAGTGGGAACAGGAGAGTGCACACGCCCGTCGAGAAGGCTCGGGTCGATCCCGGAAAGCCTCCAGAAGAGAGAATCGTTTCATCGTGTGATAGACTGTAAACAATCCACGGGCATCACCGTGCACCATTCAGGGACATGTCACGGCAGCTGGGGGGTTCGCATGTTTGTATCAGTACCATGTCCCGGAGGCTAGCATAGTGGCATCGCCGAGCAGGTGTGACCTTCTGTCAGGAACAGGCAGCGTGGCAGCATGGAAGCTTGCGGACTGGCGACAAGCGGTGTTCAGCGACAAATCACGGTTCTGTCTGGGTACAGAATTTAAGTCTGGAGGCGTCCTGGCCAGCGCCGTGATGTACGCTTCTCTGTAGAGCGGCACACCGCTCCAACGAGAGGTGTCATGGTGTGGAGTGCCATTTCCTACAATTACCTCACGCCACTAATGATGATTGACGGAACACTGACCGCGCGGCGATACGCCCAGATAATTGTGCGACCATGTGCACTCCCCTTCCTGGTACAGCTTGACAACCCCATTATAATTTACCCGGCCTCACACAGCACGGGTATCTATGGCCTGCCTTCGTGATGTAAACATGCTTCCTTGGCCAGCAACTTCCCCAGATCTCTCGCCCATCGAGAACGTGAGGGCCAGATTGCACGGCAACTTCGGCCAGCAGCAACTACGGCGCATTTGCAGGGTGAGTTGTGCCAGCTGTAGCAGGATCTTCCTCAGAAGAACACCCGACGTCTGTATGCCTCTATGCCCGACCGTAACGCCGGCTGTCTCCGTTCTGAGGGTGGTCCAACACCATATAAGTGCATCCTGCAAGTGTTGGTACCCTGTAATGCATGATTCATGAGATACAATATTTTGAGGTTTTCTGTATAGGCCCTATAAATTACGATGCCCTGTGCCTGTACCTTCTTATGTGCCTCTACAATGGCACATTCCAAATTTTAAAATAAAATTCACAAAAAAATTATATTTCTCTAATTACCACGGGGCTGCGGTGTTGTAGTGATCAGACTAATTCCCTATCACCTTGGCGGACCGGGTTCGGTTTCCGGCAGGGTCACTGCCGGATTTTTTCATGTGGGAATTGTGCCGGACGATGCTGCTGGTAGGCGGGTTTTCTCGAGGATCTCCTTTCCCCCTCGCCCTTGTATTCCGGCGCTGCTCTATACTAATCTCGCTTCACTCTAAGCTCTAAAGACCTCGATGTTAAAGAGCTGCCCAAATCTCTGTACTCAACTCCACTCGAGAACAAATAACAGACGAGAAAATTCATCCGATTAAATTACTTATTTAGTGCGATATAAATTTTTATTAATACAGCGTTTTGCTATGGGTTTCCGGTGCGTACTATTAATCGAACATTTCTCGCAAATGTATAATAAATAAGCTTAATATTTAGTTAAGCATAAGGTTTACAAAATGTATTTTGGCTAAGTTTACGTAATGCCAGTTCATAAATTACTTACTATCTGGAGAACAGAAACCATGCCACCCATTTATTCATTGAGTTTTTTAAACCACTTGGTCAATATGCAGTAAACTATATTAATTTAACTAAAAGCGTAAGTCAAATCACGTATATATATATATATATATTTTTTTTTTTCCTTTTGAGAAATTAAAATTAGCGCAGAATTCGCACGTGTTTATTCCCTTGAGCAAAAATTACAACGGTAGCCACAATAGTTACAGTAGCAATAGGTATCATATATTTAAAATTCCTTAAGTTACGTCAAACACATAAGGTGTTCCAAGCAATCTTCACAGGAAAGACGATCACTTGCAAAGGAGTTTCCCGCACTCTCTGACTAACCCAGTGGAAGAATGCCAACGCTATTACTTAACCATTACCATAAAAGTGGACGGTGTTTTCTTGTCCTCTTTTCCAGATCACAGTTGATTCGTGGCGAAGGGGCGAGGCTGGGGATTTGAATCATATCTAGTCAGTTGTTTAACTGAAAGTGGCGGTGGATATATAGAGAAACGGCACGTGTAACACACAAGTTTATTTTGGTGTTGTAGCGAAATACTTAATTTTTAAGTTTAAATCATTACAAAAAAAAAAGACTAACGAATGTAACCCACAAAAAAGTTTGCAAACTTAGATTTTCTTCACAGAAAATTTTTTCTAGAAGTAAAAACTTTCCGAAACCGCTTAATTTTCGATTTTGGTAATAACATGCATGATTAAAAGAAAAGTACATAATGTCATAATTTACCGTAAAACTAGCAGCGCAACGAGCATGGTAGTAATAGATTCATCTTTGGCAGGAATTCGTCTTTCACTGGTACAGCATACCGATGATTTCATTAAAGTAAATCTTATTTTATACAGGTTTACGTACATATTTCAATAATACCGTTCAGGCATACTAGTACGAGCTTAAATACAGTTAAAATTCTTAAAAGCGTTTCTATGGAGAATATATTGTGCTGAGGTCAGTAACTATATTAATTTAGCGTTGACTATTCTATGATATATAAAGTAGATAGATAAATGTATGTATATGACCAGAATTAATCATTGGTCGTGATATATTAAATACAGTCTACAAATATATATTAACTGACTTTCGATTTGACATAAATATTTTTTAACATAACGAAGATGTAGATGTACCAAACTGCAATTTTGTCCTAAGGTGTTACTGAAATGATTTCTTAAGGGATTTTGACTCCTAGTTATACTGTATTTTAATGATGAAATGTTAAGTTATTGTAAAACACGCAGCCACGGATGATACCAGAGCCCACAAATTAAAGGACAGTGATTAAATGGAAGGTCTGCCCCACGCCTCCAGATGACAGTATATACGTGTGCCGAGCTAGAAACGAAGCGGTTGTATCAGTTTAAAAAGTCTTCTGGAGAGACGGGGTGTGGTAAAAAAATACAAGGGCAGGAATTATAAAAACAGTTCTAGCAACCACATTTTGCAAAATCGCCATTTATTTTTATGCAGAGTAATTTTTTTTCTTTTTAGAAATAAGTGTTTTACTTTTGTTTGGCATATTTTATCAGCTTTTTGGCCAATTTAAGAGGATGCCTGAGTAGGCCCTGTATTTGCCTGGGAAAAAAATCTGGTTGCTTTGAAAGGAAAATAAAAGCTGGCACACACTCTCCAAACCTGTTTTATTAGTAAATACATTTACCGCGTTGTAAAAAATGTATCATCCACATACTGCATTTCCGAAGCTTGCACGAGAAAGCATCGGACATGCAGTCCTATAGGGAATTTGCTATGTTTGGCACAGAGGTGTTTTGCAAAATCCTTTGCAAACAGGGGGCCGTGGTGGTGTGGTGGTTAGATTACTCGCCTCCCACTCTAGGCGGACCGGGCTCGATTCCCGGTGGGGCCGCTCCAGGATTTTCGCATGTGGGAATCGCGCCGGACGATGCCGCTGGTCGGCGGGTGTTCTCGCGGATCTACCGTTTCCCCCGCCCTTTCATTCCGGCGCAGCTCCATTCTCACTCCGATTCACCCTTATCGGCTCTCAAGACCTCGAAGATAGGAGCCGCCCAAATCTCTTCATTCCACACCACTTTGCAAACAGCTTCAGCGGTATACTCTCTTCGCAGTTTATTCCCAATTTTCGAACCTAACCTTTGAAAAAACACCTCATGTATGACGTGTTTTGGTTGTTTCCTAAATATGTCATGTATCACAAGCGTTTTGTACTTCTGTTAACGTAAAAGTACCTTATTTTTTAATCAAATTAAAATTTTGTTTATATTTAATCTATAAATTGTAATGTTTCATTTATAACTGATATAAATGAAAACAGTGATAAAATATGTGTGTTGGTAATGCCTAGTAAGAATTAGTACTCGTGCAAAATATTATTACACTGAGTGCTCACGAACGCGGTGCGCAGTCTAAGCTTTGTTTGCACGAGGCGGGGGATTATCCTAGAAGAAGAACCTCAGCAAATCTTCAGGAAAGCGTGAAGTAGCTATCCGCGAATGGACTATACTCACGGACAGCGCAGTAGGCGCATCAGTCATCAGGGCTCGGGCGGTACGTCGCTCGGGGAAAGGAGTGTGTGAGTGAGAGGGGAGGAGGCGAAACGAGACGCATAAAGACAAATTCTCCCTGCGTTCCTCCGCGCTTTGATTAAAAGGCGCGCGCGGGACGCACCGCAGCCATTCGCCGCCTCGCACTGGGTGCTAGGGGCTGCGGGATCGAGGAGGCGAGCATTTGTCAGGATGACGGCAGCCGGTTCCGCGGGGGCAACTCGGCGGCGACGACAGTCGCGTGTGCTACTTCGCCCGAGGTGCCTGTGATCTATACCAGCGTTTCCTAACCTTTTTCAGCCACGGACCCCTAGGAAATCAAGCACAATTTTAAAGGGCACCCTTAATAAAAAAAAAAAAGTAAGCGTAGCGATTACGAGACTTTTTGTGGCATTTATTTATTATTGTTAAATGGTCCAGAGATGAGACTGCGTACCCTCATACATATACTCGCGGACCCCTAGAGATCCGCGGACCCCAGGTTAAGAAACACTGACCTATACTAAAGACGAGCTAGACCGATTTTTCCACCTTATGCGCATGTACCCAACACTGACCTACCACACACCAATACATCTGCCAAAGTCACACGATCAACACCGACGAACGCGTTAGTTTATATATTTAATTTTCAAAACACAACCACTTTCCATATCAACAAAATACCTTAACCGGTTTGAATTTAACAAAACTGCATTGCAAATGGTTAGAGGAAGTATGCAATATCTCAAAGTACTACTTTTCTAAACGGTTTTCTAAACCTCAAATCCTATGCGCGTCGTTTATGACAGCCGTACTGGCAGAAAACAAGTTCAACGATGGGACTCGGAGAGTGAATACTCGCGCAGCTTGCGTGATAACTCTACCGCGTATTTCATCCACGGCGTACAGACTTTGTCCATAGAAAAACACTTCAGAAGAAATGGAAACCACAACGAAAATTCACCGCGTTTTTCATGCTGTGGCTGTTCGCTGTTTATTGAGTACTTTTAAAAGCCCTTCTAATGATCTACTTTCCTGCCGAATTCGTATCATTTCGCCATACGTAAATAAATCGTTCTCATGACCCCGAGAGTAACTGTGAAATTTTTATAAACGATCATATTTATAATAATTCTATAATCATTTTTAAATTAGTAGTTAAAAGCTTAAAACAAAATGGGAACTACATGCAATGGATTCAGCGTCCTCAAATTAAAACTTAATAGTATTAATACGACGTTAAGATTTGGAAGTATTTTTACCTGCATTGCTGCTAGCTTAGTTGGGGTAGTGCGTATCAGTGTGCCCGGTAAAAAACGTGAGCATTTTCTTTCAAAAAGTGCCGAATGCAGTTTTTCCTTACTCCTGGCAAACACAGCACGTATCACGTATATTTAACTTTTTAAATAGAGACAAGGAGAGATGTCACATAATACTGAAGACAACGGTAGTGAAACTACTGCAAAATCCACCACACACGCAGCAAATTGGCATCACTGGCTAGCAATACAGCGGAACTTTATTCACCAATCAGATCGTAAGACTAACTTCCAGGATTATAGCCCGACCAATAAGGAATAATTCATAATATATATACAATCAGACACAATATTTATTTCCAAAGCTCCGAGCTACAGAGTATGCTACAATGTCAATTCGCTTCTGTATGCTTACTTATTCTTTGGCGATGGCTTACAATGGATATTTGCCTTCGCAAGCAACAGCGCCGCGAGAGATTACTGAGCTTCGTTGTGTTAAGACGGTAGCTATCAGAAATACACGGAGAACTACTGTAATTACTTCCTCCATTCTAGAGTTCAGTGTTGTAACACAATTCCTAGTTACTTCTTTCTTTGTGAGATGTTTATGAAGGAAGCATCGCCAGCTAGCTTAGTCCTCCAGCCAGATACCTGTTTCGCCGATGAACCAGACTCCGTAAACGGTTATGTAATGCGCCCGTATCAGTGTCAACAAGTATAAAAAAAGGATTGAAAGAAGAANTATCAGTGTCAACAAGTATAAAAAAAGGATTGAAAGAAGAAACTCATCGAAAATTCATTGCACTAACCACCTAATGTATAGAGGTAGATGAAATATGGGGTGACATATTTTAGAGTTATTACATGTCCATATAGAGAACATCGGGTGTTAAATCACTTTATAATGCAGCTTTCCTTATGGCTGGTGTCTTTAATCAGTTAACTTTTCACTACGAGGTTCCGTACTTAAACCTACGAATGGCCAGTATTCGATATATATATATATATTATATATATGTTTAAGATTGATATTACTTTGCAAACGAGCACTCGTTTTTCTTTTGTAGTACCCACAAAAAATACATCGCCCGAAATGGCATCTTTCTTATATTTTTCGCCTACGTCATGTATATTTAGGAGACCTGAACCAATACTCTGTAATACTTACAACGATGCAACCGTTCACCTTAAAGATTCCCGAGTATAACTATGTTTGACCTTTTTGCTGGCTTATAATCAGATATATCAATAAATATATTGGTTACATCAGCTGACCTAACGAAATTTATTACCGTTCCTACTTCATCACCAACTGAATTATGTAATGTAAATTACCCGATAACATTACATTTTCATTGGATACCCCATGTTCTACGGTCACCATAATTCTACCGAGTTAATTTGAAACTGGAAGAAATCTAATGGCTAATTCCACAGCGCTTCGCAACGGACGTAACATTCATGGTCCTAGGTAGCAGTGGTCACTCACGTGGCGAACAAGTCGAAAACGTGATTGTTCGAGAAACATTCATGGTATCAACTCAGGTATTTAGCACGATGTGAGGAGCTGGTGTTCAATCTTTGGAAATTCACTCAGATCCGGGGAGTTCTATGTCTTTTAACACTTGCATGCACAACTGTGAGTTTACTTTTTTCCAAAAGCAGTGTCCGGCAATATATATTACAATGTGCATGAGGGGCACCCTCTTCTAACTGCTCACTAATCCACTCGGCCTGTGGTAATTTTGATTTTTGCCTCACCGCCTGTTGAGCACCTCAACCACCAATATCCAGCAAATACCATCCTCCCTTCCAATTCATCTAAATCACACGAAGGTCCGGTCATTCAAAATATTTCCTAAAGTGGAGTGACAGTAATCCTTTTGCACTAATTCCTTCCATTTTACGCAGACATTCAGAAGCCGCGGTGGTGTAGTGATCAGACTAGTCGCCTATCACCTAGGCGATCCGGATTCGATTCCCGACGGGATCTCGCTCCCAGATGTTCGCATGTGGGAATCATGCTGGTTTTCTCTGGGATCTCCCATTTCCCCCACCCTTGCATTCCAGAGCTGCAGTGTGCGAAGACCTACAGGTCAGTTTAATAAATTGCACTTTCCCTCGGTAAACCAGTAGCAACATCTGGGAATTTTCTGACACAAAGTTATAAGTATATTAATAATTACACAATCCATCTTAATTGTTAGCACACACATCCATATCTGAATTCCACGCATTAGAAAACAAAAATAGATGCATATTTATTATGACTGTATTCGGAAATAAACATTTCCTTGCCCCATCTCGATCCACGTAAGATTGCTATTAAAATATTCCTTTACCTCAAACCCTGGAAATTCAAATAGTTGAGCCATCCCGTCTAGCATTGTCATGTAATGAAAAGGTCCAAGCATTTCTACGCTTGTGCTTGTTGTGTTTGACCGAATACAACATATATTCTCCGTGGCTGGAGTGTAAATAAAAAAGCATTCATGTCGAACCATAAGGCGGTCGTCACAGAAAGAGGAGCTGAAAGCACATTGGACCATAGACTAAAGATGAGGTAGACCTATTTTCGCCTTGTGCGCGTGACCACAACACTGACTCGCAAATCGCCAGTACAACTGTCAAAAGTCACATAGTGTATGTCATGATGAACGTGTTCGTTTAGATTTAAATTTCCAACAGACACACACTCTGATATATAATAAAATAATTTGACTAAACGTAATATATTTTTCCGGCATTAAAATTAATTTATAGTTTATAGGAAGAGCACAAACGTCTACTTAATTACGGATACAGTGATCTATCCTCAAATCCTCTCCACGTTGTTCTTGATGGTGCTGTTGGCAGAAAATCAGCCCAATGTTGGAACAAGTGAGGCGGTTGCTGCGCAGCTCGCGTTAGCACTCTATCCCATTTTCCCTTTACGGATTAGACAAGCGGTATCGCATGCAATAAGAAGTGGTCAATCTACCTTCGCTATAAAAACAATATTTCCCGCATGCACCAAAATGCGCGAAGTCCCAGACCGCAATTCATCTATTACTAAATATAAAGATTATTATTTAAAAAAATTACCAAAATATCTTTTATAACCTGGAGCTAGTTTCCTGGTTGGACGCAAGGAACCTCCATAATCTCTGCCATTGCCCGTGGCGCCGTTGTGCGACGAGCGAAGTTGCTTAACACTTGCTAGCGTCCTTTCTCTTTCTAAGAAGGTCAACCATATGGACATCTCTAATAATTTTGTTAAAATGTATTAATATTGTTGAATAATGTTGTTATAACGTTATAATAATGTTAAAACATGTTTTTATAATAGTTTTAAATCATGTTATTCACGGTAATGTGAGCCATTTTTAAGGCCGTGCTTTAAAGTTCCTTTAATATTACTTGTATGATGAAAACTGCCATGTGACACATTTTATAGTTCTCAGAATTCAACGTTTAAAACCACAATAAAATATAATTTTTTTTTGTTATTATGCGTATTGTGAGGTCCTTAAAAAGTGCTGACCTTAAAGTGAGTACAATGGTAGTAGAGGGGCACGATCAACGGAAACTTGCTGCAGTGGAGCAGAGAAATTGTGTTATTGTGGTCGCCTATGTGACGCTGACACTGCGTTGTAGCATGTTTATAATTTTTTTTCCAAGCGAAACTATTTAATGTGTCCCCATATGTTTACCTACGAAAAGAAAATATACTCCAAACAAGGACGATGCCGTACATTCAAGATCGTAAACGTGGTATAAATATGATTTTGAAGCCCTCCGAAATTGGTTGAAATAGCCATTTTAGACTACTATACTTTGAAACATGCTACCCAGACAAGGGCGAAACTACGATGGCAGCTTGGATTGAACTTTAATACATAATTTTAACCAATAAAATTGTATGGTAAACGCTTTACGTCCCATGAGTACACGGAAGACGACGAAAACACTGCACGCCAGTTCAGAGCCTTGCACGNGAGCAGAGAAATTGTGTTATTGTGGTCGCCTATGTGACGCTGACACTGCGTTGTAGCATGTTTATAATTTTTTTTTCAAGCGAAACTATTTAATGTGTCCCCATATGTTTACCTACGAAAAGAAAATATACTTCAAACAAGGACGATCCNACGAAAAGAAAATATACTTCAAACAAGGACGATGCCGTACATTCAAGATCGTAAACGTGGTATAAATATGATTTTTAAGCCCTCCGAAATTGGTTGAAATAGCCATTTTAGACTACTATACTTTGAAACATGCTACCCAGACAAGGGCGAAACTACGATAACAGCTTGGATTGAACTTTAATACATAATTTTAACCAATAAAATTTTATGGTAAACGCTTTACGTCCCATGAGTACACGGAAGACGACGAAAACACTGCACGCCAGTTCAGAGCCTTGCACGTAGAGGTGATTAAGCTCTTGATGCGCGTGGCAGTGTCGCCCTTATCGACCTCGCGCTTCTCAGCCTCAAACGAGGTAATAGCTCAAGGTTGGCTACCGCCTTAAGACTGCGTTCTTTCTATGTTATTATTAATATTAAAAGCTATTAGCGCTTCTTGGATTCTTTTGGTGGGTAATACGTGGTCCTCGAACGTTGCGAGTAGAGACGGTAAAGAAAGTAAGCCTACGTGGAGGGAAGTAAGAGTAGACATAGTAAAGAAGGCAGGTCTACGTGGAAGGAAGTACGGGTAGACACGGTAAAGAAGGTAGGCCTACATGGAAAATAGTACTAGCAGACACGGTAAAGAAGGTAGGCCTACGGGGAGGGAAGTACGAGTAGACACGATAAAGAAGAAAGGTCTAGGTGGAGGGAAGTACAAGTAGACTCGGTAAAGAAGGTAGGCCTACGTGGAAAGTAGTACTAGCAGACACGGTAAAGAAGGTAGGCCTACGTGGAGGGAAGTACGAGTAGTCACGGTAAAGAAGGTAGGCCTACGTGGAAAGTAGTACTAGCAGACACGGTAAAGAAGGTAGGCCTACGTGGAGGGAAGTACTAGCAGACACGGTAAAGAATGTAGGTCTAGGTGGAGGGAAGTACAAGTAGACAAAGTAAAGAAGGTAGGCCTACGTGGAAAGTAGTACAAGCGGAAACGGTAAAAGAAGGTAGGCCTACGTGGAAGGAAGTACGAGTAGACATGTAAAGAAGGTAGGCCTACGTGGAAAATAGTACTAGCAGACACGGTAAAGAAGGTAGGCCTACTTGGAGGGAAGTACGAGTAGACACGGTAAAGAAGGTAGGTCTAGGTGGAGGGAAGTATATTTAGACAAAGTAAAGAAGGTAGGCCTACGTGGAAAGTAGTACAAGCGGACACGGTAAAAATGGTAGGCCTACGTGGGGAGAAGTACGAAAAAACACGGTAAAGATGCTAGGACTACGGGGTAGGACGGAAAAATCCAGATTGGCGGCCAAACATATATAACGATAGAGATATAAGGAAAAAACTACTGCCAAAATAAAGAGATCTTCGTATATTAAATTTGAATGAAATTGTCCCCGCTACAAACCGTACTTAGACTATTCAAGTAAAGTCGTTATACATGTATTTGTAACTCCTGAAGACCTCAATTACTGACAGACTTCCAGTTAAATTCCTGTTTATTTACATGAGAATCAAATGAGAATGAGGACTGGTGACATGCAAAATAAATTTCTTGCTATAAACAAGTTGCGAGTAGCCCTCACGCTGATTTATGAGTCGCGTAATATTACTCGGAATAGGCGCTTTATTTATTTCAGCTTTAGTCCGTCCTGCAACATATTAATACCGAGAACTGTTAACTTACGAGGCGCAGAAAACATATACATGCGAATATTTAAGTTGCTATTTCTCTCTTGAGTTCTTACTTTGTATTAATGCGTTTTTTTTACAGCAGTATTAATTTTACGTAAATGTAAGACGTTCATTGCTCATCTACTGCTATTAATCAGGTTAAGTATTCCGCTCCACATTCACATGTAAACATACTTGAGTAGAGGAACGTAGGCTCCGAGCTATGTTTAGAACATCTTGTTTCAAATTCTTGGCGATCGTTCACGAAACAGTGCAAAAAAAGAAATGAAAACTTTAAGCACTCACGCACACACGTATACACACACATATATATGTATATATATATTCTACATATGTGTATAAACAGTATGACATTTAATTAGACCAAAAAAACTTTGGGAGGTAATTCCCAGCGAAAAAGGTATGGCCTAAAATTATTCTTGAGGGCGGTGAGCCCATTTAAAATTGCTGCGGCGGAATGAGTTCATTTCGAATAAAACTAAATCTAAAGTCGGTAGGGCGAGCGGGTCTGTATTATGTGTTATTTTATGACATTTTACACGTATGCAACTTGTTACTACTGACGCCCCCCATAATAATAAAACAAGGGACACTAATATGTTTTTACGGAAATATAGGTGTCCGTAACTAATTACCGCAGGTGTTTATTCTGATAATAATTCTGCAAAACTATTTTGTCAGCCAACAGAAAATCGTGATGTGCCACCACGATGCAGATAAATTAAATCGTATCGTGCCGTAACAATTCACGGGGGTGTGTAGGAAAACTATTTGTAAACATATAGGAAGGATTTCACTTAATTAAGTTCTACACCGAGACACCCCGTCCGAAAATATGTATATACAGACTACGCTTGCAGATTTATAATTTGCCCCCCCCCCCTCACCATTCAGGCTCACACAAATCATACAAACTGCTTCTGTGTTTCCACACTATGCATATTCTGGTATTGACAGGCTGGAATGCACAGAAATATTTCGCAACTTAAAATGTACTTCTTTCAAAATAATCAAGTCATGAGTTTCGCTACCATAGTTGCGCTATTTTATTGTTACTTGTGTAGTTTCGTTCTGCAAAAATGAAAAACTTGAGCAAACTTAGTTATTGCCGTTTAATATTGCTGGTTGTACAAATGAGTAAATTGATAAATAAGGCGATACCGACAATATACATTTGAATCCTGAAGATGCCCAACTCCATGGTTCAGCTTGCGCATGCAACTCAAGGTTATGCTTATCTTCCCATCGCAGCTTATAACAAGAACACGAAGTTAAGTATGTAATTAATAATCATGTTTACTACATAAACATTACTATTAAAAGCATAATCGCGCCATGTTTAGATTTTCTACCTTAGGTCATTATTATAAATTTTACATGATTGATATTCGTTATCCTCAATCAAACTTGCCAAACTATTTTAAATACTACGATTAGTTAAAATTTCATTGTAGATGCAAATTTAAGTCATGGTAAATAATGTAATTTTCGCAATAAAATAATTGTTCACATATTATAAGAATGGTTTTTTTTGGTGCAATACAATAACTACTGTAATCACTGTGTAGGTTGTTCATGGTTATTTCAGCACTTTTAAAATGAACCTTTGAAAAATTACACTGTCCCTACCTGCGTATATTTCAACGGGAATACACTGGCGTATGACGGAGAGAAAGCAGTTATATGTATTAACGCTAAATTAAAAGTATTATGTGAACATTTGTGAATACCAACGTAATTAATTTTGCTTTCTGCTTTTACTAATGCATATTATTGTACGAGATAGCCAATTTATGTTAATTGTAGATACGGTGGAAGAATTCAGAACGTTCATACAAGTAAGATATCAAGCAGGGCTTTCGAAAGTGCTCAGTTTACCTGGAACAGCCTATACGCAAAAATACTAGCATGTCTTTCCTGTTGAGAAAAAGGATCGCCATGCAGTATGTTACGAAACTGGCAATTTCACTGCGCTATAGATTGGTGCACGTTACCGATCCTGAATCTGCCGGCAGAGAGAGAGAGAGTTGGAGAGAGGCCGGCAGGGTATGTCATAACTGCGAAATCGTGCAAACTTTAATGAGTTTTTAGAATACTTATCGACCACCAATTACAGGACGCGACCCGCAGACATTTTTTATAATTTTTTTTTTGTTTCAGCAATCGAAATAACAAGGCCGTATTCTCGGAAACATTAAGTATCTCCTGTTAAAGAACGATAGCTCTGACTACAGGTATAATGTATTATTTTTGGCATTGTTTCCTGAGAATTTCAGTTTCGTCGGGGGTCGAGCACTTGCGTTATAAAAATTCGTTTGAAAGTTTAACGAAACTAGCATTCCACGGCGTTTTGTTATGTTCTCATCAATCAGGCCTTCCTAACCTGAACGCATTCGCAAGCATATCGCCGACAATTGTAACGCGAGCTTAATCNTGCGAAATCGTGCAAACTTTAATGAGTTTTTAGAATACTTATCGACCACCAATTACAGGACGCGACCCGCAGACATATTTTATATTTTTTTTTTGTTTCAGCAATCGAAATAACAAGGCCGTATTCTCGGAAACATTAAGTATCTCCTGTTAAAGAACGATAGCTCTGACTACAGGTATAATGTATTATTGTTGGCATTGTTTCCTGAGAATTTCAGTTTCGTCGGGGGTCGAGCACTTGCGTTATAAAAATACGTTTGAAAGTTTAACGAAACTAGCATTCCACGGCGTTTCGTTATGTTCTCATCAATCAGGCCTTCCTAACCTGAACGCATTCGCAAGCATATCGCCGACAATTGTAACGCGAGCTTAATCCGCAACACAAGAAATCCCCTCGAGCAGGTCGGAAGGCGTGGCCGTTTGTTAGTAGACACACGCCCGAAGTGAAGGCAGGAAGCGCGGTGGGCGGCATCTTTGTCGCCCAGACACTGCGCCATGAAGACTCAGGAGATTGGCTATGCCGACAGCACGTCCACAGACATCAGCCTTCGGAGCTGTGATTAAGGCGAACACGTTCCTTTTAAGTAACTTATATATATAATAATGTGCCGTAGCTTATTAATACATGATAATAATAATTATAGCAGCATTATTTCCTTTTACCTTTACCTCCAAACTTCCCCCTGATTTTACTAATATTTATTGTAACGAGTCGTAAGTGTTATTTAGTTAATGCAACGACTGTGAAAGCTACCTAGCTAATTTAATCTCTGAGTACGCATCTCCTAAATAATGTAATGTGTAATTAAAAAAAATAATTACAACAGTTTGAAAAGTTTACGTGGTTTGTGAAATGCATAGCACGAGACCTCCGTAATTCTTTTCAAAGTTAAACTTGCTTTTGTTTGCAACATCGTTACCTACTTCTCGATAATCAAGAGGTAATAATTTAGCTAAGAGTGCCTGTTCCAAGCCATTACAGTCACAGTAAGGAACATCACCGCTGCGACTAAGCTTGTGGTGGTTAGAGACGCTATACATGCCAGTCCGATGGCTGGGCAGGATCAGGTACCTACAATTACCATAAACATTCGAGTCTGTATATGAATAAATAACTAATTATTCTTCCGCGAAATGAAATACTACTCCGCGAAGATATTTCCACCGTAAACAAGTCTCGGAAAGTTGCAGGAGAAAATTTCGTTCGCGACACGTGCTGTTTGAATGCTCGAACGAATACGGCAGACTTCTAGTTTAATTAGCAACTGAGGAGAATGCTAATATCAGCGGTGCTGGAATGCAAATGCGGGAGAGGACCGTTTTAAGTTCCTTCTAAATCTTAACGACATTTATTGCGCCTTTATTGCCAAAGTCGGGTAGTTTAGAGCCCCATTCACGGCAACCAGTGAGCACATTGCCAATAAATGCAGGCAATGCAAGGCGAGACATTTACTCGCTTGTAGTTTTGTTGTCAAATACTTGTCGCAGGACTTTAAAAACAGTCTATTTTTACGAGACCCAATAGTTGCATATAGGCTGTTATCGGTAATTTAAGCATTTTGTAATTAAACCATTGAAAAAAGTCACTGCACTTGAATGTATTTTAGTAGACTCACTGAGTGGCATGCGCCGCCGAGTAAAGTTGTTAACGACGGAGAGAAAATAGCCCCATGTCTTCAAGCTGAATTAAAAATTTGTGGTAAAAATTTGTTAATACTAATATTATTTCTTTTGTTTTTTGTTTTATTAATGCATGTTAAGAGCAGCAATTAGCAAATTAGTAAAATATTTACTTTCCCAATATTTTTACAGTGCCACATGACTGACACGTGAATAAAATGATCAGGATCGTGGCAACGTTAACTTTACTTATGGCGGAATGACACAAAATGTGCATACAAGTAGATCTTAAGCAGGGCTTTCAAACGTGCTCAGTTTACCGTGAACAGACTATAGTTTTTGCTCGCAGTCTGCTGAGATATCGGCGTGGCGGCGAACGACCCCACATGAAAGGCACTCCGAGAAGTGTTATAGTTAATTCACGGTCAGTGTAAACTTTCCTGAAACACTGCCAAAGTTCTGCTTCCAGGATATTCCCCGGCCTCATGCAAACAAAGCTTAACCGAGTCTTGTAAATCACACAAAATGGACAGCGCCCTGAATTCATGTGCAATCAGTGTAAAAATATTTTTCATATGAATTATTTCTTACTGGACATAACCAACACACCTATTTGCTCTCTGTTTTAATTCCTACTTATTATGAATGAAATATTATTGCATTTAATAGCTATAATATAAATTAAACATGTAATTTAACCACAAATAAGGTATTATTATGTTAACAGAAGTATAAAACGCTTGTGATACGTGACGTATTCAGGAAACAACCAAGCCCGCCATACATGGAGTAGTTTTACACAGGTTTGATTCAAACAGTGTGACGAACCGTGGATAGACTAACACTAAATTACATAAAACACTAGTGCAAGAGGAGCTTTGTCTTTCTGATCCCGTGAACTTGAATGAAGATGCGGGCATAAGGAATAAATTACTACTGGGAACAAAAAGCTTTCATTTGAGAACTGCCGCTTGCCAGCCACTGTGCGCGGAAAATGTGCTGTCGCGGACGAATTTTCGATATCTCAATGAATGCTTACTAATCGTCAGCTCCCAGTTGACAAAAAGTATAAGCGTCGCTTTATTGGGGCCCTCGCTCACGCCGTTTGCGTAAGAATTGTAAATAACGCTGGCGTGTCACTGACGTGGAGAAATGCAACTCTTCCAAGCCCCGCTTCACAATACCGCAAACCCATAACTGTTGTGTGTGTTGCATAACAATTCGGCAGAATTTTTTGCACCGTCCCCCCTCCCCCCACCACCACCACTCCCGTGGAAAATTCTTGACCCGTCGAAGCCTGGGATCGAACGAAGGATCCCAGTGGTGTAGATTAAGGACGCATGCAGTACAGTGGGAAAAGCGCTCCTGCAACGATTTGCGCTTCGTGTTATTCACAGCCGTACTGCTTCAAGACTGCTCACAGCAGTTGCAGAGGAAAAAAAACCCCACTTGCTTCCTAGACGCTTCAGGCGGATGGCAGACACTAGATGAGATGTCCAGATGGTTTTAGAAGTAAGTAAATATTATGCTACTGCGGAATTACGCACAGTGCTATCGAGAGCTACACAATCACACTAAAAAATAAAAAAATAAAAAACACACGTGAGATATGGCAAATGTTTTATGCTGGTACCAACTCCTGCAATTAAAATGTTATTGTTAGATATGAAAATACTTTTGGATATATTAAAAAAACTTCACAAATTTTACAAAACCATGCAGAAGAAAATAAATAAACGTCCATTTTAAAATATAGTATTGTCGCCAAAAGCTGTTCACGGTAAAGTAAGCTCTTTTGAAATGCCTGCTTAAAATCTTATTATATGCATGTGTTTTCTTCCAACATATGCAAAATTAACGTTACCATGAGCCGTATCACTTTCATTCATGCGCCGGTCAAGTAAGACAATGTAATCATCAGAAAAATAAATATTTTACGAATGTGTTAATTCTTTCATTTACGCGCATTAAAAAAAGCCAGAACGCAAAATATATGATTTCAGTATTCAAGAATATTAACCTAATTTTTTTAAACTAAACGCTACAACTTGGAACTACTTTCCTTCCGTCTTTACCAACAGTGCGCATTGCAGTTGGTGAGCCCGTTAAACATATATGCAGGTTAGACGCAGTAATATTTTTTTAAGGCTGGTTTCAAAATTTCTTAACTAACCGTGAGCATCATCTACCAGCAGTTTATTAAGCAAAACTTCCATTGCTGCTTTCAGCACTAACTGACCACGCTGCAGCAACTCTTTCCCCACTGAACGTGTCTTAAGTAAGGATGAGCCAACTGTGACTTCATCTTATTGACGTGCACAACTTGAAGGGATGGCCGCTGGAATAAGAAGACTACTCACGATGTCAAGCAAGGGAAGTGTTAATTATCAATGCTGGGTGTAACAAACGAACTTTAAAAAAGTTTGAAAAATACACGTGGTAATATTTTATGCCAAATCCTAATTTAATGTTTATAAAACAAAGTAAAAATAACGCATGTAACTACCAGCTTAAACGTGGTATTTAAAATATGCCTTTAAAACATTAAAATACTTTTTCTCAATCGATTCCGCCATCACTCCAAATACTTCAGTTACCTTGCTTCAAGAAACACGCAAATATCGCAGAAATAGTATTAAAATTTTAGTTCAGAAAATTTACAGTTGAAGCTTAACTTGATATAAATATGGTAAAAACACAGATACGATACCAAGTGAATACGACAGCTACTTTAAGGAATTTTAATTAACCCATAAATTTAAAAACATAACTATTATAAAAAATATTTTCCGCCAAAACGCTACACACAGCTGGAAAATATCTTGGATATGTGGACACGACCTAAATATATACGTTATTTTCTAACGTGGAACCACAAGAATAAACGACTTATTTATTTCAACAGTAAAACGTCCTGTTCTATCAGACACACATTTGATAAGATTTCCTTCCGGTAAAGTCAAACGCATCGTTAGTTTGAATCTACAATAACTAGCATAAAAGAACTAAGGTGTCTAGCTCGAACCCAGGCGTTGACATTGTAACGTAAGCAACGGAAGGGGAAGCAGGCGCTACTGTTACGTGAGAGTAGTTTCTCGCGGTAATCTCTGTTGTTTACAGGGTGCCGCGATGGTGTAGTAGTCAGAATATTCACCTCCAGCCAAGGCGGACAGGGTTCGATTCCCGGCGGGGTCACGCGGATTTTCTCAGTTGGGAAACGTGGTTGACGTTGCCGTCGGCAGGCGAGTTTTCTCGGAGATCTCCCGTTTCTCTTGCCTTTGCATTCCACCGCTGCTCCATCTAACCTCAGTTCACTCTCACCGGCGCTCAAGAACTCGCTGTTACGCGTCCACCTAAACCTCTCAACTCAACGCGGGGCCGTGGTGGCACAGCGGCTAGAGCTCTCACCTACCACCAAGGCTAACCGGGTTAGATTTCCGGTGGGGTCGCTTCCAGACTTTCGCACGTAGGAATCGTGCCGGACGATGCTGCTGGTCAGCGGGTTTTCTCGGGGATCTCCCGTTTACCTCGCCCTTACGTTTCGGCGCTGTTCCGTACTCTTCTCGCTTCACCTTCATCGGCTCTCAAAACCCCGATGTTAATAGCCGCCTAAATGACTCAGCTCCTCTCTCAACTCCGCCCTTTGATTTATTGTTATTCGTTCCGTCGCTCCCACACAGTTTAATAGGGCCACGTCGCACCTCCTTCACTCCCCGTACGCGCCGAGCGTTACTACTTCAATCTACAGCAGACTTGGTCAAAAAGGTTGTTATAACTGACCATTTCGCATCTGCAGTGTGTGCAGAGCCAAACAGGATGAAAAATTATGCTAAATCCGTGTTACTCATCGGAAAATCCTAGCTTCATGATGGAAAAATCGGTCACCGCAAGACCTAGTGTGGGCTTGTGTTGGTAACGTTCGGTTACCAATGATGAACATTCGAAAACGACTGTAAGGACGCGCTGGGCTGGCTCCAGCTAACTTTAAAGGGAACTATGCCGGTCATAGCACCTCCTATCACAAGTCTACTGCAGATGGAAATCACGCAGCCGAGAAACAAAGTTGTAACCATAAACTAAAGATGAGGTAGACCGATTTTAGCCTACTCTATAGCTCAAAAATCACTCAAGAATTGCCAAAAAAGCCCTCAAAATCACGTTTGTTTACGTTTGGTTTTGAAATAACCACGAATTAACGGGGGAAAAAAAACATATTTTAACTTATTTACATCACCTTTGCGTTACAGTTTGATCAATAGTAGTGTACTAGCGTATCAAAGCAATAGTACATTCAGTAAGTTCGTGGGCACCGTGGTGCGTGGCTGCCTACGCTCGGGAGGCCTGTCGATCCACGAACTTATTGGATGTGGTAGTATTTAAGTATACATGGTGCTAACATTCGTCGAAGCCACGTAGTTCTCGACAGTTCTGTAGGGCGAATGGCAGTTAGATGTTGGAGCACGTAGATGGTGTCTGCGCAACTAGCACGCGCACTCTACCGCACATCCGGATCACCGTTGCGACGCTCAGCTAGGGTGGCTGGATCCGCTAAAGCTCCCAGTGTACTCTCATCAGACACACGTTAACCGTGCCCGGAGAGACGGGGCTGTTATTTATTCTTCATCGTATTACGGCTGACCTCTCCGCGCGGTACATGTTCCTTCGGTGCGGTGGCTGGTAGGGGAGAGACCCGGAAAGGTATTTCGGCGAGGCTGATGCCGGGTTGGGTGATGCCGGGTTGGAGCAATAAAACAACGGGGCGACCCCTGGTGCCCATGTAGGGGCGACGAGTCAAAGTGCGCGCGCAGACCATCTTTCTCCCTCTCTCTCTCTCTCTATCTCCATCTCTCTCTCTACTTATCTATCTCTATCCCTGATCGACCACGACACGACGTGACGTGACATCAACGTGCAACCAATCCCAGACACGCCCAACAGGTACACAATACAATCTGACATTTGACCGTATGCTTGTACGTATCCAACTAGAGGTATAGTCAATTCATGGTTACTTTCAACTTTTCTGAAGCCCTGTTGAAGTTCTACCTTCATGCTATTCTCCAGCATCGTGCAGATAAAGATTAACCAAGTCTAGAAAATTACACCAAAGGGATAACGCACCACATTCGTGCGCACTTAGTATAATAATATTTTGCATGNAACCAAGTCTAGAAAATTACACCAAAGGGATAACGCACCACATTCGTGCGCACTTAGTATAATAATATTTTGCATGAGAACTATTCCTTACTAGGCAATACAACCACACCTATTTTCTCTGTGTTTTTATTCATCTAAATTATAAATATAATGCATAGAAAAATATAAGAAAATGTTTTAATTAAACAAAAAATTTAGATATTTGTACGTTAAATGAAGTATAAAACGCTTGTGTTACATGCCATATTTAGAAAATAATCAAACAAATAATACACGGGGTGATTTTTCAAATGCTTGATTCAAAAAGTGTAATGTTATTACGTATTGTCTTTATAAGTATTTTTAAAGTGCCACTTGCGAGCGTATTATGACCATGCGTTAACACCCAACTTGCGTCCGTACCGTTAAAAAAAATAATTCCGTAATTTTACGGAAAAGTGTCGGTAAAAAATTATCCACAACTCTCCGTAAATTTGCTAGTTTATCTGCATTTAATGTACAAAGAAAGAGATAATAAAAAAATCTTCCATTTTCATTAAACGGGCGTTTCACTTTGCATAAAGCAGAAAGTTAAAATAATTGAAATATTTTCCTAGAGAGAAAATTGAATATGAACTGAAAATTAAAAACCAACGACTTTGACCTTCTCGAAACCACCAAAGGTACAATTTTTTTTTACTTTCCGTAGAAATTTCCGTGAATATACGAACGTTTTTGACAGTGTGGAAAATTGCGACCTCAACGCCAGCTTGCTTACAAGTTTAAGGAAAATTACGTTCTTTTTTATAACTTTAGTGCTGAATGTGAATAAGGTTATACTAGGAGACAAAAAACTTATTATGACAAAAGACGGAACTGTGTTTTGACAATAAATAGTTGTGTCACAGTGTACGGGTAGATTGGACGTCGTTACACATTTTTAAGACATTGTAGCTTTACATTTGTTTTACACGTCCTGCGTATTTTACGAAGAAATTAAGTTATGCTCTAAAGCTTCTGGCTGTACTGCACAAAAGTTATATTTTTCTGTGTACGACAATATACGCGAATTTGTATTGTTCCAAAACACTGGCTTATTTCAACGACGTGACGTTGATAAAGGAAACGTAATCCCTCATAAAAAAATTATTTGGCAGATACAATACATTTTGCTGTGAGATTTTCTTACAAATCCGCGGTGTAGACAGCAAATAGGATAGTCATCACCTCTTAATGCTGCAGTTAGTAGAGAGAGAGAGTGTTCCACGACTCAACCGACATACTTCGACAGCGTTTTATGCAGATCGTTGGGAACAAAAAATGTCATATAGACAAGTAGGCTATGCAGCCCCATTTCAGAATTACAGGGACGTAAATGCAATAAAAACACGAATTGGAATTACTGATTATCTTTAATACAATTGATTACAGTTATGCCGTAAGTCCCACACAAGCTGTTCAAAATGTGCAAGGAGACACTGCTAGTGTGACTGGTGTGGCCAGTCTTTGTTAACGTGTCGAGGCGAGCGGCTGTGCATCAATGCCAGGATGTTTACACGTGCGGAGTACGCAGACATGGTGTTTATCTACGGATACTCTGACGGGAATGGGCGTGGTGCATCAGCTGAGTATCCGCACAGGTGGATTGGAAGAGGTGGGAGAGTCCCATGGCCGGCGCGCTCTCCAGACCTCTCCCCATTGGAATTTTTATTCTGGAGCTGCCTGAAGAGTAGGGTTTACAGCGGACGGCGATCAGACACACGAGACTAGTTGCTACAGGCGATAACCAGTGGCAACACGCCATGGTGGGCTACAACGCATCGCAGCCTTCTTACGGTCGGATGGCGCACATTTTGAACAGCTCATGTGAGGCATTCAACATGAATGCAGTCAGTTTCATTAAATATATTCAGTAATTCCAATTTAGGTTTTATTGCATTTATATTCCTGTAACTCTGGAATGGNAACCAAGTCTAGAAAATTACACCAAAGGGATAACGCACCACATTCGTGCGCACTTAGTATAATAATATTTTGCATAAGAACTATTCCTTACTAGGCAATACAACCACAACTATTTTCTCTCTGTTTTTATTCATCTAAATTATAAATATAATGCATAGAAAAATATAAGAAAATGTTTTAATTTAACAAAAAATTTAGATATTTGTACGTTAAATGAAGTATAAAACGCTTGTGTTACATGCCATATTTAGAAAATAATCAAACAAATAATACACGGGGTGATTTTTCAAATGCTTGATTCAAAAAGTGTAATGTTGTTACGTATTGTCTTTATAAGCATTTTTAACGTGCCACTTGCGAGCGTATTATGACCATGCGTTAACACCCAACTTGCGTCCGCACCGTTAAAAAAAAAATTCCGTAATTTTACGGAAAAGTGCCGGTAAAAAATTATCCACAACTCTCCGTAAATTTGCTAGTTTATCTGCATGTAATGTACAAAGAAAGAGATAATAAAAAAATCTTCCATTTTCATTAAACGGGCGTTTCACTTTGCATAAAGCAGAAAGTTAAAATAATTGAAATATTTTCCTAGAGGGAAAATTGAATATGAACTGAAAATTAAAAAGCAACGACTTTGACCTTCTCGAAACCACCAAACGTACAATTTTTTTTTACTTTCCGTAGAAATTTCCGTGAATATGCGAACGTTTTTGACAGTGTGGAAAATTGCGACCTCGACGCCAGCTTGCTTACAAGTTTAAGGAAAATTACGTTATTTTTTATAACTTTAGTGCTGAATGTGAATAAGGTTATACTAGGAGACAAAAAACTTATTATGACAAAAGACGGAACTGTGGTTTGACAATAAATAGTTGTGTCACAGTGTACGGGTATATTGGACGTCGTTACACATTTTTAAGACATTGTAGCTTTACATTTGTTTTACATATCCTGCGTATTTTACGAAGAAATTAAATTATGCTCTAAAGCTTCTGGCTGTACTGCACCAAAGTTATATTTGTCTGTGTACGACAATATACGCGAATTTGTATTGTTCCAAAACACTGGCTTATTTCAACGACGTGACGTTGATAAAGGAAACGTAATCCCTCATAAAAAAATTATTTGGTAGATACAATACATTTTGCTGTGAAATTTTCTTGCAAATCCGCGGTGTAGACAGCAAAGAGGATAGTCATCACCTCTTAATGCTGCAGTTAGTAGAGAGAGAGAGTGTTCCACGACTCAACCGACATACTTCGACAGCGTTTTATGTAGATCGTTGGGAACAAAAAATGTCATATAGACAAGTAGGCTATGCAGCCCCATTTCAGAATTACAGGGACGTAAATGCAATAAAAACACGAATTGGAAGTACTGAATATCTTTAATACAATTGATTACATTCATGCCGTAAGTCCCACACAAGCTGTTCAAAATGTGCAAGGAGACACTGCTAGTGTGACTGGCGTGGCCAGTCTTTGTTAACGTGTCGAGGCGAGCGGCTGTGCAACAATGCCACGGATGTTTACACGTGCGGAGTACGCAGACATGGTGTTTGTCTACGGATACTGTGACGGGAATGGGCGTGGTGCATCAGCTGAGTACCCGCACAGGTGGATTGGAAGAGGTGGGAGAGTTCCATGGCCGGCGCGCTCTCCAGACCTCTCCCAGTTGGACTTTTTATTCTGGGGCTGCCTGAAGAGTAGGGTTTACAGCGGACGGCGATCAGACACACGATACTTGTTGCTACAGGCGATAACCAGTGGCAACACGCCATGGTGGGCTACAACGCATCGCAGCCTGCTTACGGTCGGATGGCGCACATTTTGAACAGCTCGTGTGAGGCATTAAACATGAATGTAGTCAGTTTCATTAAATATATTCAGTAATTCCAATTTAGGTTTTATTGCATTTATATTCCTGTAACTCTGGAATGGGGATGCATAGCCTACTTGTGTATATTATATTTTTTGTTGTCAGTGATCTATATAACACACTGCCGAAGTATGTCAATTAAGTCAAAGGATATCATATATATAGGTATGTATATATATATATATATATATATTTATACTGGAACTTCAGGTAATTTTCCAATTTTTGCTGCCACAGTTCGAGACTCTCTTGCGCGATACCGAGTAGTACGGGGCTAAACTATTGTTTTCTTGCACTGTAGTAATTGACTCAAAGTAGTACAAGGCGTGAGTTGATATATAATGAGATAACTGGTGCACAGGCTGCAGGCTTCGGAGGTCAGATGGACATGGCATCTGGACGAGAACCGGCAGTGGCATCTGGAAAAAGATCGGCTGTGGCATCTGGCAGAGGACCAAAAGACAGGCCATCATCTTGGATTACCTTTAACCTTGACCTTTACCCTGACCTTGACCTCAAAATTTCTCATTTTCCCTGAGAAAACATTAAAAATTCGTAGAATGTCCCTCAAAATGTCCCGTTATTTCATCCAAATATACAAAATTTCCTGCAAAAATATTCCTTTCCCAAAATTCTATAAGTGTATCAATCTAAAAATAGCATGGCCTTATTTCAAGAATGTTCCAGTTCATGCTTTGTAATTCCACCTTTCATGCTATGTATCTCTGCCTATCAAGCTCTGTCATTCCACCATACAATGTTTTAGTTCATTGCCCTGTCATGATATTTCAGGCTCTGTTATTCCACCTTTCATGCTATGTCATTCCACCCTAGAATTTTCTCGTTTATTGCCCTGTCATGATACTTCATGCTCTGTCATTCCGCTTCGATATCTTGTTTCTAGATGTGACCTGGGTGCCAACACAGGTTTAGATGACGTATACATTAAATATATATGTGGAAATTTTTTTCCAAAATGTTATAGACATGGGTATGTATATTCGAGATTTATGTGTTCGCTATGTTAACTCCCGCATCAGGCATGTTGGCAAGACACTGGAAATAACTTTACATTTTTTAATAATTATAACCTGTGATCTGAATTGTTATATATTAATATTAATTGGAAAGAGTACAGGCATGGATATGTCTATTAGACCTCAGACCTTGAAGCAGGCATGTTGCCATGAGTAGGTAATAATCATAAAAATAAAACATCTATATTCTGAAAAAAATCTATTAAATAATTTTATGTTTGTACAGTACAAAACATTTTTCTTCAGTTCTTGTAGTTAGTTTTTCACAAAATCATCTTCTGTCTGCTAATTAATTCCAGACTGAAACTGAAGTGTAGTCTTCTGTTTTATCCATCTCCTTAAGAGTAGCAGACACTTGCTGTAAAAAAATTACATTATTAATTAACTGTGATTGCATCCTTGTCAATGCAACTACTTTTTTGATCTGAAAATCCCATCCAACGAACGTAGATTGCATTGCATGTACATTTCAAAGCTATTTCTACAAGATAAGTGTCGGGAAATTTTCTGGGGTGTATTTCCTCACTGTAAAGCCACTTCGAATAACTTGGCCATCCAGGTCTTCGAGATAGTAGGTGCGAGGTTCATAATGTCGAATTTTGACGACTCTGTACAAATCGTTTGACCAGTTCTGTGCATACCCTTTGTCAAACGTCCCTTTTATTCTTGAAATGCGTATGCAGTCTCCAACATTACCTTTTGGCTTCTGACTGTAAATAGTTTTTTCCATTCTTGTAAACTGTTTGCAGAAGCGAGTTGTCTTTAACGTCGATGGGGCACATACCTATTGTACGATGTACACTGAGGTGACAAAAGTCATGGGATAGCCCGTACAAAATGTATAAATGGGCAGTGCATTGGTTGGGATTTCATTTGTAGTCAAGTGATTCATGTGAAAAGGTTTCTGACGTGATTATGGCCGTACGACGGGAATTAACAGACTTTGAACGCGGAATGGTAGTTGGAGCTAGACGCATTGGACATTCAATTTCAGAAATGGTTAGAGAATTCANTTGGGCTTTCATTTGTAGTCAAGTGATTCATGTGAAAAGGTTTCTGACGTGATTATGGCCGTACGACGGGAATTAACAGACTTTGAACGCGGAATGGTAGTTGGAGCTAGACGCATTGGACATTCAATTTCAGAAATGGTTAGAGAATTCAACATTCCGAGATCCAAAGTGTCAACAGTGTGCCGAGAATACCTAATTTCAGGCATAACCTCCCACCATGGACGATGCAGTGGCCGAACACCTGCACTTAATGACCGAGACCAACGACGTGTGCGCAGTGTTAACAGACAAGCAACACTGCGTGAAATAACCGCAGCAATCAATGTGGGACGTACGACGGACGTGTCCGTTAGGACAGTGTGGCGAACTTTGGCTGTACTGGGCTATGCCAGCAGAAGACCGACTCAAGTGCCTTTACTAACAGCACGACATCGCCTGCAGCGCCTCTCCTGGGGTCGTGACCGTATCGGATGGACACTACACGACTGGAAAACCCTGGCTTGGTAAGATGAGTCCCGATTTCAGTTGGTAAGAGCTGATGGTAGGGTTCGATTGTGGCGCAGACCCCACGAATCCATGGACCCAAGTTGTCAACAAGGAACTGTGCAAGCTGGTGAAGGCTCCATAATGGTGTAGACTGTTTTTACATGGAATGGACTGGTCCAACTGAACCGATCATTGACTGGAAAGGGTTATGTTCAGCTACTTGGAGACCACTTGCAGCCATTCATGGACTTCATGTACCCAAACAAACATGCAATTTTTATGGATGAAAATGCGCCATGTCACCGGGCCACAACTGTTCGCGATTGGTTTTAAGAACATTCTGGACAGTTCCAGCGAATGATTTGGCCACCAAGATCGCCTGACATGAATCCCATCGAACATTTATGGGACATAATCGAGAAGTCGGTTCGTGCACAAACTCCTGCACCGGCAACACTTTCGCAATTATGGACGTCTATAGAGGCAGCATGACTCAATATTTCTGCTGGGGACTTCCAACGACTTGTTGAGTCCATGCCACGTCGAATTGTTGCACTTCGCCGGGCAAAAGTAGGTCCAAAACGATATTATGAGGTATCCCATGACTTTTGTCGCCTCAGTGTATTTTTTGGTTGTACTCGGAAACCAGTTCTGGTAATATTCCTAACCATTTGTAGCTTCCTTGTGCTGATAATTGTTTCCACAGCGCTGTTTTAAATGAGCAGTTATACCTTTCGACAACAGCACACTTCATACCACTATGTGCAGAATAATGATTGATCTTGTGTTGCTTCATTAGATGCCGGAATTCTGAATTATAGAACTCGCGTCCAAGATTGGTTTGCAGATTTTTTGGAGGGCCTTTGTCACCCAAAACGAGTTCCATCGCTTTAGTATCATCTGTACCTCGTTTGGTTTTGACAGGTACAGAAAAGGCGAACTTGCTATGGCAATAGATCACTGTCAGCATATACTTGAATCCTTTATTCAAACAGGCATATGGAATCATTATGACCAAATCTGCCTGGTATAAATGGCGCAATCCAAACACTGTCACTTTGCATCTTAGATAATCCTATCTAGCAGGCTTGTGCAGATCGCTGGCTATTTCTGTACGACTCCATCGTATGTAACCTCCTTCACGCAATTCCTCCAGAATGTTAGTAATTCGTTCATGTGGGAGTTATTTCCAGTTCTTCGTGAAGCAATCAGAAGCCATAATCTATCAACAAGTTCATTAACATTATCCCAATAGACATACTCGAGATTATGTCCACCTTCGATTTTTGCCAGCAGACCAGAACCATATGGTACATTTACCTCTGGAAACAGACGTGAAATAATGCTGAATTTTGCATGAGCACTGTCCTTACACTCATTGCTCGATGGATAGTTATATTTTTAATGTTCACTCGTTAGTTTGAGCAGCCTCTTGCACTGTCGCAGAGAAGCTTGTGAATACATAGCAGGTTCTATCCTGAAGAGTAATTCGTAAAGGCCGCGGACTGCATGCAGAGATTCATTTCCGATTTTAATATCACCATTTGGGAGGAAAAATATTTCCTTCTTTCCCAGAAAACATTTTATATTTCGTTTGTAAACTCCATATGTTCTCTCATTGAACCGAGGCGAATATATTGCTAGGTAACCATGAGCATGTACATTTCGAGTATTAGCTCGATCTTTTTTTCGCTTTAAAACTGAAAATGGAATATCATCTTCGTACGCACACTCTTATTTATTATTGTAAGCGATGGGTACTTCAACGACAGCAATTTGAAACTTCGTGTGCAATTCTTAACTTATCCTTGACGGAGAGCGGTGAAATACTGTAGAACCTGTGTGCATTGTAAAAACAAGCGAATTATTATCAGCATCAGTAATCAAATACTACTACTGTTATTTTTTAATTTATTACACAGCTACAATACTTGTAAGCAGATGCGTAAATACGTACTTTATATTTACGTGAGATGCATTGCAAGTCTTTGGATATGTACTTGGAACAAAACTTTGGTGGAACCAGTTAAGCGATGCGCTTCGACCAGTGGCTTTGTCAGCTCCGTTAAAAAATTAAGTCGTGTTGTCCATTAGTTAAACTGCTGCTCGGATAGAAAACACGTACTTTTTAAGGGGAAAAAAATACATTGTACTTGTCATAATATATTTTATAGTTGTACTACTAAAAATAATTAATAGTCCGCCAGCATTTTTGCAGTTCCAACCATGTGTTTAATCACATAGTGGGTCTACTAGCCAAGTAATATCATAGCTATTCACCTGCACTAAACTAGATTGGAATCCAATAAAGTGTATTGATATTTTTTTAAGTAGAAAGAAACTGGTATTTCGACTTTATGATTATGATAATGGATGGTGTTGGTTTGAATATCAGATGCGATGCATAATACGATAGAGCACGTACGCATGCTAAGAGATATTTATTTTGAATTCATACCATTTGGGCCAAATATGACCAACATTTTAGTCTGTTTGATTCTAATTTCGTGAAATGAAGTTACTAAATGGTTTTGATGTTCCTAGTAATTTGCTGTGCCAGTATGCAAGTCCCACTATCAAGTCGACCGACTGCAGCCAAGTTTGGGGTGCCAGTCATATCCTGCTAGACTCATATTTCTTTGAAATGAGTATTTGTTTCAACTGAATTTTAAGTGCTTTTCTGGGATTTGTTTTTCAAGTGGAAACTAATCAATGTAGAACGTGGTTGTCCAGGAGACATCCCTCACGGTTCGCTCGTCTCAACTCCCTCTCTCCCAAGTCATATCGAGGAGTCAAATGAAGGATGCTAGCAGCATAGCAAATCATTGTTAACCCAGTACATCATACATCTTTCTTCTTCCGGGACGACTTTCATATTTTAATATTGTATTTTATTACTACCTACCCCTACGTTGTCCCAATATCACATTTCTATCATTGTATTTGCTTGTCAGTGTTATTAAAGGTGTTTGTACCTGTACACGTGATAGTTCCCACACACACCCATGGACGGCAAGGTATCCGGTGTTGATTAGGCTTTTGTGTCTTCCCTTCCTTCCACTTCTTCGTCTGCCGTAAGTACTTTGTCTCCACCAGTGCTGCAGTGTGGTTTTTGTGATCACTTGTTTACTGATCATTGGAATGGACTCTGTCACGAGAGAAAGTGCAGACTCAACCCATTCAGGGAATAACAACAGATATGCGACAAGTGTGGGGTGTTAATTTCTCGCAAGGACGATATGGCCAAACACACACAAGGTTGCACTAGCCAAATCCAGCAGAAGGCAACTACTCGATACGAATTATGCAACTAGAATTTTGCTCACACTGGCAATGCAAGAAGACACGAGCGTAGCTGCTGGATTAACCCAGAAAGGGAAACTTGAGAATGTGATAAATGTGGGAGGCAGTTTACCAGATCTGAAAATATGCGGGCGCACAGTGCCAAATGCAATGGTCCCACTGCCCCACCAGCTAAGCATCGACATGTTGACACACAAACCAGTCCATCTGTTCAAACTCATCTGATTTCGGCAGAGGGCATCTCCCGCCATCGTAGAGTAGTCGTTGGGGAAGGTGAGGCTAATGCAAATGCCTTTGTGTTGGCAGAGACAGCCTTAAACAATCATTTGAAGACTCTCATTGTAGAGGATACATTCACTTCAACGAGTAACATATGTACATGCCTGAATAATATGAAAGATAAAATTATGAATCAGTTAACTCTGGAATTGTAAACACAGGGAGTCATCAAATTTAACATATGTTTGGATTGCATTTATGGTAAGCAGGAGCTGCATGACAACCAAGATAACCATCGTGCTTTCAAGTCGAAAAATATACTTCTCTGCAACTTAGATGATATTGAACATGCTCTGATTGCTACCATCCAAAATGCCTGCAAGGAAGAAGAAGAATACCAGGGGAAGGGAAGTGGTTGGACACTCACCTCTGTAAAATGTCTTCAGCTAAGAAACAATATGTTTTATCCACTTAGAGCTTCATCCTACATCGATTTATCAACATGCATCAATGCTTCAAGTGGGATATTCTGTCAAGATTCGTCGAAGGCAGGAATTCTGAACGTATCAACAAGAGATGTCACAACTTGGAAGGCAAATTTATTTACAGCGGACTCGAGTTCCCCACACCTCTGAGCCAAATACGCCTGTTTTAAAGGAATAACCGTGGGGTTTCTGTGAATATTTATGCGCTCGAACATGAGAAGGTGGTGCCCATACGTATATTCAATGAGGAAAAACCTGAACATTTCGACTTACTACTTCTAACTGATGGCAGCAACAACCATAACACCTTCATTACCAATTTCTCTGGCCTGATTAATTCACAGCTGACAATACATAATGGATCTATATATGTACTAGCAAACCAGCCCGGCTTCACCCGGGTACAATTGGGAAAAGACAATTAATTTATGTGAAAACTGATTTATAAAATTATACTGTGTTGGCATAGGTTTTAAACTGATTACGGCAACCCAAAAGGAAGGAAATATTTTTAAATTGATAGCCAATAAGTAGGGTGATGTTTTTGGAGTGTATCTGTGCAACTATCGCGTAGTTACCACATTTCTGCTTTCCAGCATCAATGTATGAAAATAAAAACGTGAGTTTAATCAACTTGTAGCTATAGAAAAAAGTGTACCTAGGTACTACTTTTTTCGCTTGGCTGGGGATTTTAATCGATCACCAGAGTTAAGCAACGTTCCCAGCGGCACACATTTAGATGGGTGACCGTTTAGTAGCATAACATCTGAGCGCTTCCGGGTTTCAAAGGGCAAGTTAAATATTTGGTCCCGGTTGTTATCAATTAATAGCAGTAGTTAAGCAATTTCAGAGGTCTTATAGCGGCCTGATAAACTCTGACACCAGAGGAAAAAAATATTTCGGTCACGTTCACAGCCGTTTCCGGCCTAGCGGCTACCCGCGACTTCGTCTGCGTATATATCTTTAGATATGATAGCCTTTTCTGTTGTATGAGTAATAATAATATTTTTTAGGCTTCTATTTACTGCAATATACTCCTATAAACTATGTTAAATTATTTTTTCGTTCAGCGTAAACATGCAGATTTTGCGATTTAGAAACACGTGAGCAAGCTACGTAGAGCTGACCGTGGGAAAAACATGGCGTGCCCAAATGTATTCCTGCTACCTTTAAGGTTTGACCCTGTGATTTGTTGATAGTCATTGAAAATGCAACTTTTAATGGGAACTGCAGACGTTTAAAATTAAATGGTAAGTTATTAGGTATAATTGGGATGCGTGGTATAAGTACTTTGTCTCCCTTGGCTTCTCCAGTTAAGATTGTGGCCTTCACAATATGCCTTCCTAGTTCCGTGACTCGCAACCGAGTACCGTTGCAATTAAAATAATAGCTACTAAACAAAACGGACACAACCGTCAACGAAGTCTGCCCTCACGCGTCTGCCCGTGTTCGGGTCGCGCACTCGGCGATGAGCGAATTTTTTCCCCCACCTCACCCGCAGTGCGCCCGACTGGCCTGCGACCGCCGGACCGAACCATTTTAGCAGCGCCCACTCGCTTTCTCATCGTAGTAACTTTTAAAATATTTGTCCAAATTACTTGGTGTAAAAGACAAAGTTTATCTACCTTAAATATCAGAAGCGATAAAAGTGTTAATTTTGATAAAGAATCAATTTGTTACTACAAAATGTGCATTGGAAATATAGTATCAAATTTTATTGTATTTATGGTTTACTATTTTGTCAATAATGGCTTACACATAAAAGATAGATAAATGCTGTCGCGGGCTTTTTTGTACAACTACTTAAGAGAAACATTTCCACCATACATTATATTCGTGTAACTCGTACGGTTTTTGCAACGCACGCCAAAATAGCTCACAGATGGCAGAATTTTTCCGACTTACTTGACACTAATCGTTATATTTTCGCCAATTTACACATAATATCTTTATAAATTATAGCCTATGTGCTATTGTGATGTATGAGCTATATTATTGTAAAGTTTCATTAAAATCCAAATACGTGTAAATTCACACATACATATACGCAATATTTAATGATAATTAATGTATATTTCTTATTATTAAATTATTCTTAATAATAAGCGTAACCTAGATCGATAAATGATCGATGATAATTGATCAGTTATCGACCTAGGGTAAAATTTATTAAATTACTAATATCGCTATAAAAAAATAAGGGTTGGTGGTAGAAGGGTGAAAATTTAGGAGGGTATGTATTTTTTGATGCCACATCATAAAAAAATAAAAAATTAAAATTTTGTTCAAACAATAAAAAAAAATTGTTTGGGGGTGGCCACCCTTATTACTTTGGGGTGTAAAAAATAGATATAAATCGATTCTCAGACCTACCGAGTATACATAAAAAATTTCATAAAAATCTGTCCAGCCGTTTTGGAGGAGTTCAGTGACTAACACTGTGACGGGAGAATTTTATATATTAGATATTTATACTGGAACTTCAGGTAATTTTTAAATTTTTGCTGCCACAGTTCGAGACTCTCTTGCGCGATACCGAGTAGTACGGTGCTAAACTATTGTTTTCTTGCACTGTAGTAATTGACTCAAAGTAGTTCAAGGCGTGAGTTGATATATAATGAGATAACTGGTGCACAGGCTGCAGGCTTCGGAGGTCAGATGGACATGGCATCTGGACGAGAACCGGCAGTGGCATCTGGAAAAAGATCGGCTGTGGCATCTGGCAGAGGACCAAAAGACAGGCCATTATCTTGGATTACCTTTAACCTTGACCTTTTCCCTGACCTTGACCTCAAAATTTCTCATTTTCCCTGAGAAAACATTATAAATTCGTAGAATGTCCCTCAAAATGTCCCGTTATTCCATCCAAATATACAACATTTCCTGCAAAAATATTCCTTACCCAAAATTCTATGAGTGATTCAATCTAAAAATAGCATGGCCTTATTTCAAGAATGTTCCAGTTCATGCTTTGTAATTCCACCTTTCATGCTATGTATCTCTGCTTATCATGCTCTGTCATTCCACCATACAATGTTTTAGTTCATTGCCCTGTCATGATATTTCAGGCTCTGTTATTCCACCTTTCATGCTATGTCATTCCACCCTAGAATTTTCTCGTTTATTGCCCTGTCATGATACTTCATGCTCTGTCATTCCGCTTCGATATCTTGTTTCTAGATGTGACATGGGTGCCAACACAGGTTTAGATGACGTATACATTAAATATATATGTGGAAATTATTATTTTCCAAAATGTTATAGACATGGGTATGTCTATTCGAGATTTATGTGTTCGCTATGTTAACTCCCGCATCAGGCATGTTGGCAAAACACTGGAAATAACTTTAAATTTTTTTATAATTATAACCTGTGATCTGAATTGTTATATATTAATATTAATTTGAAAGAGTACAGGCATGAATATGTCTATTAGACCTCAGACCTTGAAGTAGGCATGTTGCCATCTTAAAAATAAAACATCTATATTCTGAAAAAAATATATTAAATAATTTTATGTTTGTACAGGACAAAACATTTTTCTTCAGTTCTTGTAGTTAGTTTTTCACAAAATCATCTTCTGTCTGCTAATTAATTCCAGACTGAAACTGAAGTGTAGTCTTCTGTTTTATCCATCTCCTTAAGAGTAGCAAACACTTGCTGTAAAAAAATTACATTATAAATTAACTGCGATTGCATCCTTGTCAATCCAACTACTTTTTTGATCTGAAAATCCCATCCAACGAACGTAGATTGTATTGCATGTACATTTCAAAGCTATTTCTACAAGATAAGTGACGGGAAATTTTCTGGGATGTATTTCCTCACTGTAAAGCCACTTCGAATAACTTGGCCATCCAGGTCTTCGAGATAGTAGGTGCGAGGTTCATAATGTCGAATTTTGACGACTCTGTACAAATCGTTTGACCAGTTCTGTGTATACCCTTTGTCAAATGTCCCTTTTATTCTTGAAATGCGTATGCAGTCTCCAACATTAACTTTTGGCTTCTGACTATAAATAGTTTTTTTCATTCTTGTGAACTGTTTGCAGAAGCGAGTTGTCTTTAACGTCGATGGGGCACATACCTATTGTACGATGTACACTGAGGTGACANATATACAGATGGCAGGAGTATCACGTACAAAATGTATAAATGGGCAGTGCATTGGTTGGGCTTTCATTTGTAGTCAAGTGATTCATGTGAAAAGGTTTCTGACGTGATTATGGCGGCACGACGGGAATTAACAGACTTTGAACGCGGAATGGTAGTTGGAGCTAGACGCATTGGACATTCAATTTCAGAAATGGTTAGAGAATTCAACATTCCGAGATCCAAAGTGTCAACAGTGTGCCGAGAATACCTAATTTCAGGCATAACCTCCCACCATGGACGATGCAGTGGCCGACCACCTGCACTTAATGACCGAGACCAACGACGTGTGCGCAGAATGGTCAATGTTAACAGACAAGCAACACTGCGTGAAATAACCGCAGGAATCAATGTGGGACGTACGACGGACGTGTCCGTTAGGACAGTGTGGCGAACGTTGGCTGTACTGGGCTATGCCAGCAGAAGACCGACTCGAGTGCCTTTACTAACAGCACGACATCGCCTGCAACGCCTCTCCTGGGCTCGTGACCGTATCGGATGGACACTACACGACTGGAAAACCCTGGCTTGGTAAGATGAGTCCCGATTTCAGTTGGTAAGAGCTGATGGTAGGGTTCGATTGTGGTGCAGACCCCACGAATCCATGGTCCCAAGTTGTCAACAAGGAACTGTGCAAGCTGGTGGAGGCTCCATAATGGTGTAGACTGTTTTTACATGGAATGGACTGGGTCCTCTGGTCCAACTGAACCGATCATTGACTGGAAAGGGATATGTTCAGCTACTTGGAGACCACTTGCAGCCATTCATGGACTTCATGTACCCAAACAACGATGCAATTTTTATGGATGAAAATGCGCCATGTCACCGGGCCACAACTGTTCGCGATTGGTTTGAAGAGCATTCTGGACAGTTCCTGCGAATGATTTGGCCACCAAGATCGCCTGACATGAATCCCATCGAACATTTATGGGACATAATCGAGAAGTCGGTTAGTGCACAAACTCCTGCACCGGCAACACTTTCGCAATTATGGACGTCTATAGAGGCAGCATGAGTCAATATTTCTGCTGGGGACTTCCAACGACTTGTTGAGTCCATGCCACGTCGAATTGTTGCACTTCGCCGGGCAAAAGGAGGTCCAACACGATATTAGGAGGTATCCCATGACTTTTGTCGCCTCAGTGTATTTTGTGGTTGTACTCGGAAACCAGTTCTGGTAATATTCCTAACCATTTGTAGCTTCCTTGTGCTGAGAATTGTTTCCACGGCGCTGTTTTAAATGAGCAGTTATACCTTTCGACAACAGCACACTTCATACCACTATGTGCAGAATAATGATTGGTCTTGTGTTGCTTCATTAGATGCCGGAATTCTGAATTATAGAACTCGCGTCCAAGATTTGTTTGCAGATTTTTTGGAGGGCCTTTGTCACCCAAAACGAGTTCCATCGCTTTAGTATCATCTGCACCTCGTTTGGTTTTGACAGGTACAGAAAAGGCGAACTTGCTATGGCAATAGATCACTGTCAGCATATACTTGAATCCTTTATTCAAACAGGCATATGGAATCATTATGACCAAATCTGCCTGGTATAAATGGCGCAATCCAAACACTGTCACTTTGCATCTTAGATAATCCTATCTAGCAGGCTTGTGCAGATCGCTGGCTATTTCTGTACGACTCCATCGTATGTAACCTCCTTCACGCAATTCCTCCAGAATGTTAGTAATTCGTTCATGTGGGAGTTATTTCCAGTTCTTCGTGAAGCAATCAGAAGCCATAATCTATCAACAAGTTCATTAACATTATCCCAATAGACATACTCGAGAATATGTCCACCTTCGATTTTTGCCAGCAGACCAGAACCATATGGTACATTTACCTCTGGAAACAGACGTGAAATAATGCTGAATTTTGCATGAGCACTGTCCTTACACTCATTGCTCGATGGATAGTTATATTTTTAATGTTCACTCGTTAGTTTTAGCAGCCTCTTGCACTATCGCAGGGAAGCTTGTGAATACATAGCAGGTTCTATCCTGAAGAGTAATTCGTAAAGGCCGCGGACTGCATGCAGAGATTCATTTCCGATTTTAATATCACCATTTGGGAGGAAAAATATTTCCTTCTTTCCCAGAAAACATTTTATATTTTGTTTGTAAACTCCATATGTTCTCTCATTGAACCGAGGCGAATATATTGCTAGGTAACCATGAGCATGTACATTTCGAGTATTAGCTCGATCTTTTTTTCGCTTTAAAACTGAAAATGGAATATCACCTTCGTACGCACACTCTTATTTATTATTGTAAGCGATGGGTACTTCAACGACAGCAATTTGAAACTTCGTGTGCAATTCTTAACTTATCCTTGACGGGGAGCGGTGAAATACTGTAGAACCTGTGTGCATTGTAAAAACAAGCGAATTATTATCAGCATTAGTAATCAAATACTACTACTGTTATTTTTTAATTTATTACACAGCTACAATACTTGTGAGCAGATGCGTAAATACGTACTTTATATTTACGTGAGATGCATTGCAAGTCTTTGGATATGTACTTGGAACAAAACTTTGGTGGAACCAGTCAAGCGATGCGCTTCGACCAGTGGCTTTGTCAGCTGCGTTAAAAAATTAAGTCGTGTTGTCCATTAGTTAAACTGCTGCTCGGATAGAAAACACGTACTTTTTAAGGGAAAAAAAATATATTATACTTGTCATAATATATTTTATAGTTGTACTACTAAAAATAATTAATAGTCTGCCAGCATTTTTGCAGTTCCAACCATGTGTTTAATCACATAGTGTGTAGCCAAGTAATATCATAGCTATTCACCTGCACTAAACCAGATTGGAATCCAATAAAGTGTATTGATATTTTTTTAAGTAGAAAGAAACTGGCATTTCGACTTTATGATTATGATAATGGATGGTGTTGGTTTGAATATCAGATGCGATGCATAATACGATAGAGCACATACGCATGCTTAGAGATATTTATTTTGAATTCATACCATTTGGGCTAAATATGACCAACATTTTAGTCTGTTTGATTCTAATTTCGTGAAATGAAGTTACTAAATGGTTTTGATGTTCCTAGTGATCTGCTGTGCCAGTATGCAAGTCCCACCATCAAGTCGACCGACTGCAGCCAAGTTTGGGGTGCCAGTCATATTCTGCTAGACTCATATTTCTTTGAAATGAGTATTTGTTTCAACTGAATTTTTAAGTGCTTTTCTGGGATTTGTTTTTCAAGTGGAAACTAATCAATGCAGAACGTGGTTGTCCAGAAGACATCACTCACAGTTCGCTCGTCTCAACTCCCTCTCTCCCAAGTCATATCGAGGAGTCACATGAAGGATGCTAGCAGCATAGCCAATCATTGTTAACCCAGTACATCATACATCTTTCTTCTTCCGGGACGACTTTCATATTTTAATATTGTATTTTATTACTACCTGCCCCTACGTTGGCCCAATATCACATTTCTAACATTGTATTTGCTTGTCAGTGTTATTAAATGTGTTTGTACCTGTACACGTGATAGTTCCCACACACACACCCATGGACGGCAAGGTATCCGGTGTTGATTAGGCATTTGTGTCTTCCCTTCCTTCCACTTCTTCGACTGTTGTAAGTACTTTGTCTCCACCAGTGCTGCAGTGTGGTTTTTGTGATCACTTGTTTACTGATCATTGGAATGGACTCTGTCACGAGAGAAAGTGCAGACTCAACCCATTCAGGGAATAACAACAGATAAGCGACAAGTGTGGGGTGTTAATTGCTCGCAAAGACGATATGGCCAAACACATACAAGGTTGTACTAGCCAAATCCAGCAGAAGGCAACTACTCGATACGAATTATGCAACTAGAATTTTGCTCACACTGGCAATGCAAGAAGACACGAG
Organism: Clitarchus hookeri; assembly: GCA_002778355.1. Classification (NCBI taxonomy): domain Eukaryota; kingdom Metazoa; phylum Arthropoda; class Insecta; order Phasmatodea; family Phasmatidae; genus Clitarchus; species Clitarchus hookeri. Next base: position 65,474 of record NQII01002766.1, read on the forward strand.
CGAAGCTGCTGGATTAACCCAGAAAGGGAAACTTGAGAATGTGATAAATGTGGGAGGCAGTTTACCAGATCTGAAAATATGCGGGCGCACAGTGCCAAATGCAATGGTCCCACTGCCCCACCAGCTAAGCATCGACATGTTGACACACAAACCAGTCCATCTGTTCAAACTCATCTGATTTCGGCAGAAGGCATCTCCCGCCATCGCAGAGTAGTCGTTGGGGAAGGTGAGGCTAATGCAAATGGCTTTGTGTTGGCAGAGACAGCCTTAAACAATCATTTGAAGACTCTTATTGTAGAGGATACATTCACTTCAACGAGTAACATATGTACATTCCTGAATAATATGAAAGATAAAATTATGAATCAGTTAACTCTGGAATTGTAAACACAGGGAGTGATCAAATTTAACATATGTTTGGATTGCATTTATGGTAAGCAGGAGCTGCATGACAACCAAGATAACCATCGTGCTTTCAAGTCGAAAAATATACTTCTCTGCAANTAAGCAGGAGCTGCATGACAACCAAGATAACCATCGTGCTTTCAAGTCGAAAAATATACCTCTCTGCAACTTAGATGATATTGAACATGCTCTGATTGCTACCATCCAAAATGCCTGCAAGGAAGAAGAAGAATACCAGGGGATGGGAAGTGGTTGGACACTCACCTCTGTAAAATGTCTTCAGCTAAGAATCAATAAGTTTCATCCACTTAGAGCTTCATCCTACATCGATTTATCAACATGCATCAATGCTTCAAGTGGGATATTCTGTCAAGATTCGTTGAAGGCAGGAATTCTGAACGTATCAACATGAGATGTCACAACTTGGAAGGCAAATTTATTTACAGCGGACTCGAGTTCCCCACACCTCTGAGCCAAATACGCCTGTTTTAAAGGAATAACCGTGGGGTTTCTGTGAATATTTATGCGCTCGAACATGAGAAGGTGGTGCCCATACGTATATTCAATGAGGAAAAACCTGAACATTTCGACTTGCTACTTCTAACTGATGGCAGCAACAACCATAACACCTTAATTACCAATTTATCTGGTCTGATTAATTCACAGCTGACAATACATAATGGACCTATATATGTACTAGCAAACCAGCCCGGCTTCACCCGGGTACAATTGGGAAAAGACAATTCATTTATGTGAATAAAAGATTTATAAAATTATACTGTGTTGGCATAGGTTTTAAACTGATTACGGTAACCCAAAAGGAAGGAAATATTTTTTAATTGATAGCCAATAAGTAGGGTGATGTTTTTGAAGTGTATCTGTGCAACTATCGCGTAGTTACCACATTTCCGCTTTCCAGCATCAATGTATGAAAATAAAAACGTGAGTTTAATCAACTTGTAGCTATAGAAAAAAGTGTACCTAGGTACTACTTTTTGCGCTTGGCTGGGGATTTTAATCGATCACCAGAGTTAAGCAACGTTCCCAGCGGCACACATTTAGATGGGTGACCGTTTAGTCGCATTACATCTGAGCGCTTCCGGGTTTCAAAGGGCAAGTTAAATATTTTGTCCCGGTTGTTATCAATTAATAGCAGTAGTTAAGCAATTTCAGAGGTCTTTGAGCGGCCTGATAAACTCTGACACCAGAGGAAAAAAATATTTCGGTCACGTTCCCAGCCGTTCCCAGCCTTCGTCTCCGTATATATCTTTAGATATGATAGCCTTTTCTGTTGTATGAGTAATAACTATATTTTTTAGGCTTCTATTTACTGCAATATACTCCTATAAACTATGTTAAATGATTTTTTCGTTCAGCGTAAACATGCAGATTTTGCGATTTAGAAACACGTGAGCAAGCTATGTAGAGCTGACCGTGGGAAAAACATGGCGTGCCCAAATGTATTCCTGCTACCTTTAAGGTAGCAGGAATACATTTACACAGGAATACACCCTGTGATTTGTTGATAGTCATTGAAAATGCAACTTTTAATGGGAACTGCAGACGTTTAAAATTAAATGGTAAGTTATTAGGTATAATTGGGATGCGTGGTATAAGTACTTTGTCTCCCTTGGCTTCTCCAGTTAAGATTGTGGCCTTCACAATATGCCTTCCTAGTTCAGTGACTCGCAACCGAGTACCGTTGCAATTAAAATAATAGCTAGTTAACAAAACGGACACAACCGTCAACGAAGTCTGCCCTCACGCGTTTGCCCGTGTTCGGGTCGCGCACTCGGCGATGAGCGAATTTTTCCCCCACCTCACCCGCAGAGAGCCCGACCGCCCTGCGACCGCCGGACCGAACCATTTTAGCAGCGCGCACTCGCTTTCTCATCGTAGTAACTTTTAAAATATTTGTCCAAATTACGTGGTGTAAAAGACAAAGTTTATCTACTTTAAATATCAGAAGCGATAAAAGTGTTAATTTTGATAAAGAATCAATTTGTTACTACAAAATGTGCATTGGAAATATAGTATCAAATTTTATTGTATTTATGGTTTACTATTTTGGCAATAATGGCTTACACATAAAATATAGATAAATGCTGTCGCGGGCTTTTTTGAACAACTACTTAAGAGAAACATTTTCACCATACATTATATTCGTGTAACTCGTACGGTTTTTGCAACGCACGCCAAAATAGCTCACAGATGGCAGAATTTTTCTGACTTACTTGACACTAATCGTTATATTTTCGCCAATTTACACATAATATCTTTATAAATTATAGCCTATGTGCTATTCTGATGTATGAGCTATATTATTGTAAAGTTTCATTAAAATCCAGTCAGTAGTTTTTGCGTGAAATAGTAACAAACATCCATACATCTATCCTCACAAACTTTCGCGATTATAATATTAGTAGGATGCAGAAAGTGCTTCACATACTATAATGACATTACGCACAATACTGACCTCACTGGAGAAGAAATTCTTGAGCAGCACTTGAAATACTGTACGCCTCATGTTACTGCGAGAACTAAAGAAACAGTGCTAACTAATGATACATCATTAGCCTGTCAACTGGGAAATAATAACATTTTGATTTAAAATTTCATGAGTCATTTTAACTAACTGGAAATAATATATTATGTTTATTTTCTAAACATTGGGACTTTTGCACAGGAACTGGGTGTATGATCAGGAGGAGGAGGAGGCCTAGAAAGAAAATATTCCTGGCAAATGGAAGTTTGCTTCATCCAAAAATTGTTTCCACTGTTTGTGCAGAAAGTGCATAATTGTTGGTGTTAAATATTTGTGCCAATATTATTTCAGTACTGAGAGGTGAAACGTCCCGTGTCAGTGCTCATTGCATGGGCATAGAGTGGTATACTGGTNGGAAATAATATATTATGTTTATTTTCTAAACATTGGGACTTTTGCACAGGAACTGGGTGTATGATCAGGAGGAGGCCTAGAAAGAAAATATTCCTGGCAAATGGAAGTTTGCTTCATCCAAAAATTGTTTCCACTGTTTGTGCAGAAAGTGCATAATTGTTGGTGTTAAATATTTGTGACAATATTATTTCAGTACTGAGAGGTGAAACGTCCCGTGTCAGTGCTCATTGCATGGGCATAGAGTGGTATACTGGTACACTGCATATAAAAGGCTTGACACAGAGTTTGATTCATCTTGTGTATACCCTATGTAAATTGCGTATATTGAACATTTAAAGTTTTGTGTATAAGTTAAATTGTAAAGTTATGTTTTTTATTGTGTATGCATTGGAAATATTTTAATGTGTTAAAAAGTTGTGTTTATAATAGGTATTCACCACAAAGTATGTTTCCCTTTAAAAGATGTCTATTTTGTAATTGTATGTGTATATTGAGAGAATAATTTTCATTAGTAACTGTTCAGGAAAATTTAAATCAATGAAATTATTTGTTGNTTGTATGTGTATATTGAGAGAATAATTTTCATTAGTAACTGTTCAGGAAAATTTAAATCAATGAAATTATTTGTTGTAGTTAATAGTGCACTCAGTAAATTTTAAACAAGCAGTTGAGCATGACCTACAAATAAAGAAAATCCATCGAGTTTTGTAATATAATCAAAAGGCATGGTTGAAACCTTATATTGATATGAATACCGAAAAGCTCCAAGCTTCTGCTAATGACTTTGAGAAAGATTTCTTCAAGTTTGCCAACAATGCAACGTTTGGTAAGCTGATGGAAAATAAAAAGAAGAGGCAAAAATGGAATTGGTATGCGTGAAAAAGAGAATTAAAATATTGATTGCAAAACCTTATTTTAAGGACAGGATAATTCATGATGAAAATCTATCTTTGATGAATGTGAACAAAGTAACTTTTCAGTTCGACAAGTCCATCTCTGCAGGATTTCAATACTAGACTTATCAAATACCTTGATATATCGCTCCCACTATGATGTCATGATGAAGAAATATAATGAAAATATTCAGTTAGCATATATGGACACCTTCAGCTTTATTTATAGAACCAAGAAAATGGACTATTACCAGGGTTTAGCCCCAGACCCAGAATTGNTATGGACACCTTCAGCTTTATTTATAGAACCAAGAAAATGGACTATTACCAGGGTTTAGCCCCAGACCCAGAATTCAAGATGGAATTTCACACGAGTGCCTATCCCCTCACTCGCCCATTCTACTCGCCCACTAACAAGAATGTGGTAGGGAACTTTAAGGATGAGTGTGTTGGGGATGAGATATATAAATTTGTTGGTCTGAGGGCTAAATTGTATATATGAAAGAGTAATTTAAATATTTTTTAATTGAGAGAAACACCATGAAATACAAATACCTCTCCCCAATCATATTAGAGATCGTTCCATTTCCGCATCCATATTTTTTTCACAATTGATCGAAACGTTTAAATTTTAATAGTTGAATGTTATTAATGTTAGGTTATTTTTTCCAGCAGCACAATATAGCCCTTGCAAGGCATCGTCTTCTCAGGTGTGTTGCTGATGACTGGTGGCACACTGTAACCCGTGCAAGGTATCATATTGTCAGGTGTGTCGCCAATATATCCCGGAGCATTGTTTCAGTTTATCTGATGTGACTACTATTCCACTTCCACAATTTTTCTCATGTACAAGGATTCGTCATCTATGTTGNGGGGGGGGGGGGGGTTCAACACTTATCCTAAGCAGTGAATGTGAAATGGTATTCATGTCTGTCACATAAGCACTGCAGTTAACTGGTGGTTGTATCGTACTTGCTTTTCTTTATTTATGTGCTGTCCCCAACATTTATGTTTTCCTCTATCTATAAATATAAACTTTTCTTCTTTGGCTGTCGTCTTTCTATGCGTGCCTTTGTCCGATTTGATGTTTTAGGTGTTGTGGTTTTCATGTAAACAATGTTGTAAACCACCCACATAATATGTACTTGCAAGGCAGTTGAGAAAATTAAAAAAACCAAAAAATTCTGATATTTCAAATAAATTTGTTTCTAATTATGTATAAAAGAAAACATAAATCTCCATAGTGCCTCTGTAAGTATATGTTGCGTAGCCCTGAATCCAATATCCGGGGAACTGTATGCATGAGCTTGGCTTAAGGCCTCGTGCAAGGGACCAAGTGCCTGTGTGAAGAAAAGTGATGACAACAGACAACGTGGAACGTCCAACCGTATCTAGACGTAACAGGGGTCCCACTTCACGCCAACTGCACACGCCCCATACCATGACAGAGCCTCTACCAGCTTGAGCAGTCCCCTGTTGACATGTAGGGTCCATGGNGCCCCATACCATGACAGAGCCTCCACCAGCTTGAACAGTCCCCTGTTGACATGTAGGGTCCATGGATTCATGAGGATGTTCATCCGCCCGATACAATTGGAAACGAGACTCGTCAGACCAGGCAATGTGTTTCCAGTCATCAACAGTCCAATGACAGAGTTGGAGGGCCCAGCATGCGTAAAGCTTTGTGTCGTGCAGTCAACAACGGTACACGAAAGGGCCTTCGGCTCCGAAAGCCCATATCAATGATGGTCCGTTGAATAGTTCGCACGCTGGCACTTGTTGATGCCCCAGCATTGAAATCTGCGCCAATTTGAGAAAGGGTTGCACGTCTGTCACGTTTAATGATTCTCGTCAGTCGTCGTTTGTCCCGTTCGTTCACGATCTTTTTCCGGCCGCAGCGATGTCGAAGATTTGATGTTTTACCGGATTCCCGATATTCACGGTACACTCGTGAAATGGTCGTACGCGAACATCCAAATGTTATCGCTACCTCGGAGATGCTATGTCCCATCTCTCGTGCGCCGACTATAACACCACGTTCAAACTCACTTAAATCTTGATAACCTACCATTGTAGCAGCAGTTACCGATCTAGCTGCCGACCGCATCGCGTTGCTCTGATTGGTTCCATACCTCTGTTATTTGCATATGCACGCCTATACCAGCTTTTTTGGCTCTCCAGTGTAAGTATTTGTATAATTTTGGAAGATGCTGGTAAGATAAACTAAATATGGTGAAACACGACACAAAAAAAAGCTATGTTTTATATAACAAATTCATATCCTGGCTTATAATTCCTATACTTAACAACTTATAAGCAATATTCTGTCCGCACTTAAAGGCCACGTGTTTTCTTGATAACTGGAACGTTTTTGCATCTATTCTGAGAATTTTGTTTGTAAAAATACAAACTTTCTTGAGCAACTACCAGTGAATTTCAGTGACTTGTAAGCGCGTGGAAACAGTTCAAAATGTACAATGGTGACAGTTCACGGTTTATTGTCGTCAACACGTTGCTGTACTATGAATAGCGTGCATTAGAGTAGCACAGATTTTATCTGGTATCGACGTTTCGACGGTGTCGCACTCAGTTAGAACCAGCAGGCATGGTAATAAGTCACTGCCACGTACCACGCGCCATGAAACATGATTTGCCATTTGTGGGTGATTCATTTTCCATTGTCCTACATGTCAATAATACTATGTTAATAACTTCATAGTTTAGCAGACTTCTAATATGAATTACATATTTGAACTATCTTATACGCTATGTAATATAACATGCAATGTTATGTGAGATATATTTTGCCAGTCCCTTGAAAATAACTAACTGTAGGGTGCATTAAAATATTTTACTTGTAAATTTTTAAGATACTTTATCTCTTGTTCAATATAAACGTACTGTGCCACTTACCCAAACTGAAGACCACGAGCTTAAGACAGTTACCTTCGAATACGGTAATTTATAATATCAGTGTATTTGAACTATTTACGCATGCACGTCTGTAACTAATAATATATTACTTAAACAACGATTTAAAGCAAAAGCGAAGTAAGTCGCTGTTAGATACTTCAACTGGGAGACGTTAAGGAAGATAATTCCTCGCCATCGTGATAATAAAACATTGTCACCACAACCTGCAGTGTCGATTTTACAATATGTTTAACGGATTGAAATGGCGCAAGGATTTACTTAGTCCATTCTATAAATTCTAAATTGCTTGAATACTGATGCCAGTTTCATCTTTGTAATCGNCAGGCCGTTATCACAGGAGAGGGGGGATAGGCAGTAGGATATAGGCATCTAGCTGTCGCCCTTACAGAGGCAGTCACAGTCTTATTCGTTGAGAGTCTTCTAGGAGAGTTACTTCACGTCGCCCGTGAGGGCAGGTCAGCGCAGTCGAGAAGTATCATGCAATGCTAGACTAGGCCGCGTTCGGGCAGGATTAGAACCCCCACATCGGCCACTAGACTGCATTACTTCATTTCTCAGCCGGTGTGGGAGGTAGCAGCAGATATTCTTTATTCGGGCTAATATTCATGAGACGTTAATACACGGAAACCACTGTGGCGCTGTTTTTTTGTACTTTTATATTTATCTGTAAGGTTCGTACTCTGCAATTTGGACTTCTTCTGTGAACTGTGGTGCTGAGTGTTAAATAAATAGTTAAATAAACAAAGTACATAACTAACTAATTTGGAACTTCTTCATTCTTAATTAATAATGTTCAATTCTATGAGTCTCGTGTTTCTACCCTGAGCAAGCCGTGGCAAGTAAACAGTCGACAGTGTAAGCGGCAGTAAGTTACAAGATGGCGCCTAACCTTTGAGGCTGCTATATTATTATACGCTTGTAGCAGTAAAGCGGCGAAACTGTACAATATGGCGCATCAACTGTGCGGCACTATAAAATAAATTCTAGTTAGAAAGTCACAAAAACACACTATTACAAAGGTTTATTTAGCCTTACAAATGCAGCATATAAGGAAAAACAGATACATCCGAAATGGGAAGGTGGAAGGAATCAATCTTCCTCTTCAGTACCACAGGAGAAGAAAAATAATATTGCGCTAAAATCTCTTCGGGTTTTTGACGCTGCAAATAAAGCTATTTCAAGCAGATAGAAAAATACAGTACATAGTTTTGCATTATAGTGAGCGAAAATAAATATTTTTGTGTTTTCTGAAAACTAAAAATTATAATAACTGTTCGTCTGTAGACCCAAGATAATTACAAAAATAAAATGCTATGAACCTTATCGAGATACCTACTTAAATAAACCGATAGAAGGGCAAGTTTTGTTAATTTGTTTATAATATTGAATAAAAGGAAAGTCTTACATATTTTAGATTTGTGCCTGTTCAGAATTTCTGGAAAACAAATTTCTTTAAGCAAAAATTAAAGTGAATTAATACCATACATTTAAGTTTTTATTTATTTACATTTAAGCACATCATTAATTTTATTTGCCAGTTTCAAAAGGAAGAAAAACTTTTTCACGTATAGTTATAGGAAAACTGTTAAATAGCCTATGTTTCCTTATTTCTTGTAAAACACATAATTTGCAATCTTGGTAAATCGATAAATGATTTCGTAAATGTGATATGGTGATATTTTTACTATCCAGAGTTGCTAAATTGCCCGCCTACCCAACATCTGAACTGCGTTGCAGTTTAATTAATTAAATTATTAAACGTCTCCCCAGTGTAGTGGTACACAAAAAACTTCCCAACTTCACGAGACGTAGGAAAGTTTCTTCCAAGACAATGTGCACAGTATAAACAATTTCTCATTTCCCTCCGCTATAGTTAAATATAAATTACCTGTCACGCAGCTGGATCTTACTACCACAGTCAGTAAGTTCGTGGACTGGCGCCCGAGTGGAGGCAGCCAAGCACCAAAGTGTCCACTTACAAAGATGCGCGTCGTCATTCAAAATTGACACCATTTGGCCGTTACGCACGCCTGCCAATGTTGACAATAACTTTTGGAAATACTGCTGAAGGATATTGGCAGGAAGATGCTGTACGGCTTCTCTTGTGACAGTGATANTGGCAGGAAGATGCTGTACGGCTTCTCTTGTGACAGTGATAATCTCGTTGGCAAAATGAAATGTACGTCCGCGCAGCTGTAGAAAGAGCAAGAAATCGCATATGGTGCGACACCAGGCGAGTGTGTAGAGTTTTGCAATACGGTTACCTGTAGCCTTGCCAGTTCCTCTCGGACAAGCTCAGGGCGATGTGCAGGAGGGTTGTGTAGCAGCAACCAATTCTTCCTACGTCACGGCTTCGGACGCATACGACGAATTGCATCTAGTATATGGCGAAGGATCTCCACGTAGCGGGACATGTTTACAGTTTCTCCTTCTGGGATGAATTCCCCGTGAACAAATCTCAAAGGGTAAAAATAACGGATTAAGAATCCTTTTGACCTTTTAACCTGTCTTGTCGCGGTTTCCCCGTCGTGGCGATGATGGCAATTTCCAGGTGAACGATTGTCGCTTCAGTCTCGGATAGTAAAAATAACCCCATGTTTCGTCCCCTTTTATGATCCGATTGCTAAACGTCCCGCGGTCGTCATCAATACCGATCAGATCAGCGCACATGGACACGCGATCGTCACGTTGGCCTTGCATCAGGATGCGTGGAACACCGTGCTGTGTAACACGCGACTTGTTCAAGACATCTGACAGAATTTTGTGCAGTGTTACATGGCTAATCCCAACTGCTATTACAGGGCCGCGGTGGTATAGTGGTTAGACTGCGTGCTTCCCACATGGGCGAACCGGGCTCGATTCCCGGCGGGGTCGCTTCCGGATTTTCGCATGTGGAAATCGTGCCGGATGATGCCACTGGTCGGCGAGTTTTCTCGGGATCTCCTGTTTTCCCCGCCCTTGCATTCCGGCGCTGCTCCATACCTCACCTCGCTTCAGCCTCATCTCGCCACCCAAATCTCTTCACTCACTCACTCAATTCTGATTGTTCCTTCATGGTGTTGCAATTTTCACAAACGCAAGTGTGTGTGTGTGTGTGTGTGTGTTTGTGTGAGTNAAAAATATTTCGATTATTTTGCAAACTTCCCCGTTAATATCTTTATATATATATATATTAAGAGACTAAGCATGGCCACCCATAAAAAACGAAATATATTATTATATTTTCAAGAAAACCCCTCAGTTATATAGAGGATCGAACTACAATACAAATTCCAGTTTTGAGAATATGTAAAATTGGGGAAAAAAAACCATACGGAAAATTACGTATCGTTTGTCAAAGCATATTTAAGTCAGTCCCTCCACCCTCTTTTCCCTGGTGGAACAGAGTTCCATGCTTAAAAGGTACCTCTCTGCCACTCTCTCAAAATGTAAGAAGCCAACCCTCATATCTCTTCTGCGTCGTTCTCTCGAACATTTTTTCAACGNTCTGCCACTCTCTCAAAATGTAAGAAGCCAACCCTCATATCTCTTCTGCGTCGTTCTCTCGAACATTTTTTCAACGTTCATGAAGTGTAGACGGCGCCTCTCAGTGACTACGTCATATATGCACGCACGCTCCCGGAAGTTCTTGATGACAGCAGAGGGATGCGGGTGGGGGGAGTAAGCGGGCCAGTCTGCCGTTAGTATCGTACCAGCTCGCGCGCAGGCAGCAGCAGCGCGAGCAACGCGGCACACACATCCAGGTAAGATTTCACGTCCCCGATGTCGGCAGACACTCCACCAAGTTTTCGTAAAACAGCATGTTTCTCTTTTGTCAGACGCTCGTTGTCGATGTGACACCGCCACAACGTAGCACGTTGACCGCCACGAACCGCGCCGAGGGAGTACCTACGGATTGTTTGACATTCACCGAGTGCCCCAACTGTCACGACTGTGGACATTCAGCAATCATCAATACCTACCCTGCAGCATCTGGTTGAGTGCCGGTACCTCTTATATATAGCTGCACGACGCAGGACTACATGCACGCAGGCCGTATTGACGACACCCTTGAAACCACATCAACGTCGCCACATACCGCGATGGTGCCGTGACCGATTGCAATGGAACCATGCAGAATTGCAACGCGTAATCTTAAGTGATGGGCCATTCATTTGGCTTGGTGGCGACGATCAACGCATCCAAGTGTGGAGGCAACATGGAAAGATCTAAGATGAATGGATTGTTGTTACGTGTCACACGTCCAGGCGGCATCGTGCCATGGTATGGAGTGCGATTTCGTACGATGGACGATCACCGTTGTTTTCATCACGGGCATTTTAACAGCCCAACGGTACGTCCATGAGGTACTGCCTACCAGTGGCCCTGCCATTTATGAACGCTCACATCAGTACTTAATTCCAAAGGGACAGCACCTGTATTCACACCGCTGCCGTCTCTATAACGCAGCTTGAAACCGTGGATAATCTGTTTTTTCCCATTTCAATTTCCCGTTACTTCCCCAAACGAGAACNTCTATAACGCAGCTTGAAACCGTGGATAATCTGTTTTTTCCCATTTCAATTTCCCGTTACTTCCCCAAACGAGAACGCAGGGGATACAATTAGTAGCTCTATCGTGACTCCATCCCTACAGAAAAATCTGCAGGAACTGCGAGCGGATATTCAAACTGCATGGGATGGGTTAACGCAGAGCACCATAACGGACCTCTACAACTCCATGCCATGACGTCTGGTGGAATGTGTTAACAAACATGGCAGCCCGACCTCATTCTGAAATATGTATGAGTAGCATAGTAAACATAACTTATACATAACTCAATATGTATTAATTTCNGCCCGACCTCATTCTGAAATATGTATGAGTAGCATAGTAAACATAACTTATACATAACTCAATATGTATTAATTTCTTGTTCTGTGCGTTTTTTTTCTGCCGTTCCAAAGACCATAGCAATCAGACAATTCCTTATGGGTGCGATTAATTTTTGTGATGATGAGTGGGTTTTTGCTTTTTAAGCTCAGAAGCGTGGGAGCAATAAGGGCGACAATGTCGTGCANGCCCGACCTCATTCTGAAATATGTATGAGTAGCATAGTAAACATAACTTATACATAACTCAATATGTATTAATTTATTGTTCTGTGCGTTTTTTTTCTGCCGTTCCAAATACCATAGCAATCAGACAATTCCTTATGGGTGCGATTGATTTTTGTGATGATGAGTGGGTTTTTGCTTTTTAAGCTCAGAAGCGTGGGAGCAATAAGGGCGACAATGTCGTGCANATTTTTGTGATGATGAGTGGGTTTTTGCTTTTTAAGCTCAGAAGCGTGGGAGCAATAAGGGCGACAATGTCGTGCACATTGTGTGCGCCATCACCACTATGCGCAAAGCTCTGAACTGTTGCGCAGTGTTCTCGTCGTGTTACGTGTACCTATGAGACTTTAAGAGGCGACTTTAACATTTTATTGGTGGTAAATGTGTAGCAAAGTGCAATATAGGCTCACATCCTAGTTCCAATCGTGTTCTAATAGTATGCTTTAAGATACAGTAGTCTATAAAGTCTCCAAAATGGCATTTATAACTTGCGTGATAAAGTACCGCTCCACCCTCGTCAGGCATAAGTTTTCTTTTCGTCAAAAAAAAGTAACCAATTTTAATCACAAACAAATTGCTTCTTTGTCGTTGGAAGTGTCAAAATCGCGTGTCTTTGACTAGCGACAAGCATGCCATCTAAGCAAATTCGTGCTTTAAAATGTATTACATTTCCTCTGAAGTTGTGAAAAAGTGTTATTCACANAGCATGCCATCTAAGCAAATTCGTGCTTTAAAATGTATTACATTTCCTCTGAAGTTGTGAAAAAGTGTTATTCACATTAGGATATATTTTTAAGATAAAATCGCGATTCCTTCGTAAAACAAAACATGAAAGAGCATGCAAGCCATCGTGTANTTAGGATATATTTTTAAGATAAAATCGCGATTCCTTCGTAAAACAAAACATGAAAGAGCATGCAAGTCATCGTGTACTTACGCGATTTTGATTTCACAGCTATGCTTGTTGCAGTTCGCGAGGCAGTGTCGGGAATATGAGTGTCAATGACGCTTCGTTTAAATCGGAAGGGACTCAAACTAAGCGCCAAACTGCGTCGTTCGGGTTCACAGGCGACAGGGCCGTAGTCAGAATTCTGGGTGGGAGGTGAAAACCGGTTGTAACGCCACATAAATATCACTTTTAATGAGTCGATTATCGTCTGGATATTACATCAGCCCGTCNTGAAAACCGGTTGTAACGCCACATAAATATCACTTTTAATGAGTCGATTATCGTCTGGATATTACATCAGCCCGTGTCTCTCCAAACCACGTGGAGAACAGGTAAAACTAAGAATTATCTTCGGTTCATATTATGTACAGGAGGTAATGGTGGTCTCAGTCAAACACGTACATTTGCCTGTAATGTGGATGTGAAACTACTTGCAAAACCACCCCTATTTCAGCCAGACGGGTTCGAGCCCGTAATCACAAAAGCGAATCAGACACTNTGAAAACCGGTTGTAACGCCACATAAATATCACTTTTAATGAGTCGATTATCGTCTGGATATTACATCAGCCCGTCTCTCTCCAAACCACGTGGAGAACAGGTAAAACTAAGAATTATCTTCCGTTCATATTATGTACAGGAGGTAATGGTGGTCTCAGTCAAACACGTACATTTGCCTGTAATGTGGATATGAAACTACTTGCAAAACCACCCCTATTTCAGCCAGACGGGTTCGAGCCCGTAATCACAAAAGCGAATCAGACACTNTGAAACTACTTGCAAAACCACCCCTATTTCAGCCAGACGGGTTCGAGCCCGTAATCACAAAAGCGAATCAGACACTATACCACACCACACACTCTCAGTTTTGTGAGAAAGACAAATGGATCTGAACATTTGGCAATGGTACGGCATCGTACCATCACAGTTCTGAAACTCCAGTGTGCATTTACGTTATATTAACTGTCAAATATAAAGTAACTCAGTAGTCCCAGAGGTGCGACACGTTTTTATGAGGTGCATGAACTGTGGAAAATGCCCTAATTTTTAGTGCGAATAAATTCGTGTTGAAAATTTTAAGTACTCTTTTTGATTCCACCTTGCTAGGCGCAACTGCATTGGATGCATTATTGCCTGACGAGTAGGGTGTTCATTCCGCGCAATATAAAAAGGACAGGCTATTTTACAGCCCACTAGCCGACCGCATTACTCGTTATTGGATAAGCCGAAGGTAACGAAATTTAAGATTTTCACAAAGTGTCCAAGGTTTTTTTTTGTAGTGCCCACGTGGAATGAAACTGCGATGTTATGAATTACCCGAGATAGTTCAGCTCCGCTTCAGGAATGGGAGGTCGTCGTGCCAAGTCGTTTCCAGCAGCCCGGACGCCAAATAAACAGCGACGCCGCAGTCTAATTTCACTTTGCTTATTAACGTCCCTCACNCGTTTCCAGCAGCCCGGACGCCAAATAAACAGCGACGCCGCAGTCTAATTTCACTTTGCTTATTAACGTCCCTCACTTAATGACTTTTTTTTTCCAGTCCTGGTGGCAGGCAAGTGGGTCGTCGCAGTAGATACACGTGGTTGAGCACTGGATGCTGGTTCCAGATGACATGTGCTCTTAATAATTCAATTTTTTTCACTTGTTTTAACGGACCCCACGCCGTGCCAGCAGGGTAAAAGCGAATCGCGTTATATGCTGTTCTCGGTAAATTGNGTTTCCAGCAGCCCGGACGCCAAATAAACAGCGACGCCGCAGTCTAATTTCACTTTGCTTATTAACGTCCCTCACATTAATGACTTTTTTTTTCCAGTCCTGGTGGCAGGCAAGTGGGTCGTCGCAGTAGATACACGTGGTTGAGCACTGGATGCTGGTTCCAGATGACATGTGCTCTTAATAATTCAATTTTTTCCACTTGTTTTAACGGACCCCACGCCGTGCCAGCAGGGTAAAAGCGAATCGCGTTATATGCTGTTCTCGGTAAATTGTGCACTTTTGAAAGCCCTGTTTAAGATCTACTTGTATACACAACGTATTGATCCGCCTTTTGTAAATTATCTTTGCCATTGACATCGCCACTTTATTCACGCGTCGGTCAAGCGAAACTGTGAAATTATTTAAAAAGTAACTATTTTACAAATATGCTGATTCTTACACTTCAATGCATAAAAAAAAAGAAAGTGAAAAAAATTATTTTATTTATTACACGTGGTTACCTAACACTTTTTATTAGACGTTAAGATATTGAACTACTTTCCCCTCCATCGTTATCAACTTTATTGGGCGCATGTCACTCAGCGCGCCGTTAAAATATGTACAGGTAGAAGCCAAGACATTTTTCTAAGGTTGATTTCAAAAGTGTTCACTTTGTCGTGAACAACCTTACCCTACCAAACTTACAAAAGCTTGCATATAAAAACAGAACACCACTTTTGAATTTCAACCTGGAGTGGAGAGATTTGGGCGGCTCTGGGCATTGAAATCTTGAGAGCCATTGAGGGTGAAACGAGGTGATTATGGAACAAAGCCGGGGGTGCAAGGGCGGGGGGAAACAAGCGATCCCCGAGAAGACCCGCCGAACAGTGGTATCGTCCGGCACAAGATTCCCACATGCGAAAGAGCGGGAGTGACCCAGCCGAGAATCGAACCCGGTACGTCTAGGTTGGAGGGGGAGTAGTCTGGCCACTACACCACCGTGGCCCCTCTCCAACCCGGAAAATCTTATTCGAAATATGCCATCCTAGCAAACTCTATCGCTGTTCTTGAACAAACATTCAGGTTCCCGAGAAAATCAGCTTTCTGTACATGTGATTTATTTGCAAAATTAATAAGATCAGAAGCAAAAGTTAGGATTTTACACCGCGCAGATAAGTGATGGAATGACAAATGCATTTTTAAAATGACAGAGTGGATAATTAAACGTAGGTACATTACTTACCTGGTGCTTACTAATTAAGAGTCGGGCAGAAAATAGGGAAAGAACTCATCACTGGTTTTGCGTTCTCGCCGCTTGAACGTGACGCCTTTAAGCGGTTTTTACAATTACGCGACGCAACCGACCCTGGCGGTTGACGAAGAATTTCTCTCCTAATTTCACGACAGAGCAATGGACTACCGTAAGCTGCCAGCAATACACTCCATGAAGCTGTCTGTTACTGTTAGAGGAAGTTTACTCGTTGGTGCGAAAAGTTAACGAGAGGCAATACAATGTTTTGATATAATTTTTGCAGTATTATGCAATTTTTATTTTGTTGTGTAATATTTCCTTTCTTATATATATATATATATATATATAATTTTTTTCTTCACAAAAAGTGTAATTATTTGGTAATGTAGAGCACAGTAGTCTCATCAAGTATCGGAAAACATAATAATTTCGTTTGGTCATAAACTTAGGCGACAATTGTATTAACCTGGACTCCTAAACAAGGCCTTCTGGCCTACCCGAATATCTGACTTGTCATTATTGTTCTTGGCCAACCTGTACACAGTTGTGAGTACAGGTGCACTGTCCCATGATACCGGCCCACATACCTAAATCATATTTGCACATTATTTCTTGGCGTTTCTGTGTTACTTTCCATTGCATACTACATATCACTGAATTCCTCTTTACACGTACTTTCAGATGTCGTTAAAATAAATGTACGTTTCCAGGGGAAAAATCATACCTGGTTAAATTATTTATGTCTATACGCTTGTTACGAATAGTTACTTTGCTGCAAATTACTTGCCCCCGTACATAATTTAATTTTACGAAAACCGCATTTCGTGATCTGCGACCGTTCCGGAAATTTTGGCGGTGTCCACGTTAGGCGGACCACTATTTGTATGCTCTACGTCACAGGTTACATTCACTGACTTGCGTTGTAGTGATGTACGAAGAATGGAACAACCATACATTTTGTACAGAATCTAGTTATTAAATACAGTGGTTTATTTACATAGATCATGTGGCTCTTAACTCATTCCTGCCTGCGTGAATATTTAAGGTATTTTCGTATTATGCATGACTAGATGTCTTTCCAGGCTTTAATACATGACAATGTACAAAGTAACAATAATTACTCTACAGCAGAAATGATAAGCCAGTTTATAATTCTCTGCAATAGTCTCATGTGCCTGTAAATGTTTAGAAACGTCGTACAGTTACTGTAATAATGTGAAACTTTCCATGACGGCTCTTCCGCAGAAGGAAAAACTGTATTTTGGTTCCTGGTGCAACAGAACTACAATGTTTTTAACTTGAATGGCGTGTGTTATTTGAAACTGTAGCTTTGGTTAACTGTATGAGCCAAATGTCTTTGGCAACTTCGACGCTAGTATCGTCTAGCTTTTTAAAGTGCTGGATGTTCTACGTGCGTCCAGTGAAATATTTCATGTCCGTGCCTGTTTTATTTTTTATTTTTGTGTTTTTATGAGACGAGAAGGGAGAGCGAAGTGCAGGGAAATACACAGCACACTTCAAGACTTTCACTGTTTGATTTACTCAACTGTGCATTACTGACCTTCTCGACTGTGGCAAGACGCATAAAAGTTTCCCCGATCACGTACGAAACGTGTTTGTAAAGAACCATCGTATATGGACTGAACATACATAAACAGACCAAGCTGGTTGAAGGAAAGTTTTTCGGCTTGAGAAAAGGAAATTTGAATGCACAGCTAGTTCGCAAGCTGCTTACACAGTTGCTCTGTTATTGTAACAATTGCAGATTTGTGAAACTTTTGAATTTTGATGGAAAACACGGCCGTATAGATTGCAACGAATTGTCTTGTGATACCATATTTCTTTAATGTCAGATGGGCTAATATGTTTAGCCTACAAAACATTCCCATTTCTAAATAATTGCCTGGTAGTTAAGGTAATTTATAGTCGCGTTTTGGAGCAGGGCAGGAAGAGTAATTAAGTCAATAACAAACATACAAATGGAGAAGGAAACTCACAAAATTGCCAAAATGCCAACAGGTGTTTTCTACGGAGTATATAAATACCAGTCAGTTTACGCAAAAATTTTCAACCATCACGCTAATGCAATATATCAGTTTATTTATAATCTGTAAGAAGCAGAACACTGTGAGTGACGCGCAGTTGGTTATAGGCTGTCCATTGTAAACTGAACACTCCTGAAAGCCCTGTTTAAGATCTGTTTACGTGTACAATGCACGTATCCTTCCACTATATATAAAATTAATATTGCCATGGGCCTCATTACTTTATTCATGCGTCGACCAAGTGAACCTGTGTTGTGTCTACGGTTCTTTGTGCCAATCCTCTCCAATGTTCTGCGTTCCCGATCAATGAGGATTGGTTTTCGTCCATCACTTCTCTTCGCTGATAAGCTGATGATGTCTTGCAACAATTTTTGTATGCCGTCAACACCTTGGACACTGTTGCTTTCGATACACCTAATATTTAAATAGTGCCTGTTGTGATTCATTTGTAAAGCATAAAATTTAAGTATGGATGATTCATCGTATTCCAAGTCTTCAGTATATATTTTTAGCTCAAAATTTTAAGAATCTAGTTCCGAGTTTAGGTCTTTACCAAAATATTTATAAAATTGCTACATATTGTTAGGCGAATCAAGCTGATTGTCCTCAAGGTAAGTTTCAATAAAATTATTTAATTTGGCCCTATTTATTTTTCAGTTTTATTGCTTCTAGAAACAGTAAATTCATCTTCTCTTTTTATTAGTTGCTCCTAAAAAGCTTCACTTAATTGTAAATACCAGGTTTATCATGGTCCAAGCGAAAGTATGGGATGAATATACACAATGTCTGTACAGAATACCACGCCTGTCATTTTGATGTCTCTTTGTAATGTGCCTACTGTTTCAGCAAACATCCTTTATGAGCAACAAAATACTAGTTGGTACAAAACTTTTAGCTAGGTGTATTCAAAGCTTAGTGTTTGGGTAAAGGATGAATTCCTTATTTTGTGCACATTTTATAACAACTGTTAAAAATAAGTTTTTGAGAGACGCATAAAAGAATGTCTTAAACACCAAGAGTTTTCATTATTCTTTCTTGATATTAGAAACTTAAATTGCGATAAGGTTGTGAAATTTACTACTTGTGTACCTAGACAGGCATTGTGACTAGTAAATACACCGTTATGGTAGATAGCATATCTCCTAATTACCAGGACGACTATAATGCATCAAAGGTCATGAATTCAAGAAAAGCCGAATATACCGAAAGTAGGTTCTACTTGAAAATTACTATTAGTTTACTAGGGGACTGAATGTTGTAGTGGTTAGACTACTCGCCTCACATTTAGGCGAACCGGGTTCGATTCCCGATGGGGTAGCTCCCAGACTTTTGTATGTGGGAATCGTGCCGGACGATGCCGCTGATCAACGGGGTTTCTCGGGAATCTCCCGTTTTCCACCACCCTTGCATTCCGGCCCTCATAGACTCTCAAGAACAGGATGTTAAGAGCCGACCAAATCTCTTCACTTCAGTATTCGTTTACTATTTCAGTAAACTGGAAACCGATTCCATGGCATGATCGATTCAACACAGGACGAAATGTAGTTGTAACTTGGCTTGCATCATGACTGCACATCGATATGCAGTTTACGAAACCTGCAATCAAACTAATGAATTTAATTGCCGCGAGCAACAACGTACAAAATCAAGCATGTGTTCACGGGAACTCGAACCCACGGCTAATTAACGATCGTCCTCCGATATCTCATTACATGAATTAATTGTAAGAGCACCGTGCCAGAACATGATTTGTTACTCTGTT
Source organism: Clitarchus hookeri (assembly GCA_002778355.1). NCBI lineage: Eukaryota > Metazoa > Arthropoda > Insecta > Phasmatodea > Phasmatidae > Clitarchus > Clitarchus hookeri. Next base: position 85,403 of record NQII01002766.1, read on the forward strand.
ATTTACCTATCGCCCAAACTGGAAATGCAGTTAATTAAACAGGGTCCTTGGACCCGAAATCCTGTTGCTAGGCGCTGGTGTAACGGTTAACACACCATTATTATACAAGTCGGAGGTCGATTGTTTGACTAGCCCTCGGCACGATTGTAAGATTCTGATTATGTTAATTTATTTCGTACGCCATCATCTTCTTGGCAGATTCAGCTATTAAGTGAGCGTACGTAAATAACAATTAATAACTTATTTCAAGGCCAGAAAACCCTCCCAACGTCAGTGCCTGTAAAAGATCGTGAAAAAAAGTCTTCTTAGGTTTTTTTGTCAAGGCTACGGTTGGTAAAGTAAACGCGTTTAGTTATATTTTTGAAAAATTTCAGCTTATTGATAATATATTTTACCATCGCGATTGCTACGTGTGACCATATACTTGTCTCCGGCCGGGACCACGGTGGCTGAGTGGTTAGACTTCTATATATATACACATATATAAATGCTATTCACGGTAAAGTGAGCACCTTTGAAAGCCCTCTTATTTGGAATAACACTTAATAAATGTATTTTGTTTTGGTCTTGGACGTTAACTTCCGAGTGCGTAAAATATACACGTTGTGTTAATTACTTCCAGGACAATTTTTATTTTAAAAGGTGGATAAAGGATAAAAACAGCTGAAAGGAAAAAAGTAACTAGGACCTCAAAAGTGTTCACTTTACTGTTATCAGCCTATAAACACACACACACAAACATATACGTGTGCTAGCCTGTGTTCCTGTAGTCACCTACCTTCCATATTTGCTGATACTGTGACCCGCCCGCAGAACAGTGGCCAGAGCGTTGTAGCATGGAACGACAAGATTTCCGATAGGATTCNGCTGATACTGTGACCCGCCCGCAGAACAGTGGCCAGAGCGTTGTAGCATGGAACGACAAGATTTCCGATAGGATTCCAGTTTCCTTTGCCAAATTTGTGAACCACTCTTCATTTCTAATGTTCCACCACTGCCAGTACATCAGTTTCGTATTAGCCTCATCAAAACTCCCTTCCCTTACCGACTCTTCTTCCGGCCTGGGAACTACTCACCATTTCTGGTGCGTTCTTTTCACNGATTGCTACGTGTGACCATATACTTGTCTCCGGCCGGGACCACGGTGGCTGAGTGGTTAGACTTCTATATATATACATTTATAAATGCTATCCACGGTAAAGTGAGCACCTTTGAAAGCCCTCTTATTTGGAATAACACTTAATAAATGTATTTTGTTTTGGTCTTGGNCACCTTTGAAAGCCCTCTTATTTGGAATAACACTTAATAAATGTATTTTGTTTTGGTCTTGGACGTTAACTTCCGGGTGCGTAAAATATACACGTTGTGTTAATTACTTCCAGGATAATATTTATTTTAAAAGGTGGATAAAGGATAAAAACAGCTGAAAGGAAAAAAGTAACTAGGACCTCAAAAGTGTTCACTTTACTGTTATCAGCCTATAAACACACACACAAACATATACGTGTGCTAGCCTGTGTTCCTGTAGTCACCTACCTTCCACATTGGCTGATACTGTGACCCGCCCGCAGAACAGTGGCCAGAGCGTTGTAGCATGGAACGACAAGATTTCCGATAGGATTCCAGTTTCCTTTGCCAAGTTTGTGAACCACTCTTCATTTCTAATGTTCCACCACTGCCAGTACATCAGTTTCGTATTAGCCTCATCAAAACTCCCTTCCCTTACCGACTCTTCTTCCGGCCTGGGAACTACTCACCATTTCTGGTGCGTTCTTTTCACCATCCGCTACTGTGTGAACTGGAAGGCTGTACCAGTGTAATGCCAGAAAGGATAACTTCCAAGTAAATACAAGTCTAACATTTTTTTCTTTACAGAGTTAAACCGATGTGTATTATATTGCAGTGGAATCCGAATAATGAGTTGGCTTGAACTGTAGCTTGTCGATCAAATATGTGTGAACTATCCATACAAAACTGGCACAGAATGCTTCCTCGCATAGCAATGAAACACACGAAACAGCTGACTGCCACACTCGTACATACACACAAACGTACGAACGTACATTCGTGACGGTATTGTTCATTACAGTTCAATCTTTAAATATGTACTAACGCAATATTAGTTTATTTTTATTGACAAACTACAGATTCGCATTTANACTCGTACATACACACAAACGTACGAACGTACATTCGTGACGGTATTGTTCATTACAGTTCAATCTTTAAATATGTGCTAACGCAATATTAGTTTATTTTTATTGACAAACTACAGACATCGTACAAATACGATGCTTCCCACACATTCCAATATGGTAGACAGATTTTCTTTCACTGTATTTCCGTTTACTACGTTGTTGTTGATCGTGTAATTTTAAATAAAATAATAATAACATTTTCTTTATAAATTACGTAACTGAAACNAGACAGATTTTCTTTCACTGTATTTCCGTTTACTACGTTGTTGTTGATCGTGTAATTTTAAATAAAATAATAATAAAATTTTCTTTATAAATTACGTAACTGAAACGAGTTTCACGTGTCTAGTAGCATAAAAATTTACATTCCTTTATTCGTTGAACATACAAAACCGTGTATCTGATACTAGCTTCTAGGATATCAATTTCTAAGGTAAATTATGACAAATAATTTATGCCAGTGTATACTATGAGACAGATTTCGTGACGTCCGCAGAATTTGCAGAAAGTACCAGCGTNACGAGTTTCACGTGTCTAGTAGTATAAAAATTTAAATTCCTTTATTCGTTGAACATACAAAACCGTGTATCTGATATTAGCTTCTAGGATATCAATTTCTAAGGTAAATTATGACAAATAATTTATGCCAGTGTATACTATGAGACAGATTTCGTGACGTCCGCAGAATTTGCAGAAAGTACCAGCGTAAATGTTTGCATTACGGTCTTAATTTATTGAAGATCCGAATTAATTTCAACATTTGTCACGACAGATATTCTTGTAATTAAATGTTTTCGAGATTCCTAGGATTCTTTTTTAGCCCCTAACTACATAATTAACGAAATGAGAAGTCACGGTCCATGCCTGTGGATGACTAGGAAAATACGTATTACGTTATCTACAAAAAATTGCTGAAAAATATCTCGGCATGATGTTAACTCTTCAGAAGAAATTCACTTTGATAAAGAAAAAATTATTCGAAGGAAGTAGCGAATTATTCTTTGTATTCGCAAAAATTTTCTTACTACACAAAGCAGTAATTTATAAAATTAGCGGACACCTAAATAAGCCGATTTTGAACAGCCGAATTTTAGATGAGCTTTACCTTTAGGCTTCGATACCTTATTTTCCGGATTCAGTAAGTATAATTATCATAAAATAGCATTTTAGTTACTCACCGGCTCATTCGCAGATTCAATTTTAAAAGCATGAATACTACTTTGATAATCGTTGACGAGATAATCATACATTCTGTAAGGATTTGTGCTTTTGGTTTGTTACGTGGTTTGAATATCAGTTAATTAACATAAATTTCTTCGGTAATGTAGTGTTAGTATGTGGATACACAGTCCTTAATAGGGGCCGCGGTGGCTGAGCAGTTAGACTGATCGCCTCAAACCAAAGCGAACCGGGTTCAATCTCTGGCCGAGCCACTACCGGATTTTTTCAAGTGGGAATCCTGTCGGACGATGCCGCTGGTCAGCGTATTTTCTCGGTGATCTCCCGTTTCCCCCGCTCTTGCATTCTGACGCGGCTCCATTATAACCTCAATTCACCCTCTTCGGGTCTCAAGACCTCGTTGTTCAGAGCCACACAAATCTCTCGACTCAACGGTACTTTATGACGGGAAACGGAAATGATATCCATGCATATACATTAAGTAACCTCTCCGTACTTGTATTTCCGGGTGTTGAGGACGAGCAATACCGAAGCTATCCGAATCACCCCTTCACAATACCCCGGCAATTATCCTTCCTGCACCGATAAGAGTTTTCACGCCTCTTAAAACTATACATACCACAGCTGCGTAAATTTAGTGAGTTCCGTGACATTAGCGGCCAGTTCGTTAATCAGAAGAAGAGTCCTTAACCACACTCAGGATTATGGATATACTTTTCCCCCAGGGTTTTTTTAGTGATTTCACGGGGAATTTTTTTTCTAGCAAAATACTCTCGCGCGTTGCAGATCTCTTTCAAGTAATTAGCTGTGAAGCTGTTATCGGTGTTCGTTTTACTGGTGGGCTTAGGAGGCGACTTGCACTATTCTGGGAGGTCCAGGGCGTTTGTATTTAGAGGTATAAAAGCAATTCTACTGCATCGTGGACGGAGTTGGACGCGTTCCTTTTAAAGGCTCTTCTTCAGGATTAACTGTCGCACTAATTTATCACGATTAATGCTATGCGGCAGAAAAAAAAAATCTTTACTACGCCGCTGCTATTTAGCGGCTGCACGCACGTTCGCAAAATTTAGTTTACACGCAAACCATGCAAAAATATTAATTACATTGGACATAACAATAAACTGTAAAGTTGTATCAATTTTTTTTTAATTTCACAAACTTAAAAAAAAACTTATTACTATGAAAGTCGCACAAAATTGCCCCTACCATATTTCCTGGGTATGCGGGTGAAAATCAGTCAGGGATGAAAATAATCAATTACCCTCGCTGAATAGACTGTAGAAGTCAAAATATTTCGATATTAAATACGATATTATTGGCAATATTAGAAAAATACAAAATTTGGAGTTGTGAAGGATAGATTCGTATTAACATCTCAAGGTCTGATTTCCCCTTATTAAAGATATGGGTACCGATTTTAGTGTGTTCAAGTGAAAATGGGAGGCCAATGAACGACCGTTACATAAAAACTTCACAATTTCATTGTTAATAATTTTCCTATTTAGTATAATAAATAATAACAAAGAAAATATATTCATATTACTTTTACAGTTAATGGCATGACAATAAATGATACTTCCGCGTTTAAAATGTAAAGTCTAATAATAAAAAAATATGTGTTAACCTACTTAGGCCAAACCGTCCAAGGAAAAAGTAAATTTTAAATGCTTTTTGCACCAAGCTTTCCGTGATGCAACCCAAAATATGTTTAAACGAAAGCTACTCTTCCAAAAGGTGCCACGGTGGCTCAGCGGCTAGAGCGCTCACCTCCCACTACGAATAACCGTGGTCGATTCCAGGTATGGTGGCTCCCGGATTTTCGCGCGTGGGAATCGTGTTGGACGATGCCGGTGGTCGGTGGGTTTTCTCGGGAATATCCCGATTCTCCCACTGCATTCCGGCGCTGTTTCGTACTCACCCCACTTAACCCTCTTCGGGTCTCAAGACCCCGATGTAAGAAGCTGCCCAAACTTCTCCACTCCAGAAAGAATCGTAATGTTTTTAACAATTCATTTTAAAGCTGATGTTCTCATCAGTGTCCATCTCAGTTTCGCTGTCGGAGTAATCATCATTGGCTAACGACTACTTGTTCTCCTTCCTGGCACTTCATATGTGAAGCTCCGTATCCGTCCCTTATTCCCTTTTTCCATTGCAACGAGTTTTATACATCACTTCCATGCAATTTGCGTTGATCCCACCCACACGCGGCGCTCGTTGCGGTTGCTTGCCGCTACAAAAATGCCGTTGTAAGATTACATTCCTGTTACAGGATCCAGTCAAGTTATTGGGACGCGATCGTTGCCTTCATGCATGCATCCCCCAATAACTTTAATCACCTGGATCTTGGTAATCACTTTACTGTCATACAGAAAGCCAATTCTCCATATCTCGTTGTTTAAACGAAGAAAGATTTCATGAATACCATTTCCAAGGGTAGCATTCGATGTTTTCTGCGAGCAATAAGACAAACTGTTGGTGCAGAAGTTTGTATTTCGTATTCAATAAGCGGCACAACTCGAGTATTAGAGTAATAATCACCCAATATGAACACGATGGTATCTTTACAGAGCCTGGGAAACTGAGTTTCTCAAACAGCAACTCAACTACCTCCACCAAGAGAGCCTATAGGCAATATAACGCACTTATATAGTTTTTTGACAAAAATACAATAATTGGCAATTGCTTGAAAATATTTTAGGAAATGATTCAGCGCGGTTTCTTGGGATGTGTTTTCAGTGAACGCAATATACGCAAAGTGAAGTATTGTTTTCAGTTTATGAGGAATTTACTATGTGACCAAAATAATATTTCCCTTAACTAGCAAATATCTGAACTTTAAGCCAAGTGATACTTAATTATTCGCAAGAGGATATGATAACCATAAATGCGTAGACAAAAAGTAGAGAGATTATAATGAATGTTCGACGTCAGCAGTAACAAAAATATGCTCAGAAAAATGTTTCTATGCGTTTGTGTGATGCCAAAAACACAGAAGAAAATGTGTATAGAAATACCTCTAGCTATAACTTAGTCAGTGGGAAAACCATTCTAAAACTGCCAATGTGTTTCAGTCACGCGTCACCTTAACAACTCAAAAACCTACATTAATTTTTAATAGTGCGCCTATATTCGTAATTTTAGTTACACGCGAATGCCGTTGAACAAAGTAAGTAACATATATTCCTCACCAAAATCTTCCTCCCATGTTTAAAAACAAACATTTCTTAAGCAGTCCTTGAAAAAAGCAAATGACAATGTAATAATCGCAAACCAAAAAGTCACTACAACATGGTTGCCGTATTTATTTATATCAGCATTTGGAGAACTGCTAATTTCATAACAGGAAAGAGTGTGTTGAGAAACATTGCGATACTAATCATGATTAAAATATGTTTATTTTATTTGTACTACGCGGTTAAGTAGCAAGTACTTTAAACCAACACTGTGAAACCGGGCCTAAGTGTCCCAGAGTGTAATGTAACACCTACCCTTAAAGTAAACTCCTTTAGCTGACGCTGGATAGTTATACTGCGTTACACCGTGTTTCAGGCACTATTTCCTATCTATTTTACTTATCTCCCGAGAATGGCATCTGGTAGCAACTTTGTAACTGCCTACTCACACATTGGTTTTCCAGTGGTGTTCGAAATACGCACTGTAAATTAACACATACTGGTAATAATGTTTATTCTATAAAACCTCCCGCCTTCATAAATGAGTCGATTCGTATGCAATATAGTGACAAAGGCACCGCCTGACGCCTAACATGTCTTGGAAGATAAACGCCGCCACGAAAAAGAAAAATCTCACATGAAGATGTAAGACAAGAGAGACTACACGACGTACGTCTTACAGTGTGGCTGCAAATAGAAAACGTGGACTGCGGAACACGTTTTCCCACCTCGATTCGGCCCCAACTCAGTAAATCTCACGGGACCCCTGGCGTCGTAGCTGTATCCTTTACCCGGGAGAAGCTGGTGGATGTGAGCAGAGAAGTAGAGGAGAAAGGCGATCCTTTTCTCAGCGCGATTCTACGGAGTGAAGCTTCCCTCACTGTCACGGTTTATTTTATTCGCTGTCTAATCTTGAATCCAGGGCTACTCTCTGCAATCAAAAATAAATGTTGAGACCAGCCTACAGCAATCTAAGGGCTGTAGGGAACTTGCAATGTTTTGTGCGTCATTCTTACGAAGAATTTATAATCTTCCGCTTAGTCATTGTTCATCAAAGCTTGTGACTGTATCATAATTTCCCGTTTAAGGAATATAATTCAAGGAAGTTTAACTCATAAAATGGTGCTTTTAGCTGAGTTTTCTCATAAGGAAGCAGATACTTAAATGAAGACAAACTTGCGTGAAAACAATTAAGAAACGTTAGATTCTAGCAAAACAAATTTCAATAACCGCGATTCTATTAAAATCTATAAATATGTTGTTTAGGTATTCTGCCGCAAAGCATAATCTAAACATATTATAAAACTCAACGTCTCTCTGTCTGTCTGGCTAAAGGACAAGCGTCTGATGTCAGCGAGCTGGCTACTCTATGGGCGGCGTGGTGGTAACGACATTCGATGATGAAGAAGAGAACTCAGGGTAACCCATGGTGGAAGGACCTCCGGATTTAGATAATAACGGAATCCACTTGTTCAGAGTATTTTCGCATCATTCTGCCCGGCTTGGCAATCGGACATGAGTAAACCCACTAGTGCCATGGCAAATAAGTGGGAGCACGGGTTGATCGGGTTGGCCCCATCAGAGGTTATCTCTGATATTCCGATCACTAGAGGTTGGACTCGTGCTGGCAGTGGTTAACTCCGTATGCTGGAGGAGGTCTGGAGAGATGCCCCTCTTAAAGAAGGGTCGGGCGGTGAGCAGGCACCTGCTCCGGTAGCGTCCTGGCAAGACGTTAGGGGCCCGGATAGTGCTCCGGCCAGACCACACGCTTAGTAATCTGAGTACGATGGTCTCAGGCCTTGTCGTAAGGTGCTCTTGGTGGAGCTTGTGTATCAAGACGGGGCTTCGGGCTTGGTTACCTCAGGTCAATAGCTCGGACACTTGCGTTGAGAAGGCGTGATCCTTCTTCCCCGCCGACTGGGCGGCCGGGGCGCGGAATGGCAGTAATGGCTAAGAGCGCCACGTTAAAATAACAAAAGTATGGTCGTAATGGCTATATGCATACTCGTATGTCTGTCTGTTAGTGCGCTTATCACTGGAGGACCACATATCCGATTTACGTGTTTTTTTTTAAATTCATAGCTATGTTCTCTGACCAGGTTTTAGTATATATTTACAAAGTTTGCTGCCAGCGCGCCCTCTTGCAATACGCTGTCTAAACCAATTCCCGCCTATACTTTAAGAGATATCAAAAGTTTTGTGAAAAAGAAATTTTTCGCGAGTCGATCGACCGTAGGCGGACATGGAGCGGCA